>CM031371.1:27820674-28420674 GCA_018208015.1 Medicago ruthenica | reverse complement strand
ATGGGCTGAAGAAGAGCAGAAGCCAGACCGGTTCGGTCTGAGAGAACCGAACCGGTTCAGTGACCTATCGCCACTGGAAAACTCCTCCGGCGCGGCGGCCGCCGCCGGCGCCACCGTGCCGGAGTTGAATAACTCCGCCTTTTTTAATTTTTTTTAGAGAATCTTAAATCCTTTTTCTCCCTCTACATGAATCCGGACTCAAATCTTTCAAAAAAACTTGTTAACAGTCTAGATCTAGGTTAGAAATTTTCGGAAAAAAAAAGCTACCTCTCTTTATCCTCTCTTTCCTTTCGATTCGGGTCAACGTTTTTTGTGGATTTGGGTTTCGATTCCGTATAGATTTGGTTTGGATTGGCCTGTTTTTTGATTCTGTGTTGTGTTGGTTTTGATGAATTTGAATTCGGTTTAGGCCGAATTGTGTTGTGTTGTGTTCGAATTTGTGGCTTGTGGTATGGATTTGATGATTGTGGTTGGGTTCTGATTTCTGATTTGAGAGGTTTTGGTGTTAGGGTTTGAATTCGAGAATGAAAAGAGAAAGAAACTTTTAGAGTTTTTTTTTGTGGTGGCCGATGGGTTTTGGTGGTGGTGGTGGTGGTTTGTTGGTGGTTCACGGTGGTTTGTGATCCTAACTGCTCTGACTAATTTTGACTGTACTTGGGATGATTGGGATCCGTGAACAGTACCATTAATGGTACTATTTATAGGACCAATTAGGGTTAGGATAAAAAGGACAAAAATACTCCTTAGGGTCTGGACTGAAAATTGGACTAAAAATGACTAAAATAAAAAAATAAAACATAAAAACAATAATTAAAATAAAAAAAACGAAAAATAAATAAAAATAGAAAATAAAAGACTAATAATAAAAACTTAAAGATAAAATAAAAGCAAAATAATAAAATTAAAAAAAAAGGAAAATTAATAAAAATAAAAACGGTCGCCTTCGGAACTAAAATGAGGTATTTTAAAATACCTCTCTGCCGAGATTTCATCTGAAACGACGAAAAATCTCGGCTTAAAAGGACGAAAAAAACGAACCGGAAATAGGTCAAAATGGGGTATGACAGTAATGCTATCCAGACCTTTCATCTTCAAGCCCTGGTGGATAAACTTAGCCTTTCGGTCGACAGTCAGAACACCAACGAAACAACCTTTCAAAATCTCCAACATCTCCTCCGAAGGTTGAACTTCCAAACATGGAATTTCCCCCCGAGACGCTTCCACCACCACCTTTTCCTGTACCAAGTCTCTTCTTCGTAGCCGCCACTATCTTCTCCGCCACCTCCCTCTCTTCTCTACCAAATCTAGCTTTATTAACTTTTAACCCAGTATTCCCCCACCACACTTCCTCCAATCTTCACTCCAGCGCTTCCACATTTGTTACATCTTTGAACTTGACAAAGCCAAATTTTCTCCCCCACTTATCCAGCTTCCTCGGCACAAAAACCTCTCCCACATTGCCGTATCTTGAAAAAAACTTCCATAGCTCAAAAATGGTTGTAGTATCCAGAAAGTTGGTGAAGAAAAAAGGGGTAGTTATTTTGTCTAGGTTGTTAAAATAACCAACCCTTTTTTTTTGTTGTCGGACCACCACCATGACCGATCCCAAGCCCCCCCTCTGTCGTCATACCGACGACAACACTCATTTTTGTCCCAATGGTCCCATTTCCCGCAAGCCTTTCTCGCTCTAGATTCTCTCTCATCCCTTCGGTATTAACTGAAACTTAGTATATTTTTCTTGCTCTGCAGTGGAGTGTAGTCTTAGTACTATAAACAAAATTATTTGTTAATTTATTCATCCAAGTTGTGAATAAATTCTTAACAACATTAAATATTAAATGATAATTTTCTAAGCATAATTCAAATTGTTTACTTTTTAAACCATTCTATATCAACAACAAAAAATATTAATTGTTTATTGAAAGCATGACTGGGTAAATTTCGAGAAGAACAGTTGTTGGTGTTATCTTGTGTGTGTGTGTTTTTTTTGTCAAGATCTTGTGTGTTTTTTAAATGAGTGTTATCTCGTGTTGTTTGTTGTGATTTTTTTTTCCGAAACTTATGTGTATGTCACGTAATATGTACTGTAACGAAAATGTTGTTTTTTAAAAACTCTAAACCGACGAAACGGAAGAAATACACTATTGAAAGCCCCGTGTTTTCCTTCAATAGCTAGTTTGTCTTTTTTTGTTATAATAAAAAAAATGTGATAACCACTTTTACGCCTATCATGTGTTTCATTAGGCTTGTTTCCCGTAATATATAGCATTGCTCGCTTTAAATCTTAACGGATTTCTTCATTCAAATCTAGATGTTGCGGTGATTGAAGTAATTAATGTTTCTTTTACATAAGATTGTATTTTTCCTTCGTATTTTATTAGGGATTACTGGTTATATTAAATAGTGTGTTAATTGATGTTGTATAAATATTATTTTAGTAATCAATAAGATGTTGATAATCTAATTATTATTGATATGTCGGAATACAGTATGTTGAATCATGGATTAAATATTATATTGATAGCGAAAAAATATTTTGTTACTGCTTTGCTAAAATTGAAAAAATATAAATGCAAAATTTTTGTTGTCGATTAAATCGAGTGATGCTGTGAAGCTCGTAAAAGAAGAGTTGTTTAAGTTTGACCAAATTATTTGATCTCTAAGAGTGTCAGACCGCCGTATTCCCAGGACATGATTAGTAATACTTTTTATATGATAAGATTTCAATTTAAGTTTGTCATCAATAAAGAGTTAATGATGTTTTAAAAGTTACGACCTTTAAAAAAAAGTGAAAACATGTATTAAATAATAATAATAATAATACCGTTTGTGGATTATCTTAATTATAACATGTACTTCTATTAAAGAATAATAATGTATGAACAACTTTAAATTACCAACTCAATCATTGCATAAACCTAAGTTTTTTTTCGCCTTTTTGCTCGCGTCTAACTCATTCATCACACAAACCCAAATTTTCTTCATCTTTTCGCTCGTGTATCTCTCATTCATTACACAAACCCTAATTTTCTTGTGATTGGCATCACGTTAGAGAAATAACATGTATGAAAAAACTTTTGCCATTGAGATTAACTTGGGAACGATTTACTCTTACGTTGGCGTGTGGAGAGACGATCATGTTGAAATCATACTCGACGATGCTGGTAATGAAACCATCCCTTCTTCTGTTGCCTT
Source organism: Medicago ruthenica (assembly GCA_018208015.1). Taxonomy (NCBI): domain Eukaryota; kingdom Viridiplantae; phylum Streptophyta; class Magnoliopsida; order Fabales; family Fabaceae; genus Medicago; species Medicago ruthenica. The sequence goes on along the minus strand of CM031371.1, from coordinate 28,417,479 downwards.
CACTGAGACGCACCGATTGTTCAGTGCTGATGCGCTAAATCAACTCTCGGAAACCGTCAAACACCGTCTTTGAGTAAGTACTTTCAAAATCACGCCCTTAATTTTTTGTTGAACGTGATTATGTTGATTAAACACCATCACTGTCGAACCTTTAATCATAATCTTTTATTGATTGTGATTATGTTGCTTAAACATCATAATTGATGAATCTTTAATCATAATCTTTTTTTGTTGTTTTAGATGTTTTGAATTAATAAATTTATTTAATTGATAATTTGATTTAGACAACCATAACTAACCATCATCAATATAGTTATTAAAATCTTAAATCATTTGTGCTTTCAACATGTCTTCTCAATGGTTGGAAACATTGTTGAATGTTATCCAATTTAATTTACAACAAAATATTGACACTAAGCTTGTCATGCAGAGGATTATAACTCTAGTACTGTGAATGTTTTTGTCTGTTAGTTGATTAAAATAAGTTGTGAATAAATGCATAACAAGATTAAATGTTAAATGGAGATTTTTTAAGCATGATTCAAGTTGTTTACTTTTCAAGTCATTCATATCAACAACAATGAAATTAGTTATTTATTGGGAATATGAATGGGTGGAATTCGATAAAAATAGTTGTTGGTGTTATCTTATGTTGTTTGTTATGATTTTTTCTAAACTTATTAGTATGTAACACAATAAAGTGTTTTATTAAGAGAGAAATAATAGATTCGCCCGAACTTTGTAATGTTACAAAAGAAAATGAAAATATCACAGTAAGATACTATTTTAATGTTTTAGATCTTATCAGATTTTTTCATTCAAATCTAGATGCTACAGAGGATCGAAGTAAATATCTTCATTTTGCACGAGGTTGTTTTTCTAAATTTTTCATCATATTTTATTAAGATTTAATAGTTAATTGATGTTAATTGATATTAAATAATGTGTTAATTGATGTTGTATTTGTTATTTTTATTTTAGGTGGTCGCAAAAATGCCGTTGATAATTTAATTGTCACCGATATATCATAACACAATTTTAATAAAGTTTAAGGTTTTTATACCATAATCTTGAAGTGTTTCAAATAAATTCAAGTGTTAGTATGATGAATAGTAAAATTTAATTTAAATGTTAGAATTTTTATAAAATAGAATGTCATTTTATTATATTTATTATTTGGAATTTTTTAAAAAGTATGTTTAGTGACTCGTTTACCTAACCTGAACCAACATGTTCGTTATCGGGTTGATTTGGTTCGGGTTTGACATAAAAATGCGGATCTTTTACACAACTCAAACCAAATTATATTTGATCGGGTCGGGTAATGGGATTGGCCAAAACTTACTCAACCCAACCCGTGTTCTCCCGGTGGTTGGACACAATGTTGAATGTTACAGAGCCCAGTTTATTTTATGCCAAGATATCGACATTAGACTTGCCATGTATTGGTTATTGTCCCAGTGCTAGAAATATTTTTCTTTGTTAATTGATTCAACCTAGTTATGAATAATTAACAACGACATTAAATGTTAAATTAAAATTTTCAAAGCATGATTCAAATTGTTTATTCTTTAAGAGATTCATATCAACAACAAAAGAATTATCTGTTTACTGGGAATTTGAATGAGTCAATTTCAAGAAAAATAATTTTTTTTGTTGTCTTTTGTTTTTGTTGTGATTTTTCCTAAACTTATTTCTATATGTCACACAATAAGGTGTTTTGTTAAGAGAAAAATCATAGATTAACTGAAACTTTGCAATGTTACAAAAGAAAGTGAAAGTGTCACATTAATATATTATTGTAATGATTCAAATTTAGCTGATTTTTTCATTCAAATATGAATGCTGGGGATCAATGCGATTAATGTTCCTTTGCAGGAGGTTGTTTCCTTCATATTTTATTGGGGTTTAATAGTTATGTTAAACAATGTGTTAATTGGTGTTGCATTTGATTGTTTTTATTTTAGGCGGTCAAGAAAATGTTGCTGGTAATCTACTTGTTACTGGTATGTCGGAACGCATTTTGTTGAATCCTGGATCAAACAATGCATTGATAAGCAGCGTAAAAGATTTTGTATAAGAACATTTAATGCTTTAAGGATTTTAAACTCTGACTTAAAGGAGCTTGTTGACAATTTCGAGTTACTTGCAGATAAAGATACATTGACTATAACCTGAGAAACTGCATTCTTCCAATGGATCCTTTTGTTCTTAAATCTAGTAGAGTACCTAGCAGATCAAATAACATTTAAAATGTTAATGATTGTTGCTGTAATAGATAATTTGCATTGAGGTGACCATCCCATATCACACAAATGCCAAATATCTTCCATAGAGGATGAATGCAAAGTTTGATTGAACATTGTTGCAAACCGGGACCAAATTTGAACATCCTATGGACAAACAAAAAACAAACGAAAGGAGATTTCTTCATTTATCATGCAAAGATTGCATATAGAATAAATAACACAACTTATCTCTTTCAATTTATCATCAGATGGGATCTTGTCAAGCATCGGTCTCCAGACAATAAGGGACTTAGAAGGAGGAATGCTAGGGGACCAAATAGCCCTGGCACAATGGAGCTCCTGAAAATGTGTTTCTTTGGATTTGTATGCATCCTTGAATGTGACCTTTCCATTTGTAGTGTCCTTCCAGACTACCTCATCTTTCAAACTGTTAAGAGGAATGATAACTTGTTGATCAATATTCCAAATTTCAGGTAACTTCATAGAGTATTCTGGAGGCACGTTCCATTGCTGGTTTTGAATACAATCACTGACCAAAACACCTTTATCGATAGAGTGATGATAATTTATAGACTGGTAGAGAGGGTCACTACACCAGTCATTTGTCCAAAAATGAATATTGTTGCTATCACCTAGAAGCCAAGATGAATTGTCCAACACCACACTATATTCACTTTTATTACTAGACCACATAGTAAAGTGAATGTGATAGAATTTTTAAAATTAGAGAAACCAAACTAAAATCCAGAAATTGACAATACATGAGATTAAGGGCGTGTTTGTTTCAGCTTTAAAAATATAGATTTTGTGTTAAAAAATTAGAGATATTTTTTTAGAGATTTTAAAAAAATCTAAAGCAAATTCTGTTTGTTTACTACCCATAAAAATAATTTTAGCTAGTTTATGTGATACCTCATTGTTTTTTTTAAAAAATAGATTTTTTTGGAAAATTAATAATACTCGCTTTTCATTTAATAGTAAAAAATGATTTTTTTATTAAATCCTAAACAAACACTTAAAAATAACAAAATATTTTTTTAATAAAAAACATAATTTGTTTTTAAGAAAAAACATAAAACAAGGGCACCCTAAATCTGCAATTAAGTTTTTTTTTTTTTCATGAGTAATGAATTTAATATATTTAGTAATAAATTGTTCTTGTTTATTAGAGCTCTATAACCGGGTATTAGCAAAAAAAGAAAAAAGAGTTATATAATCAATGGAGTAAGAAATTGTAAGTTTGGATTCAAATAAAAAAAATCTATATCTTTCAAAAACAAAATCTATAATTATAATTAATTACTAATATTTGCGAATAATTCTGTTTTTTTGGCAAATCCAAAAGAAAAAATAAAGTGAATATAGTTTATGAGTGGGGGCACAACTGACTTACTACCAGACGTGTGTTGGATCTATTGATTTCGCGCTATAGTATGTGTTTGGTTTGACGGCGGTGAGAATTGATTTTGATAGCCTTGAGTTTGAGAGAATTGATTTTGGTTAAAAGTAAGCTGCATATGAATTGATTTATATTTGGATACACCCGCTTAAAAGTGATTTTTATGAATTGATGTTGTTTGGATAGTTTAAATCAAAATTAATTTTGAATGTGTAGTGACCAAATTATCCTTTTAATGTTATTAAAAATAAATATCTCATTTTCATTTTAGATAATTATTTGAACTTATCATATTTAGATTTTTACTGCTTCACAAATTCATTTTATAATAATTTACAAGAGTTATTTTTATCAATCAAGTGATTTTTAATATAACTAGACTTCGACCCGTGCGATGCACGGGTTGTTTTAGAAAGTCATAATTAAAACACACTGCACATCTAAAAAATGTAACATATACTACACCTTAACTTCAAAACACCAAGTAAAAATGGCTCCCTCATACAAATATTATGTCATTGATGGTATCTCTTATATCAGTAAATTATGTCTTTGCAGTCCAATATAAAGCTTATCGTCATATTTCCCTAGTCATGGATGTTATCCAATGTGAGCATCTTTCAAAAGTGCACAGTCTACAAAAAGAATGCAGGAAAAATTAATTAAAACAAAGAACAAATTAGCAAAACAAAAAGCAAATACATGGTTCAAAAATAAAATAGAATAGAAAATTGGAAAAAAAAGAATTAACATAAATTGCTGCTTCGTTGAACTTATGGTTGAACTTATGGTTTTTAGTTCCTGTTCATACTTTTTGCTCCAAGAATTAACATTTAAGGGGATTAATTTTATTAGTTATCAGTTAGAATACGATTAAATTCTTCAAAAAAAAAGTATAATACGATTAACGAAAAGGATACATAATATAGAATCCATTGACTACCTTCATTCAAATTTTGGTGTGTTGAGTCTCTTAAATAATGGACATTACTACTTTGCTGTAAAAAAACACACACAACAATGAGTTGTGAGCAACAAATTTGTAGATAGAAAAATTAACAAATGAATAAAAATCAAGTTGACGTAGATTGTTCTGTCCGACACAATATTGTATTTGACCGTCACAATAAGCCGAGGATAATTAAAAGAAATCCAACATTATAAATGGTTCTCCAAAAAATCAAAAAAAGATGCAGAGAAAAATCAGAGGGAAAGTGGCATCAACGATGATATGAGAGAACCAAACCATAAGGAAAGTCACATCAACAGCCATAAGAAACATCATTTTCAAAAAATAAAATGAGAATGAGAAGTAGAAACAGTTCAAGAACATACCAAATAACACATAAGCCATAAATATCTAATCTGCATGGCTTGTTTGCTGCCACGCCTATTATAAAGTATCTCAGTGGTTGAAACCTTATTTTAGATTAAAGACAAAAGCAGAACAACTGAATAATTGTTACTTTGTAGAGCTTAACAGGACCACCATATCAAAGTAAAAAATAATTCACGCTACACTATAAAAGTTCAAAGTAACAAATAAAATAGGAAAAGAAATCGAGAATCTAATGTAGAAGAAGATGAAGGTACAAACCTTGTGCAACAGAGACACTCATATTTAGTAAAAAATCCAAACAGGAGCAGAACAATGATGAATTTTAGAGATAATCTGTCTATAATAACCGCATAAACAACATGCCTTCAACAATCTATTTATCTGCATTTTGTAGGAACTTAGCAAAAATAAATGAATGCTTTAAACTGATTCATATAAACGTCAATTGCAAGAACATATTAATATATAATATCAAAACAAAACAGAATAAGCACCATTACCTTATCCTCATATTCTCAAAACCTGCAAAAGAAAGTTCATTTCGGAAAAATTACCTTTTTTCTTTTTTGAATCAGATTTGGGGAAAGAAAGAAAGTGGGGGGCGGTAGTGGGAAATAGGATTTCTTGTTTTCCTTCTCTTTAATTGCACATATGTTTTGGAATCAAACATGTAGACATTATAAACATTAATGTCGTATTGGCAAATCATTGGATCTAGACCATCTTCAACCCGGTTTGTTATGAAACGATCGAAAAAAAAAACAAAAGAAAAGGTGCAAAAATTACACCAATTTAAGTTATTAACTTTATTTTGTTACCAAATAATATTACCAGTTTGTGTTTCCGAATTCCTTCTTTCTCAACCTTCATATTTGATTGCATTCATGTTAAAAGAACAACTAAAATAGGCAAATTGAAAATAGTAAACATGTTACAAAAGTCAAAGTGAGAAAACAAAGTAATGTTATAATCTAGTGTAGTGATTTTTGCAAATAAAAAGGCAGAATAAATAACTTCAAGTAATTAATATAATATAGAAGAAACAAAGAGGTAGACAAAATTACACTAAAACTGTATCGATCAAAGTATATGAAAAGGAACTGCTATCAAAAAAGGAATTGCAATGACGTTAGTGACTTTTAAAAAAAAAGACATTTTCATGTGCTACTTGATTCAATTCCTTGCAGACCTTATTTTCATAAAAATTAATTAGGTCTGTCAAAAAGGGCGGGGTTATGGTTATTAGGTTCAATTGCACGATGGTGAGAGAGATGAAAGTGAGTGAGAAATGATTTAGGGATTGTGAGATTGAAAGAAAGAGGGCCCAGAATTTGTGTTGAATACATAACATTGAAGCAATTGCATGTCATAAAAACCATCAGTATCTTGATGGTAAGAGTTGTGATTTGGAAGCATGTGGTATCTGGTTCGATCCCCACCAGGAGTTTTTTCATAAATTTTTTTCTTTTTTTGCGGTGTATGTAAAAAATCACAATAGCAAAATAACACTACCATTAACCAAAAAAACATTGGTCCAACCAGTAATAAAAAACAATCCAATAAAATAAAATCACATGTCTCTTGTTGAAATCACAAGTCCAACAACATCACTTCCATTTCTCCATAACCCTCTTATCTGGTTTCTTGGGTTTCATAAGGACTGGTGGATCTGGGTGATGTGAACAGAGGATTAGGGTGATGCGAAGAAGAAGAAAATTGTTTTTGTGTACTTATGTAGGAAATTGGAGAAGAGGTTAAGGGTAATTAGGTAAAATATATTTGTTACTGAAACTTATATTGGATTCGATTTTGCTTTGGCGTAGAAGTTCAATTTGTAGGGACTCGCGTTTGGAACCAAAACCACCTTTTGGAAAATTGATTTTGAAACTATCCAAACATTAAAGAAAACAGTTGAAACCGCGTTTGGAGGCCAGTCTTCTTCCTTCTTCCTTCCTTCATAAAAAAATTAGGGTTTTCCAAATTTCAATTTCCTCGAAAGCTTCTTGCGAAATCGAATATGGCTTCTTCTTCGGTGATCACTCCCGAAGATGTATTGGAGTCGCTGATGAACGACGGCACAATTGACGCTCTTAGGTTGAAGATCATCAATCAGCTCAAAGCCAATGTAGTTTCGACAATTGGACACTGCAATTATATTTACTTTCATTTTCTCAAATTATTATTAGGGTAGTGTTTGTGCTAGTGCTTCTTAGGCTTGACATGTCTACTAATTTTCTTCCATTTATTTTGAGTTTTGCTATAATTGGTTTACAAGTTGTGAGATGTCTTCAAGTTTATTGTGATAAGTTTTGTGCTGTTTTTTACTTGTAGGAGGAACTCAAGAATACTACTATAAAGATGGCTGAACAGAGTAAGGTTCTGAACACCCCTGGTGCTGAGAAACAGACCAAAAGAGAGCTATTTGATGCGCTTCGCCAAGAGCTTGAGTAAGTCACAGATTTGCTTGTATATTTATTTTTGGACCAAATGTTGATCCCTTTGTTGGGAATTCGAAAAGTTTCATTTTTTTCTGTGTCATTTGCATAATGGGCTAATGATATGCTCTATCTCACGCTGAATTAGTTTTGGCATTGTATAGGCAGCACAAGCTATTCATCAAAAGAAGAAAAAACTCTTTCCATAAAAAAAAAGAGTGAGACAAGTAAAACTCTATTCTGTAAAGTGTTTGTTGTCTCAACCATTCAATCCCATCATATGAAATATAGATGAAATCTGTGTACTTAAGATAAGTCTAATCACAACTTTCTAACTTGAGGCAAATGAAGCTAGTAGAATAACTAGTTATAGTATAGACTAAATCTGCTACAGTGACAGTGCTATATTGGCATGAACAACACCCATGCTATAAACAGTTATAATTAGCCACCTTTGTTTCGCGTACGTTTTCCTTCACTAAAACAAAAAAGTCTCATTCTTGGGTTTGCCTTGAAATTTCTTTACCCATAAAAAAGTATAGTTTGAACTGTGAATATTTGAAGATCTTGAAATTCTGTCCAACTCCCAACTTGCTTCCCAAAATGTGTAAATTATTTATCCATTCTGCCTGCAGCATTAAGTGGTTATAATTAATATTTTTTAAATTTTGAATGAAAGAGAGGGAAGATTTTGAAGAATCAAAGTTTATTCTCTATGAAGTTATCCGTGGTACAAATGTTCTCCATGACCTCTAATTTTCCATGCCTTATCCTGCATGACATATTCCTCTAACTAGATGTGATGTCTTGGCTGATCGGATCAAGGATTGTTGTCTTGATTATGTTCTCTCAAAAGTAAAGCCAGATCGTGTTTAAAATCTATAGTTTATTCTGTCCTATTGATTTTAGTTTGCCTATCTGCACCACGCCATAGAATGGAGTAGAGTTCTAAACTTCCCATCAATAATATTTTCATCCCCTTAATCATCTTGCTGAAAATCTAAAGAGTACATGTGGAGGCCAAAATAATATTTGTATTGTACGGTTCCTTGGACCGGTACCCTAAGAATACATGTATACAGTCTCAGAGCACCTACGCCTTTTGTATTGTATGGTTCCTTGGATCGGTACCCTGATAATATTGAGCGCCTATGCCCTTGTATAAAGTCTGCAAAAAATAGTTCACTAGAAATCGATCCCGCAACACGTTTTACACATGAATTGGCTTAACCCCTACCCCAACCAAAACATTTGAAATGTGAATGGTATATATAATATTTATAAATATACACAACTGATGCGGCAATATATTCCTGACATTAACTGCCGTACAATGTCTTTGGTAGGAATCTCCCCGTAAGGTCCAACTTGATAATTGATATCTACACTTGCATAAATTTCACCTACATAACTGCTAATGCTGATGTGGAGCAAGTTTGTTTCTGATTTCCAAATAGATGTAGGATAGCAGGGTCTAGGAATATACTGTGGCCCTCAGAATATTGGGTTGAAAAGACATGTGTGCAAACAAATGATCCTAAAAGAAAACATCTGAAACCTTGGTTCTCCAAAAATGGAAAAGTATTAGTGTCCGATATGTATCCAATCCAATACTGATACACGTGTCAATGTGAATGTGTATCCAATAAGTATGCTTGTTTTGGTTTTTCCCTGATACGTCTTAAATACAGCTTTGATACAGTTTAGCAACCAAAGACATGGCCACTGGCCAGTACCCGAATACGACACACCCAATTTTAACTTTTATACAGCTTTGATATTGTTTAGCAACCAAAGACATGGCCAGTACCCGAATACGACACACCCAATTTAACTTTAACTATTTTAATGTTTCCTTACTTGTACCCTCTCAACTTCTTCTCATTCCAAAATGCAAATCCACCTGGCACACCAAATAAAACCCCTCTTCTCCAGCCAGGGCTTGCTTGTAATCATGTGCAATTTTTTTACTCTGTTCACTCTTTTTCCATTTGCAGAGTTACTCTCTTTACCCTTTCTGTTGACATATCTAGGCTGGGATGTACCTTGTATATACACTTCTTAAAGGCTAGTCAAAAGAATGCTTGAAAAGTTGAAAACCCCTTTCTTTTATTTTTAATTTTCTGTATCTATTTTTTTACAGCCATTAAACCTCTTTGTATGAAATAGTCTTAGTAGAGATTCTAGTTAAATACAAATCAAATCCTGTGAAATAGGCTAAATCCTAATAATCATAGATAAATGAAAAAGCAGGATGAAATTTATCTTGCTGCATATGATTATAATTAAGATGTAAAATTAAACTATATTCCAGTCCTCCGAAGATATACGGGTCGATACTTTGGTTCTTGGAAGAATTTTGCCACCAAGTTATTGCTATTATAATGAAAAGTGTCATGAAAGTCATTATTCTATGTACAAACCACGGGATTGAAGAATTAAATGCCAATTTTTGTAGGGGTGAATTTCATGTTACTTTCTTTGATTGAGGGTATTGATGTCCAAATTTTTAAGAAAATCTTGGTGACGACATTTATATCTTTATTATGGACTGAAATAGGAGTTTACTCTGTAGTTGCTGCCTTATATTAGTTTTGCATGTGGAAAGTAGAAGCTACTTATTTGGATCTGTTAAGTGCCCTATAAGCAGGCTGTCTTGGTAATTATACAGATACCGTAGCGCCTCTTAGTTTTTTGTGTAGTGCGCAACTCTTGGAATGAATTATAATAAAATAGGCGTGCACGGAAAGGTTTCTCTGTTAGTCTTACTACATTTTTTTGGGTCATTATCTTATAGTATACTAGACAGGTCTGAATTGGTAGTTTGGACTGTTGGCCATGTGATTAGCAAAAAAACAAGTGCATTGCATAAAGTCTTCTGTTATAACATCTTCCACTTTTTTTTAATGCCTATTCCGCTGTATTTTGTACTAGATTCTTTATGTGGGTCTAGGTCATAGAAGAATTGTTTGAAGTCGTTATAGTCCTGATTAGATTTTATCTTCACAACTATCAAATTATTTAGTTTTTGCTGGACTTCTGGTTTCCTGGCTATTTCTGATATCCATGCCTATTTCATGCAGAGCTTCTGTTCTTGAGAAAGCATCAAAATCAGTTTGGGATTTAATTTTAGACAACAATGGCCTGGGAAAGGAGATAAGTGAGACTGTTGAAAGAGTGTTTTGCCGATTGAGTGGCCAGGAACCTCCTTTATTTCCACTTCCAAATGGAGAACCACAACCCGATAAGGAGGCTGACAGCAGAAAAGAAAAAGGTAAAGGAAAGCTGAAAGAAAATGAAAATACGAGTTTGATCACTCCATCAAAGAAAAGAAGCTTCAGTGAAACAAATTTGGACGGTGCAGATGAAACTGCCACCAAGTCTTCTGATCCCGCCACCAGGTCCTCTGATCCTGCAGCAATATCAGAAGGTTCTGGCAAATCACCTTTATCAATTTCAAAGACTTGACCAGGGAGTTCAACAAGTTTCTGTAAGGGAAGTGATCACATCTGGTAAATATATTGTAGAACTTGTAGGACTTCACTAGAGTTCAGAAGAATCGTTCCAGCCATCAATGCTGTGTATTATGCCTTAGACACCTTGTATGCCTTTCATATAATTTAAGAGTTTGAATGATGAAACTTTACCAAAGTCCGTTGTCGATCCCCCAATTTTTCATCGTTGAATTTGCGAAGGCCAGGAGATGTGAGGATTATGAACTTAATGTCATGGCTCATGCTAGGAGAAATATTAGCAACACTTTTTTGAACATAATTATTGTTTGGGCAAATTCTAGAGTGTAGGTGGTGCACAATAAATTGCAAAAAAGTTACAATTTTATTTTAATCTTTGAATTTTCTCTTATTTCTCGTATTCCTTAAACTGATGTGTCTTTAATTGCATTGATGACAATCTTTGGTTTGCTTCATGGTAAATATGCTTCCGGGTGAATAGAAAAATCTGCACATCTGCTTGACGAGTAGGAAAGATGTGAACTAAAAAACATCCATCCTTGATTAGCTGGTTAGCGACTAGAGTCGAATTCCACTACAACTTATTCTAAAACCTCTTTGCCATGCTATCTGAAGACCAAGCATAGAGGTAAGCTTTCACAAACAAACAGACCTATTATTGGAGAGAGCAAAAATAAATGCTCCAAAGTGGTCTCTTCTAAAGATGCAAGTCGTCTGACGTCCTTAGAGTTAGAGCTCCATTTGAATTCAACTTCACCTACTCTAAGTGCGTGTTTGGTAAATCGTGAATTCACGGTAACAAGCCACGGTGGGACAGAAGCTATGCTTTGTAGAGTTTGCCAACCGTGTGTTCAGCTCCACATCAATGTGGAAGCAAACATGGTATAAATGAGGGGACAACCAACAAATTCCTTGATAAGGGTCAAGAACGAAGCGACTTCTTCAAAGGCACACACATTCAGGGTCTTGGATTGAATAAAAGTGGACATCAAGATATGTATGTCACATGAATTTAAAGACAGGTATGAAACTTCATGCTCTCTTGTTTAGCTGCTTACCACATATCACTAGCATCAAGATAGACTTCCATTTTAACAGCCCAAATGTAATAATAATGGTTAATTATTGACAATTTTGCAAAGTTGTTATTACACACTTCTTATTTATTTACAGCTCTTAATTTATGCGGGAAAAAAAAAGACTTAATATGGCACGGAGTGAGTTTCATGAGAAATGAGAAATTATGTGAACATAGACCAATCAAACTGTGTGCTTGTATTGGTGTGGTAAACAAGACTTGCATCAATTGATTGAGCTACAGTTGGGCAAACTACACTGGCACTATCACTCATATGTGTTGTGTTGAATTCATTTTCTGGGATATGGTAGCCTCCTAGCAACATGTTATTAATGTTACCAGGCAGTTCATATTTTAACCAATCTGGTCCACTTGGTTGTGCTTGTATGCAACTTGCACGTGGGACAGACTCCATTGAAAGTGAAGTGTCATAATGAAAGCCTTGACTCCAAGAGGTAGACATCATCGGATCTTGAAGCATTTGATTGTTGATTGACTCATCTGTAGCATATGATGTTTTTATTGTTAAAAGTGCTAATATTGTTGTGATGAGCACACATGTATCATTATGGAATACTATAATTAATGGAAATTTTTGCTACCTGAAGTTGGGTTGTTATAATTAGAAATTACAGGCAATGTGCCAAGTTGTTGAATTTGTTGGTCCATAACCAAGGTGGTTTTTGAATCATGAGAAAAATTAAGTTGTGTTGTCCTCTTATCTAAATGTGAATCAAAATAAATAGCATGTGAACTAGGAAATGGTCTCTGGCTCAATTCCCACAATCGATTATCACATTGCAAGAGCTTTGCATAGTATTGGTCAAGAGCTCCTGGAGGGAATTGAAGATAATGCCTCCTGAGTAGAGAAATATTTCCATCAAAACGACAAAAATATATATTGTACTATAAAACTATAAATATAATCAAGCTGATTATGATTGAATCATATCTATTTGTGTGCAAGTTTTCATCCAAAAGTAAAAAGAAGAAAGTGTAATAACGTGGTTAAAAAGAAATACATACCGGTATTTGGAAGCTTGACAATGAGTGAAGTCTTGAGATAAGGTCCACACAGTATGCTTTCCAGGCTTTGGTTCTATCTCACGAAAGAAGGATGGAACTTTGTCTAGCTGTAAGCTCAAATGATTTACAAAAACAAATCCAGTGAAAAATAACATCTATACATTTGATAAATATTTATAAAGTTTTCTTAATGTGAATGTGTGTGCATAGCTTATCACAGTGTAAAGAGATTATTTGTTCCTGCATTAAAGAAAGAGGTACCTCAATTTCAAGAATACCAGGTAAATTATCCTCAATAACAGCTCGAATGGCTGAAATGTTTTGCCATTGTATTTCAATCTTTTCCTTTAAACCATCACGCAAAATCTCCCACACCAATCTTCGTTTAGCATAATAAAACTTAGCTACCAAATCCGCGGGATATTTAGCCTCAATCTGCATGCGCAGCATATAATGAGACAAATATTTTATTATATAATAATAAAACCTCGAATATTATGGGACTTATTAGAAGCACTTAATTAATTTGACTATTATACAAGTCAAATACTATATACCTTGAAAAACCCGATCATGAGCATATACATTGGAAAATGAGCAGCCTTCAACTTCTCAACTTTCTTAATTTCTAGTTGGCATGAAGTTGTAGTTTTTGTAGCATCATCGTTCATGTTTTGTTCTGTGAATGGAAGCATCTCAGGAGTCAATGTGAGTTTTAACCCGAGGGGTAGCGTATGTTGGGATAATTCTCTCAAGTTCAGATAATTATCCTGACATTAGAGGAGATAAAATACCAAAATTAATGTTGTTATTCTTTATCAGTAAAAGTGTGAATAAATGCGTCCATATAAAAAACATATTAAATAAAATAGTACCATATTATATGTAGTTTGTGCATCATCATTGTTGGATAATAAGGGAGTCATGCTCCAGTCATGATCATACCCGTTAATGTGTGCCATATATAGGACCCGTTTCAAGTGTGAATGTGAGTTTTATGGTTGGCTTTATAATGATGACTCAACTAAGATCGATAATATATGTTATTGGTGTGTGACTCTGAATGTGTGTGTTTATATTTCTCTTGATCGGGTTCGTTTATATAGTATATGAGTTCTTATTTTTATTTTTTAAAAAGGCGCACCCACTTGATTGTTATAATAAAGATAAAAGGCAATTTGAGATAAAACTTCTAAAGTAGAAGCTTCTTATCCTCTTACACTGTACAATTTCCAACTCACTATATCCTAGTTTTTTTTAACTATAATATGAAGTACATGAACAAAAGCGTAGACGTACTGTACAGTGTATACCAATCATTAAACACAGCAAATTAATATTATGTTGAAATTTTGTTTTAACTATAAGATAACATGAATCAAATCACTCTATTACTCCCTCATTCTAAAATTTTGGTACATATTAATTCTTTTTTTAACCAGCAAAATGAATATATTAGTTATAGCATATAAAACAAATGTACATGTTGCACATATTACTATTCTTTGATAAAGTCATTGATAAGAGAAAAATAGAGAAATGTAAAATGGATATTATATTCACAATGACAATGAATTACAACATTAAGGTACATAAGGTTTATATATGAGAAGAACAAGTAGTTTCCATATTTTACATTTCATTGTAAAGAGGTAAGAAGTGGATGTAGCGGAAGAGTTATAAAGAGGTCAGAGTGTGTGTGTGTGTGTGTATATATATATATATATTGGTAACCTTAGGAAGTGAAGAAACGAAAAGCAAGTAAAGTGCGTCAAATTTAACATGAAAAGTATTGAACTAAAAGTAAATTGATGGGAACGTAAATTGACTTGAAATGTAAAAAAGGTGCAACAAAATGTAAAACTTCTAGATATTAAGAGCACGTTTGGTGCGCAGGATAAGGAGACACGATATGATTAGAATATCATATCCTGACTTAATACATTGTTTGATGCGCCAACAGAAAAGGATAAGTTTAACCTATTTTTAATCTTACCCCCACTCTTCCTTTGTTATTTTAATCCTTAATTTTTGGTGGGTTACAAACCTGATAGCATAACACTATCAGACCCGTGTTTACTATTTCCTCCAAAACCCTTCTTCGACTCCCACCCGACGCTATTCTACTCCACCATTTTTTTTTCTTCTTTTGTATGTTTCTTCTTTCCCACCCTCTGCAACAACAGTTATTCTATTGCCCAATAATTTTTTCCCGTGCGTTTCATTTTAACAATTCACTTTATTTGTGTGCTTCAATCTCTTCTTTTGTTTCAATATTTTTTTTCTTATCTTTTCTTTCTTTTTGTGCTTCGATTATGTTCAGAACCCAATCGATACTATGCCTTCTCGTTACTTATTTATTTATTCTTTAATTTATGTAACTCTAGATGTTAGTTGTTCCTTCTAAAATTGCTACTGTGTATGGTGTTCCTTCAATCTCTTGTTACAATTGCTACCATGGTGATCGAGTTTTCAAAAATAATTGCTACTATGTTGGGTGGTATTTGAAGAAGAAGACAATTCATGACCCTACTTTATTTCATTGCTTATATATATTATTAAAAAATATTAAAATTTAATTTTAAAAAAAATCTAAAGATAATTTTATCATTTTTTTAGAGTAAGTTTATCATTTAAGTATAATATATATCATATCATGTCAATAACAAGTGTGCATCAAACACATGATAGGATTAAATAATGATATCATCTTTATTATCATGTGTTAACCAAACATGTGATATGATAAGTGTTTATCTTGTTATTATCATCATATCCTATCATTATCCAGTTTTTTATCACATGTTGTCTCGATGCGCACCAAACGGACCCTAAAAGCTTTGAAAAGTAAATGGTAAAATGTCCGAAAGTAAATTGTTAGAAAATAAAGTGCAAAAGCATAAAGGTTTTAACTGGAAATGTAAAATGCTGACAGTTTAAAGAAAATTAAAGATATGAAAGAGATTCTTGGATTGTGATAGATTGCATTTGTTTTTGGTTTAGGAGTAGACTTCAAAACGTAAATATGTGACCTTAGTTTCATAGTATATACAAATAAACTAAAACTAGGTAATTGTCTATTACGTGAAAAGACACGTTCATTCACATGTACATTATTCTAATTAAATTAATGGTTTTCATCGTTGATGCGCTAAAGGCCGATGAACACATGTTGGTGTTGGCTAATCAACTTTACTAGCACGGTTTAGTTATTGATTCCCGCTTGTTAATTGTGCTTGATTTCGACTTTCTTTCTTCTAATTACACTAGTGTTTGCCTAATGTTGTGTCAACCATTAGTTTTTTTTTTTTTCTACACGTCGACCTCTCTTAAATTTGTTGCTTATGACAACATTGTAAAATGTCGACCTATACTTTAAAATTTGCCACTAAATATTATCAACTCATTTGCCCATTATAATTATAAATACAAGAATTACATATGAAATTAACTTCCCGCAATATTATCATTTAAGTGATATATTTTTACTTAGATACCCTTATTCTTATCACTGATTATTTTTTTTTTAAAAAAAATCCATTTTCCAGTACAAAGAGTATAAATAGTACTGTATAGATAATGTTGTAAAAACAAATCTTACAAATGATATGTACGTAAATTTAAAAAACAAGTCATATGTTTAAATATCCATTGTTTTAGAAGAAAATATAGTACGAAATCAATTAAAATAGCTAAGATAATTAGAGAGAGAACCACAAGAAATTAACTTCCCGCAATGTTATCATTTTTCCGTTATTAATTTCTTTCACATTTTTTTACCATATAGCATTGCTCGTGATTAAAAATGTAATAAAACAGTCAAATATATAAAATGGAGGAATTAGAAATTTAGGTTCACAAATGAATTATCCTGAAAATTTTAGTGGCTAGATGAAAATATATAACAAGCATAGGAAATTATCTTAAAAAAAAAAACCAAGCATAGGCAATTGCATCTTATTTTCACCCTCATTCAAATGCCAACTTGGTCACTGGTCAGAGTCAGTTTTGTGGTTTTGTTACAACTACATTTGTGTTGTGGGTCAAACTTTGTACATTAGGAAATTGTGAGGATGGGTGGGCCCTACCTTTTTGTAACAAAAATATTTGCTTTATGTTCTCTTTCATTTTTTGAGAAAAAAAAAGTTTCCTTTTATTTTTTTAGATGTCTTGAATTATGAATAGCTGATCCTAATCTTAGCCCCCAATATTTTGAAGTTTAAAGTATCATTCAAAGAGGAAATAGGGGGCATGCAGTAAAAAAGTAAATAGATAAAGTTGCTCATTACTCCTTTTGTGTTTTATGACATGTAACTTTAAAAAAAAAATTATATTTTATGATGTCATTTTACAATATCAATACAATGTTAATATTTATTTTTCTGTCATACCTTAACTATTTTCACTCTATGTTATTTCAATTCTTTTAATATCTCTTTCTCATATCATTAATGAAGGATAATTTTATAAAATCATTTATAATTTCTCTTTTTAATACAAAATTAATTGTATTTCTTGTGTAAAAATAAAAAATTGACTTATAATAAAATACAAAGTGAGTAGTACTTATGCAAATTATTTAGGGAAGTTTATTTCTACGATACTTCGACAAATTGAAATTTTTTGGTGCATTTTCTTTCTAAACAATAAATTAAGATCATTTTTATAAATCAAATAGCTATTTGTTTACTTCTGTATTTTAGAAAAAAAACTCATTCCATAAGAAAAAAAACTAATGAGTAAAAAATATTATTCAATATTCACTATTTTTTAAGGATTCAATATTCACTATTACGTGTAATAAAAATTATAATTTCTTTTTATTTTGCTCACACTTAATTATAATAAGTTTTTGAATGACATAAAATAACTTTTTTTTAGAAAAAAAAACTCATTTAACTATTAATTTAAAAACTAAATATATTTTTAAATGTAGAAATGTTGAATCTACTGTGTAAATTCTTATTATTTAGGCTATCATTGTACATATTTTTTTGGATTTTTATAGCTGGACAATTTTTTTTTGGTCTTTATATATGTTCCTTTTTTTTTTTTAAATCTTTTGGAAGCTCTATATATATATATATATTCATGAGTAACCATAATTCATAATAGCATTTCTCAAAAGGTAAAATTACACGTAACCATTCAGTCAAAAACCATACACCTTCAAATTTCCATCTTCTAGAAGAGTAATCATAAGCTTTGGCCATTGGTGATATTACTATTCTTTCATAAGGACAAGGTGAAATAAACTTATAAAATATGATTCGACGTGCTCCAAATTAAACCTCCTTCCTACTCGTTTTCCTTTGACTCAATTCCTACTATTTTATAGTAGTATATACTATACATAGATAGGACAACGGCAATTTGAGAAAATGACGTTGGATTTTGTACATGAAAAGTCACGTGCATTTTCCTTAAAAAACTAATTTAAGGAATGTACGAAAGTAAAGTAGGATCCAAGAGGGATTTAGGTAATCTCCAATCATGTGCAATTTATTAATTAAATTCACATATGACTCACCTAGCTAGCTCGTGGATGGCTTTATCTAAAGTTTGGTGAACCGAAAATTCACCAAGATGATCTCATACTCACACATAGATCATCTTTACTATAATATCCTATTTTAATCGGAACTGGATCGAGAATATGGCTCTGAAGAGGATTATCAGGTTGAACTTTGAGTCATGGACGGAGGTGATATATGCAATCACTTCACCGCTCAAGTTAGTAAGCAAAGAAACAATGAGAGGTAATATTGGGATACCATTATCTCTTGTTTGAATATTATTTATAGACCAATATAAGACTTTATGAGGAGCATCATGTTAATATCAACCCTTGTCTCTCACTAGCCCTTGTAGGTGATATATGCAATCATTTCTCAGTTATTTGTCGATGGAATTAGACCTAAACCTAATTGATAACATATTTTATTTGTGTGTGTACTTTGAACGGGTAAATATCATCTCTACTTTTTTTTAAAAAAAAAAAGAAAATGTGCTTACTATAAAATATTCATTCTGAAAATTGGAGATATTAATTAAATATTTATACATTAAAATCATAGTAATGGATTGTAGATTTCATTCTTTCATGAAATTGAGAGATACCCATCACTTTGAACTTGTTTTTTTTTATCAAGTAGCCTAGTTGTTAGAAACTCGCTTTTTAAGATAAATAAATGGGGTGTCTAGGGTTTGAACTTTGGTCCCTACATGTATTATGCAATGTTTCTACCAACTAAGATAAACTCACAAGTACTCCTATCACCAGTGCCGTTCTTGTAAAATTAGAGGCTTGGCTCTTATAATGAAGATAAACCCCTAATAAAAAAAAGCAGTTTTTTAAAAGAGCAAACAAAAAATTATAATGTTTGTTTTTATTTTATGATTTGAGAGAATAATTATAATGTTTCTTGGAGGTGTGCTATTTTATACGACAATTATGAGCAAAAAATAAGTTATATTATTTATATTTTTATTTGTCAATATGTAGTCGAATAGGTTAAGGAGTTGAATTGAATTGAAGGGAAAAGAGAGGGTATTGAGGATAAATATACCCCAAATCCATAAAATTTAGGCCTAAATCAAGGCCTATCATGCTCGAAAGAAAAATCCGCAAGGAATCCACCACCAAGCTGAACCACTACGCTGTATCCTCAATCTTTAAAACATTACAACTCTACTAGTATATATCTATATATTAATTGCATTATATATTAAAATAAAAACTTTTGGACCCAAAACTTTTGGAGTCCCATAGAACTGTTTGCACCTCCCTATCTATCACTATGAACTTTACAGGCGAGTAACTTGATTTCCTTTTTTTTGGTTGAATATATGATTTCCTTTTTACTTCCAAATAATTGCAAGTTAATGCATTGAATTTGAAACCATGCTAGCAGCTGTGGTAGGGTCTCCACTCTCTATATTGTGCATCGTGAGAGAATAATTTCGTCCTCAATATGATCATCTTCTGCCTCTTTTACGGATAAGTGACGTTTCGTAGCTTCAAATGCGAAGTCAGTTTGTGTGTGCGTCTTCATCTCAAACATTATGCCTCACCTGTCATTGTCGCCATTCATTACTATATCATGCTTGCACAAATTATTACACAATTTAAATATATAGATAAGAGTATGTCACACTCTAAATATAGATACTAGCTTAAAATAAAATCAACCTCAATAGATACTTTACGAATTTTCATCCCCTCTACATATCACCCTTAAGTGGGATCTCAACCATAGGGGAAAAGAAGACATATATTAAAATATAGAAAAAGAAGGAAGAAAAGTTTTTGTTATTTAATTTGAATATCATATGATTAAGATTTAATCTGGTTAGAATAATAGACAACACGTTAAGATTTAGTTTAGCAAGCCAAATCTTAATGTGTTATATAAGCCAATAGAGATTGATCCCGTTTGTAAGATTCGACTCATGCAACTACAAAGATATAGATTCAAACTCCTACTATGAGCATAAGAACCTCGAGCTTGTTAATGATTAATTTATAAGCCTTCTTTAAGTATTGAGATATGTTCCGACCTCTGTGTTTTTGCCTAACTCACGTAAACTTTCTTATAGAGTTTATGCGAAGTTTCTTTTAATCCAACTTGATTTTGTAGAAACATTTATACATGCACATTTTTGTTGGCATTATGACAAAAATGACAATTGTAATCATCGAACTCTATATCATTTTTTTTTTGAAATAAACTCTATATCACTTATTAACTTTGTCACCTCAGCCACCAAGTCATATGTATATTGGGAAACATATGCTTAATTAATTTGTGTATCTAAATACTTATCTTTTAATTAACATATGTACATATGTATAAATACTTATCTTAGGCTCTTAGCTTAGTATTAACTTAATAAATAAAATTCAGATAACTATATTTAGATATTTTGGTACTACCAACAATTTAGAAAAGTTTTGTACTCCAACCATAATGAATCAAGTGATTAACTGTCATTTTCAGGTTCACCTCACACTATCACAGCAACCCACTTTCAAGATCCTATGGAATGTTAAATAAGTCATAAAATCACTGTCAATAAAATGGATGACTAGGACTAACCCACGCGTCACGTCTTTGTATTTGGATATTATTCTTACCTTAAACTGTTTTTGAGTCAATAAAGAATTTTAAGTCGATAATTCTGATGACTATTAGTAGACATTTTCTTTTCTCTGGTCAAAAATAAATTGGGAGACTTTTTTTTTTCTAAACGACTTGTTTGGATAAACAATCTAAATTTACAGCATATAGTATAAACATTTGTCATATATAAGTGCTTATTATAAACCATTTTCACATCATGACATAAATTAATATCATATAATTTTTATATAAACTATAAGTTATTTTCATAAACTATCATAAAGAACTTATAAAAAGAAACCGAAGACAACTTATGAACATTTATTAGTCGTTTTCATAAGTTCCCTTAAAATAATTTCATAAGTAAATACCCAAAAATAAACCATTCCAAAACAACCCAAAATTGAATATCATATTACTATTACTATAATATAAAATGAGTGTAAAAATCAAATAAACTAATAAAGATAATATAGGCGTGGGCATGAACAAAGAGATTTGGCACCTCTTACGTCACAAAATCTAAAGAGCCATTCATTCATAAACTCATCAGCCGTCGGCAAAGTCATGATGTGGAATGGGGAAAGCACACTATATCTACACTATCACTAATTCAATATAGCACGTGCGTATTTTGAATGAAGTCAGAAAATTATTAAGAAATATGTGTTGAATGACTGGATTTAGAGCCTTCATTAATCACTTATGATGATTGATGATTTGATTAAAATCTTGTCATTCATCACTTTACTTTCGATTTTTTATCTATGTAATTATAGTGCCCCAATGACATATTACAACCATATTTTTGCTAGTTACACCCCTAACATTTTTAGTTAGAGAATAAAGGATATGCTCTGACAGTGTAAATCCAATTTTACACAGTCATCCAAACAAAATCCATAATTTTGCCATGTAATATTAAATTTATTTAATTAAATTAAAAATCCGAAATTAATTAAAACAGCAATGAATGTGGGTTTCTCTGTTTTCCATCGTTGCTTCCACCCACCATATTTGCATCTTCCATCCACTAATTTCATATACCCTGAATTCCGGTCGGTGCCGCAATTTCTGTTTCATCCAATTATTTTCATACCCATCGCCCCTGATTTCTAATTGGGAGAGGTGAAAGTTGAATCTTAGAATATGAATGGAGGAGAAGAATGTGCAGACAATGAAGATGAAGGAACACCCATTTGCATAGTAGTGATGGATCGTGATTGCTAATTAATTTTTATTTTTATAAAGTCAATTAAGAGAAAATCAAGATGAAACATTATAGGTCTGCAGAGGAGAATAATTGAGAGGAGGATGATTAGGAGAAGAAAGGTTTGGAGAAGAGAGTGAAACATGGATAACTGGTTGGTAAATGGGCAGAGCAGTTTTTTATATTTTAATTCAACAGTAATGACATGACAAAATGATAGAATTTTATTGGTTGTATGTGTATAGTTTCTCTACACTGACTGCTTACTATCTTTAAACTCTTCTCAAACTCTTTTAGGAGATTATACTCCTTAAATTCAAAATATTTACCAATAATATCCAAAATTTCTACATTTGTGTAAACATTTTAACTGAGTTTGCATAAACGTGCTTGAATTGAGTTTGTGTGAACATAAACCAAGTTTATGTAAACGAATTTGAACTACGTTTGTAATATCTAGAAACTCGCAATCGATGTACGATGTGGTGCATGAATTGAGCCTACATACTTGAATTAAGTTTACTAATAGAAGACTAAGACTCTGTGCAAGTTCTTTCAACGTTTGACCAATTTTTCTTTTACATTTGGACATGAGGTGAGAGAGATAGTGGTGAAGAGGAAGATTGAAAAATGAAAAATGATTTTTGAAAACTAAATGAGACCAAGGCCGACTTTGAGAATTTTGGTGCCCCATTTTAATGGCAATGCCCCATTTTAATCATATTATTTTCAAAAAAATTCTTTTGATTCTTAATAAATCTTATTACATGTTTTATACTTGTTTTTTTTTTGAGAGAATGTTTTATACTTGTTGTATACTCTATATACTAATATAATAGATATATTCCTTACCTAAGCTCTGCAATAGGATGTTACCATAGTTGAAATGATCATGGCGATTTAAAATGTTGATGAGAGGGTAATCATAACTGACCTAAAATAAATTTAAGAAAATACAAAGAAGAAAGTATAATTGCAATGTGCAAATTATTGTATTATTGCAAATATTATAATGTTCTCTCTTAGAGTATCATCACTACAGCCTTAGCAAAAATATAACGTCAAATAAATAAACATGTTTGGCCAAATATAAATTTGAATAAATATTAAGATAAATTTTACAACTGGGATACACCGGGCTTAAAAGAGAAAAACATATTTCGCCCTGAACACGGGACAAGATGAATAAAAACTCTAAAAATCATCGATCATAATAATTGATATAATACAAAACTCAGACCGGTTCCCAGCTCAATAGAAAATCTCGTTTCATCTCAAGATCCTACGGGCATTAGTGATTTACTTCTCTGCATTGTGAGATTTCTCATCACCAAAAGCCAAATCAAAGATCTGCATATAGTCATCAACAAAGTGCACTTCGAGACCTTCTTTTACATTAGGTGCTAACTCATCAAAATCTCTCTTATTTGCCGAAGGAAATATTATAGTCTTAACCTCACTCCTTCTTGCAGCAATAGTTTTCTCCTTAACCTGCAATTTTCACAGCATGCCATGACAAACAATTCCAGACACAATGTGCAAAAAGAAATCATGACAAATATGGGTATAGATGAATAATAATCAGTTTGTTGGGCCAAAGTTCCTACATGACTTAAATTTCTAATAAACAAATGGTATCTATTGGTGAGTGAGTAGATATAAAAGCATCACCCAACTCAAGAAGAAATAACTTTAAAAAGAAATTCCACAACTTGGAAACCAGTGACCATTAAAGACGATGAGCACAAGTTTCCGTATTCATAAATTTAAAAAAAAAAATTATATTATTTCAACATACCCCGCCAATGGGAAGAATCTTCCCAGTAAGTGTCACTTCCCCAGTCATTGCTAGATCCTTCTTCACAGGCTTCTTCAAGGCAAGAGACAACATAGAAGTGGTCATCGTGCAACCAGCACTTGGTCCATCCTTTGGTGTAGCCCCTGCAGGAACATGGAGGTGAAACTTTGTATTGGCAAAGAAAGCGTTTTCTGGTTCTTTCTCCCGTAGTATATCTCTGGCAATTGTGTGAGCTAGTTGAGCACTTTCTTTCATTACATCTCCTAATTGACCAGTGATATGCAATGCTCCTTTGCCGTCCCCTTCTTCAACAAATTTAGTCTCTATATACAGTGTGGATCCGCCCATTGCAGTCCAGGCAAGTCCCATAACAACACCAGTAGGTGTTTGATCATAGATGCGCTCTGCATGGAAGACAGGCTTGCCAACAAAATCATCTAAATTCGATTTATCAATCAATACCTTCTCAACAGTCTTTGATTCAGTCTCCTTATCTTCCTCTCTTTCTTTTGTAACCTACCAACATTAATATACACAAATATCAAATTTGTTAATCATTAGCGGTGGACCACATAAAAGTAAGGTTGCACAGAAGGAAAAAAAATAGTTTGTGTAGTGGTTATTGAAACACAAAAGATCTTGGATGATTAAAGTCTTCATGCAGAAAACCTCATAACATTTTGCCGCTTAAAAACCGTTGTACCAATTGTACGATTGTTGGTAAAAACACAAAAAAATGCAACTATATGGCACTAGCATATCATTGAAATATATATTAAAAAAAAAGACTGTAAGTTCTCAATGTCCCATTAATGCTTGACATTAGTAGGTCACTGTTTTCTTGCTCAATGAACAAAATTTAGAAAATAACAGCTTTGCAAGAGAGAGAATTATGATTGTGCTTTCAGTGTTATACTACCTCCATATCTGTAGATTTATTGTCAACACATAGAGATTGATCTGCCGGTGGATTTGTGTCCATCTCATCAAGTTTAGAGTTTTCATCGGTATGTTCAGGATTGCTACTCTCTATCAACACGGGGTTCCCTTTTTGAATGGTAGTTGTACCCGTTTCATCAAAATCTTCTTCAGCTTTCTTTGGTTCAATAGCAGCATCAATGGTTTCGACTTGCCTCACAAGTTTTAGCGCTATCTGTCATGCCATAAACAGAATATTTCAGGGCACAAGATGCATTTACTAAATTTAAATTCAGATGTAGTGATCAACTAATGCAGTCAATAGATTTAAAACGAATAAATCAAGAGTGGCTGTCTTTTCAACCATACAAATCATAGCATATCTCACTGTGTTGGTAACTAAAAATTGACAGTATTGACAAAAAAATACTAGACCTTCCGGTAAATTTTCTCTATGTGCTTTTGAAGGTTTCTGACTCCTGATTCTCGGCAGTAATTTTCTATTAGAGCAAGAAGAGCAGCATCAGTCACCTCCACCTGTAGCAAGTTAATTTGTGTAGTCAACTACCTTTTCAACCAATTAAAACAAATAAAGCAATAAAAGATAGCACATTATGCTACCAATTCATTGCAGGAAAAGGAACCCTGTAAACGGGTGGAAAAGATAAATACTTGTTCCGGTTTTATTCCACATGCTTCACGTGTAGTTTTCTCCAGATAATCTCTTGCAATGTGCATTTTCTCATCAGCAATATACCCAGCAATAGTAACAACCTCCATCCTATCCAATAGGGGATTTGGTATCATCTCCACTACATTTGCAGTGCAAACAAAAAGAACCTGCAGCATGATTCCAGTGCATCAGTTGTCATGGTCAAAACATTCACAATGTGCCAATTTTGATTTCAAGATACTCATTTGACTATCCAGACTAGCTATAGAAAGATAAAATAAGTCTCTTTAGATCAGCAACGAAAATGTAATCAAAAAAACAGTGCACAAATGCCGACTCTTACATAACCACTCAGATTATCAAATACTAACCTTCGATAGATCAATGGGAACATCAAGATAGTGGTCCAGAAAATTAGCATTCTGCTCGGGGTCTAGGAGCTCTAGCAAAGCACTTGCTGGATCACCGGCATGTCCTTTGCCCAACTACCAATTGAATAAAACAGTGACAATAATACTAATTATCCTTTATGGAGAATATTTATGAGATTAGGAATCGCAAAAAATTTAACGAAATTGGAATTCATGCATTGTATTTATTAGGACCAGGAGAGCCTATACCAAAAGGAAATCAGAAAACAAAATTACTCAACCACAAATAAATTGGACTGTCTAGTGACGTCTTACTTTGTCAATTTCATCAATCAATACAAGAGGATTGGCTGTTCCCACATTCTTAAGGCATTGTACCATCTTTCCTGGCATTGCACCTATATATGTTCGACGATGCCCCTGTAAAATTCAATATTAATGATACAAAACACCACCACACTATATAACTGGTATCAATTCAACCTAGTGAAGGAAACAGATTTTATCTACCTTGATTTCAGCCACATCAGCTAATCCTCCAACAGAGAATCGGAAGAACTTACGGTTCAAGGCCCGTGCAATTGAACGGCCAATACTCGTTTTTCCCACGCCTGGTGGACCAGAAAGACAGATAATTTTTCCTGTATATAAGAAAGATCAGGAACAATGTTAGCCTTTTGGCAAAGACCGTAAGCAAGCACCAAAGGCTTGAATTTTAAATAAATAAATTGGCTTATGAGGTCAATATCTTAGAGCATTTTGAGTTAGAATCAGCGCAAAACACATAAAATAAAATTAATTTTATCATGACTGAATTTTGGACAAAATAATAGGCATCATATTTCAAAGCCCGACCAAGTCAAGCATGCCTGTAATATATTAAATTGTTATTCGAATTTCACATTAAATTTATTCCAGTTAAAATAACCAATAGCACACAATCCAGAGCAGCCTTGTCTTGCCATTAAATATTTATATCTAAAGCAGGCTTGTCTTGCCATTAAACATTTATGTTTAGAGAAACAAAAATTGGGCATCAAGATATACGGTGATTTAAGAATACTTAGTCTTAATGAAAGCAACCAACCTGGTTCAAGAAATCATCTGGTAGACATTAAACACAGATCAACATTTAGCAGGGCAGTTTGTTAAAAAAAAACATTTAGCGGGGCAGTATCTATCACAAACTGAACACCCAGAAAAAACTTTTAGGTACATTACATAAGTGATTGTAGTTACCTTGTGAAGTCCCTCTCAATTTCCCAACAGCTATGAATTCCAATATTCTTTCCTTCACATCAGTTAATCCATAATGGTCTTCATCAAGAATCTTTTGTGCCCGAGTAACATGAAAATTCTCATCACTGGATTATGAAATTAACAGATTCAGACTCATGGTATTCATGACAGTAACTTACAAAATGCAAACTTAGTTCGTCCAAGAGCCCATGAAAATTATGCTGGTGCATTTTAGTTGTCAACTTCTAAGGGTCTTGCTGAAACCTTGTTCTAAGGGGGATGCGTTCTCAATGAGGCATACATCGAAACCTCGCTAGCAATAGTAATAAGAATGAAATTTTATGTATACAAACCTGTATTCACCCCAAGGCAGCGCAGTCAACCAGTCCAAGTAGTTACGGGTAACACTGAATTCACTAGAACTAGCCTCCAACAGCTGTAGCTTTGTGAGTTCCTCGTCTATAACTTGTAATACATGAGGTGGGCATTTTTCTCGCTTAGGTTCAATCCTTTCCCTGAATTTACCTGAAATAAAAAGTAAAGTTAATATTATCATAGCAACAAGTTTCATTAGAAAGTATACTCCAGAAAAACCTATTGACTAAAGCACGAACAAAAATACAATATAAAGAGCACTCCTATACTATACAACAAAAAGTTTTGAAAGATATTCACAGCGAAACAAGAAGAGGAGAAAAGGTAAAAGAAGAATAAAAATCAGTTAGGTGAACATATTTAGTAATTTGGCAGCCAAAAAAGATTCCAACCCCGAAGTCTATGTCATTCGAGAAACAATCACCATGCCTACATGTATAGTGCTACACCAGTCTTTTGGGCAGGAAACAAGTTATAAAAAGAAATCCACCATCTTGTTAAAAAAAGAAGATCATAACGAACCTGTAAGTGCTGTCTTGTCGTCAGTTTCCAGTCCCAATTCCTGCAAATAGAACAAAATTCAAATTACAATAAAATGAATCAAACACCAACTTGTATAGTAAGTATAGCATTCGGCAAAGCATATCTACATATTCATAAAAATTATAACTGCACTTGTGTTAGGATCAAAGGCCTAAATCACAGCAAAACTTTCTCGACCACAGGATAAACTATAACGTCTGATGTAGCTGTGAACTGTCAATCATGAGTTAAGGTTCAACACATAGAATTAGGGGTTCTGCAAAGCAATGGCGCATAAAGCACAGCTTATGCGAACTAGTTAAAGCCAAGATGTTGTTGATTTTCACAATTAAACAAGATTACAAGCTTTACCCACATATAGAAAGAATTCAAACAGTATCCTGCTAACATAAAGGATTCTACAATGGAGGCATAAAAGATGCACTAAACCAACTCTTTGAATTTTAGAAGTTAATTGATTTCAGAGAAAAACAAGCTTGTCTAGGATTTGAGGTACACTTTATCAAACCAAATCATGAAGGATATTTACCTTCTTTATGGCCTTAAGCTGCTCATTTAACAAATAACGGCGCTGCTCACCACTTATCTTTTCTTCAATTGCTTTCGCAATTGATTCCTGCAATAATTAACACAAACTTCAATAAATAAATGATGAATAATAATTAAGTGCAACACACAAGAAATCTAAATGCATTATTACCTGAATCTTACTGATTTCCATCTCTTTCTTTACCAACTCGAGTGTAAGTTTCAATCGTTTATACACCTGTTCAACAACACAACAAATGCACCGCCAAATGTTAAAAAATTCAGTGTTTTATTGTTCAAATCTTTATATTGTTATTTTGATTGTAATACAGAATAAAAAAATTCCACAAAGTCGATGTCTCTTAGGTGTCAACTCCAAATTTACTCACATCTAGCTCTTCAAGAACTTGTTGGCATTGCAATTTGTTAGCCCCAGATATTGCAGCTCCAAAATCTGCTAGCCTTGGATATGTAAAATCACCTATATGCTGCACAGTTAACGAAGAAACAAAGTCAACATATTAAAATGATAAAAAGTAACAACTCAGTACCAAACATATACCAACCACATATTAAGTACTTCAGTTAGTTTTTGTTTCGAAGCAATAAAAGAGTACAAGGGTGATACGACTATGAAAAATAATGATACATTATCCATTAGTTTCTGAGAAAATTAACAATCTCTTTTAGGGTGATACGACTATGAAAAAATATATAACAAAGACTTCAAACAGAAGAGTTAAATATGTTTTTAGTCCCATATAATATACTCCTATTAAATTCAGTTCCTACAAATAAATTCATTGATGTTTATTCTTCTATTTGATGATATTCAAATACTTTCTTTTTTAAGAGACTAACAAGTTCACATCATCAATAAGCTATATATATTCAAATGGAGCTTGAAATACGAATGTCTTGTGGAAAATGCCACATCTATGCGTTCGCAAACTGTATGAGAAACAAGAGGCCAGTGGCCTATGACGTGCCTTTACTTCATAAAACAACACTTCCTTGAAGGACAACAACAATGCAGCCGTGCACTTCAGAGTAAATTTCACTCTTGTATTAACATATATAATATGCAAAATAACGAAACCGCAGGATTCATAGTGTGTCATGCAGCTAGTTAAGTAGAAGAATTGAAAGACAACTGAGATTTAATATATGAGACAATTGAAAGAAACTTGTCTAAAGTACAGCCAAAAAATTCACCAAACTTAGATTCTGGATGCAAATCGATGCACAACTTAGGGCCCATTTGTTTTTTTCTTTTGGACTGTAGACAAAATGGCAAGCACCACCTGAAACTCATGCACACAAATGTGAGGTCCTGGGTTCAAACCTAGGTGAAGGTGTCCAACCTAGCAATAATGGCATTTTTTAGGGCCCGTTTGTTTAAGAATAAATAAAGTGATTTTCAGATGAAATAAACTAGAGATTATTTCCTAGAAATTTTTCTGCAAAGAAAAAGTAGACGTGTGTTTGTTTTTAATAATGAAAATCAATTGTTAATCTTCTCGCTCATCTACACTACACTCATCAAAATCAAATTATTACTTAGAAAGTGCTAAAGTAAGACAAATAGGCTCTTAATCAAGGGGTTGTTCAATACGCTATTCGACAGAGCCTAATTAAACACTTATTCATATGCTAGCTGAAAAAGCTTGTAGAAAAGTTACAAGCTATTTTTATAAGTATAATCTAAATACTAACATAAGAGCTCATACTATGAAATAAACCCAAGTAAGCTCTAAATGTTAAATAAGCTCATCCAAACAATCACTCATTGTCAAACAAACAACAACCAAGCCTTATCCCACTAAGTGGGGTCGGCTACATGGATCAAATTACGCCATTATGTTATATCATAAACCATATTTGATCCAAGTCATTAACCTCTAAATCATTTCTGATAGTTTCTCTTAAAGTTTTCTAGGTCTTCGTCTACCTCTTTTGATTTGACTCTCCTCCATCTGATCTACTCTTCGTACTACAGTATCTACAGGTCTCCTCTCTACATGCCCAAACCACCTAAGCCTATTTTCTACCATCTTTTCTACTATAGGTGCTACCCCAACTCTCTCTAATGGTGTCATTCCTAATCCTAACCCGTCTAGTCTTACCACTCATCCAATGCAACATCCTCATCTCCTCTACGCTTACTTGATTCTCGTGTTGGTTCTTAAGCGCCTAACACTCCGCACCATACAACATCGCTAGTTTGACTGTTGTCTGATAGAATTTTCCTTTTGTTAGAGTATATAGTCATTAGGCTTTATGCTTATGTAATAGCTGAGTAATAACTGTAAAATAGCTAAGCACACAGCTGTCCACTAATAGAGTGCCAACTGTACCTATCTAGTCTTGTGACTATAAATACATGTAATCTGTCCAGATTCATATAGAATGAAATACAACTGAGTTTGTTACAATTCTGTTATTCCCTCTCTCTCTCTCTCTCTCTCTCTCTCTCTCTCTTCTCAAGCTTTCTCATCTCCATCAATGGTGGATTTCTAACATGGTATCATAGAGCTTCTGTTCGATCCTGAGCCATGGCTTCCCCTGCGCCTTCTCCTACGCAAACGAACACGTCTGAAGCGCAACGCATCACTGCAGCAGCTTCGAAAACGTTCAAACAAGTCGTCTCCGTCAAGCTTGATGACACAAACTATCTCCAATGGAAGCAACAAGTAGAAGGAGTGTTACGCGGTACGAAAATGGTGAAGTACGTTCTCTCACCTCAGATTCCTCCAGTTTTTCTTACTGATGCTGCGCGCGAAGCCGGAAATGAGAATCCGGCGTATACGGAGTGGGAGGAACAAGATTCCTTGCTTTGCACTTGGATTCTCTCCACAATTTCTTCTTCTCTGCTTTCGCGCTTCGTTCGTCTGCGCCATTCGTATCAGGTTTGGGATGAAATTCACAGTTATTGTTTTACGCAAATGCGAACACGTTCCAGGCAACTTAGATCTGAACTTCGTGCTATTTCCAAGGGTTCGCGCTCAATTGCTGAGTTCATAGCTCGCATTCGCACCATCTCAGAATCTCTCATGTCAATTGGTGATCCTGTATCTCACCGTGACCTAATTGAGGTTGTTCTTGAAGCTTTGCCTGAGGAATTCAATCCTATAGTTGCAACTGTCAATAGTCAGGCTGAAATCATCTCCTTAGATGAACTTGAGTCTCAGTTACTCACTCAAGAAGCACGCAATGAAAGATTCAAGAAAGCCTTAGGTGGAGACTCTGTTTCTGTTAACCTGACTCAGTCTGTAAATCCTGATGAAAAGAGTCCAGGCAATCAGTCTCAACCTGGTTCCTACTATGATCAGAATCCTGGTTTTCCTTCAAATCCTGCTGGAAACGGTGCTTCTCAGTTCTTTAA
This sequence comes from Medicago ruthenica, assembly GCA_018208015.1. NCBI lineage: Eukaryota > Viridiplantae > Streptophyta > Magnoliopsida > Fabales > Fabaceae > Medicago > Medicago ruthenica. Next base: position 28,385,317 of record CM031371.1, on the reverse strand, counting down.
TCCCAATTTTGGTGGAAGGAATGGTACTTCTAGAGGCAGGGGACCTCGTGGAGGACGTTTTAGAGGAAGAGGTGGACGTAGTTTTGGCAGAGGATCTGTCCAGTGTCAGATTTGCTATAAGACTGGACATGATGCTAGCATCTGTTATCATAGGCTATCTGTTCCACCTCAGTTTGAGGGATATGGCTCTTATGGTGGACCTTTTGGTGGCTATGGCTCTGCAGGTAGCTATGGTGTTCCTCCCAATGTCTGGATGCAGGGTGCTTCACAGAGAATTCCAACTGCTCCTGCACCCAGACCTTCCTTTCCACCTCAGTTTGGCAATCTCAGGCCTCCACCTCCTCAAGCCTACCTGACTGGCAATGAGTCAACTAGCTCCAATTCCTACAATTCTAGTTGGTACCCTGAATCTGGTGCCACACATCATGTCACCCCTGATGCTCACAACCTCATGGATGCTGTCTCACTTTCAGGATCTGATCAGGTGCACATTGGGAATGGTCAAGGTCTGTCCATCAACTCAGTAGGCTCAATGAGTTTTTCTTCTCCCTTTTCTCCCTCTACTACTCTCAAACTTAATAACCTGCTTCATGTACCTTCCATAACTAAGAATCTTGTCAGTGTCAGTCAGTTTTCCAAAGATAATAATGTGTTTTTTGAGTTTCATCCTAATGTTTGCTATGTTAAATCTCAGGGTACTTCTAAGATTCTTCTAAGAGGATACCTTGGAGATGATGGTCTCTATCAGTTTGAGCACCATTCTGTGTCCAAGCCAGTTGCTGGTCCAGCCTCCACAAATTCTGCAAGTTCTGCTGTCAACTTCAGCTGTCATGACAATACCTGTTTTTCATATTCTAGTTTTCCTTTGTCTAGGTCTCAATGTAATAATGTTGATAGTGTTTACTCTTCATCTAGTAGCAGTAGTAGTGCTGGTGGTACCTCTTGCCAGAACCCTGTTTCTTTGTACCAAATCTGGCATAGTAGGCTTGGTCATCCTCATCATGAGGTTCTCAAAAATGTAATGAAATTGTGTAATCAACATTTACCTAATAAAAATCCTTTGGATTTCTGTTCAGCTTGTTGTTTGGGGAAGTCCCATAGACTTCCTTCAGTTTCTTCTTCTGCATCCTATACTCAACCTCTTGAATTAATATTTTGTGATCTATGGGGTCCAGCACCTGTTGAATCTCATGGAGGTTATTCCTATTTTCTGACTTGTGTAGATGCTTATTCCAGATATACCTGGATCTTTCCTCTCAAACTGAAGTCTCACACACTCACCACATTTCAGAATTTCAAAGCCATGGTTGAACTTCAATATCACCTTCCTAGTAAATCTGTGCAAACTGATGGTGGGGGTGAATTTCGTCCTCTCACTCAGTTTTTGCAAACCTTAGGCATCACACACAGGCTGACCTGCCCTCACACCCATCATCAGAATGGCTCTGTGGAACGAAAACATAGACATATAGTTGAAACCGGTCTGACATTGCTGGCTTATGCTAAGCTGCCCTTATACCTTTGGGACCATGCCTTCCTAACAGCCACCTATCTCATAAATAGGTTACCTTCCCCAACTCTTGACAACAAATCTCCCTTTTTCATTCTTCATCTTCAATTCCCTGACTATAAATTTTTGAAGAGCTTTGGTTGTGCTTGCTTTCCCTTTACCAGACCCTATAACAGTCAGAAGCTGGAATTTCGCTCCAAGGAGTGTGTGTTCCTTGGTTACTCCCCATCCCACAAGGGGTACAAATGCTTGGATCCCACAGGCAAAATTTTCATTTCAAAGGATGTTGTCTTCAATGAGTATAGGTTTCCCTATGCTGAACTGTTTTTGTCTGAGTCCTCTCCTGCTCCTAGTAACTATTCCATCTCCCCAACATCTCTTCCATTTGTTGTCTCCTCATCCAGTACCTCTTCTCCTGAGACTTCTCAGTCCCCTACTTTTTCTCCTACTCCTGCTCTTGCTACTAGTAGTCAATCTGTGTCAGCTACTACATCCCATCCACATCCCATTACCCCTCCTGAGCCCCCTTTAAATCCAACTCCTATCACTGTTCTCCCTCCTTCACCCTCTGGTAGTCCTTCTCCCTCCACTGAGTCCAGCAGTGGCCAGTCTGCTTCCACCCCTGTGCCTCATCGTATTCACCCTAACAACACTCATTCTATGGCTACCAGAGGCAAGCATGGGATTGTCCAGAAGAAGCTTCAGCCTACTCTTCTTCTTACTCACATTGAGCCTACCAGTTACAAGCAAGCAATGAAGAGTCCTGAGTGGTTGCAGGCCATGAAACTTGAGTATGAGGCTCTATTGAAAAACAACACTTGGACTCTTGTGTCTCTTCATGCTGACAGACAGGCTGTGGGGTGCAAGTGGGTGTTCAGGTTGAAACAGAATCCAGATGGCAGTGTGAACAAGTACAAGGCAAGGTTGGTTGCAAAAGGCTTTCATCAGATGCCTGGCTTTGACTATAAGGAAACCTTTTCCCCTGTTGTTAAACCTGTTACTGTCAGGTCTGTGCTTACCTTGGCTGTGACTCATAAGTGGTGCATTCAACAACTTGATGTGAACAATGCCTTCTTAAATGGTTTTTTGGAAGAAGAGGTGTACATGACTCAACCTCCTGGCTTTGAAGGGCATGATACTTCTCTTGTTTGCAAGTTAAATAAAGCCTTGTATGGCCTGAAGCAAGCCCCTAGGGCCTGGTTTGAGAGGCTGAGATCCACTCTGGTCAGGCTAGGTTTCACCCCCAGCAGGTGTGATCCCTCCTTGTTTATCCTTCATGCTAATCAGCACAGCACATTTATTCTGGTTTATGTTGATGATATAATAATTACTGGGAGTTCTAAACAACTGATTCAGCAACTAGTTCAGAAGTTACATTCAGAATTCTCTCTCAAGGACCTAGGCAATCTTGATTATTTTCTGGGTATTGAGGTGCATCATACCACCACTGGTTCTCTTCTTCTATCTTAGACCAAGTACATTCATGATCTGTTAACTAAGGCCAATATGGCAAATGCTAATGGTGTTGCTTCTCCTATGGCTTCCAGTACTAAGCTGTCCAAATATGGCTCTAGCCCTGTTTCTGATCCTACATTTTTTAGATCTATAGTGGGTGGCTTACAGTATGCTACAGTCACCAGACCTGAGATTTCATACTCAGTTAACAAAGTCTGCCAGTTTCTCTCTGCACCTTTGGAAGACCACTGGAAAGCTGTCAAAAGGATCCTCAGATATCTGCAGGGTACCATCCATCATGGTCTACTTCTCAGCCCTGCTCCTGTGCCTGAGCCTTTGTCTCTTACTGATTTTTGTGATGCTGATTGGGCTTCTGACCCTGATGACAGAAGAAGCACCTCAGGTGCTTGCATCTTTCTGGGTCCCAATCTCATCTCCTGGTGGGCCAAGAAACAAACCCTTGTTGCTAGGTCCAGTGCTGAAGCAGAATACAGGAGTTTGGCTCGGGCTTCTGCTGAAATTTTGTGGCTTCAGTCTCTCCTCAAAGAACTTAGGGTGCCTACCAAAGTCCCTAAGATATTTTGTGATAACCTGAGTGCTGTGTCTTTAGCCCACAATCCTGTCTTGCACTCCAGAACCAAGCACATGGAACTGGACATCTTTTTTGTGAGGGAAAAGGTTATCAACAACAACCTGGTTGTTTCCCATATTCCAGCACAGGACCAGTGGGCTGATATTATTACCAAACCTCTTTCAGCATCAAGGTTTTTAGAACTCAGGAACAAACTGAGGGTCTCTGACCCCATCAGTTTGAGGGGGGAATGTTAGAGTATATAGTCATTAGGCTTTATGCTTATGTAATAGCTGAGTAATAACTGTAAAATAGCTAAGCACACAGCTGTCCACTAATAGAGTGCCAGCTGTACCTATCTAGTCTTGTGACTATAAATACATGTAATCTGTCCAGATTCATATAGAATGAAATACAACTGAGTTTGTTACAATTCTGTTATTCCCTCTCTCTCTCTCTCTCTCTCTCTCTCTCTCTTCTCAAGCTTTCTCATCTCCATCAATGGTGGATTTCTAACACCTTTCAACTTAAGCAGTACTTTCTTATCACATAAAGCACCTAAGGCTCTTCTCCATTTCAACCACCTAGCTTGAATACATCTGCTTCTATTTCTCCATCATTTTGTACTATGGACTCAAGATATTTAAACTGTGTAACTTGGGGTATGATATGATCTCCAACTTTCACCTCTAAGGTAGAACTTCACCTTTTGTTGAAGTTACATTCCATATATTCTGTCTTGCTTCTACTCAAACGGAAGTCATACGCTTCTAAGGCTTGTCTCAAAGTCTTTAACCTCCCATTGAATTCCTCCCTCGACTCTTCAAGCAGGACTACATCATCTGCAAAAAGCATACATCTGGGTGCTAACTCTTGGATGTGTTCCGTAAGTACATCCAAAACTAAAGTAAAAAGGTAAGGGCTTAGGGTTGACCCTTGGTGCAATCCTATTGTTATGGGAAAATCATCGGTAGCCCCTCCTGCATCCACACTAGTTGAAGCTCCCTCATACACATCCTTGATAGCTCTAATATAAGCAATCCTAACCCCTTTCTTCTCTAGGGATCTCCATAAAATCTCTACTGGCATCGAGATATCTTAATTTTTAAGGTTCATTATCAAATGTGGTCCGTTTGAAAAAAAAAAGTTTCATTATCTCTAGGCACTCTAACATTAGGGCCGCTTGCATGGAAGAAGCCATATGAAGTCAACTCATTCGGGAGTTTGTTGCAAAACAGAGAATAATAATAATAATAATAATAATAATAATAATAATAAAGTAGTTTAAAATTCAGAAACTAAAAATTAAAGGTGGCATTTAGACTTCCAAAAATCCTAGCAACGCAATGAAAACAAACACAGCACATAAATAAACAAAGGACAACTCTAATCCCCTTCTCCATTCTCATGTTCCAATAAATGCAAGCACAAAAGGGTCGAAAGTCTAAACCTTAGAGTAAGTCGCAACATGATCTCTCCAAAGAGAACTTGTTTTAAGAACATCCCTTAGTGTTGATATGACCTCGAAAGATGTGGCCTTTATGATGTCATCATCTTTGTTATAAGCTTTATCCTGCAACACCAAGTAAAAGATAAAAGGTGCTTGTTTATTAAAAATGTAAAAGAAATCTTCCACTTCAATGAGAATACAAAATGAGGAAGCAATGAATAAAGACATGCCTTGAGGTGATCAACTTTTACAGTAAGCGGGTCCTCGCTAACCTGCAAATAAGGAAAGTGTTAAACAGTCATCAGAATACTTTAGCAGTAGACAAATGATTATCAGAAAACGAATCCCTGTAAACAAAACTCAAGCACAAATATGGAGAGAATGGCACCAAAATATTATCAAACACCATTTTTTCTTAATTTTAGCATGTTCAATACCAACCATCTCTGTTATGCGCAGACGTCGATGACCAATCAGGATCACTTGATCCCCGTGGATGCTTGAAATCTGGTATTGGAAACAGGATTATTGACAAAAGGTTAGGTAGTTTATCAAATCTAAGCAAGTAATTTGTTGAAGGCAATAAAGCAACTATTAAGCCGCATACAAAATCACATACTTGGGCAAGAGTCCCAACTTCATGAAGACGGTTAAACAACTCTTTTCCTTTTAAATCATATACACTCTTTTCTGTGTCAGAGCTAGATACTACATTGGGATCAGAGTCTGGCTCATCTTTAAGGAGGAAGGCACCAGCATAAGGGGCTTGTCGATCTCGACTTTCCTGTAAAGCTGCCAACAGTTTGGGGTCCTGGATGCATGGAAAAATAATCAATAGAATTAACACACAATACTTTCAAGTTTCAAATCACATTTAACCAATTCATGAACACATACATGCACTGATCAGAGATTACAGTTCTCATATGGTTAAGCCAGAAGCCTGTAATGAGCAAAGACGGATATTTAAATCATCATTCTTGGCAACTCACCATACCTTAACAAAAATTGGCATGTAAAATCCTGGGAAAAGAGGTCTATGTTGCAACGGTAAAGCCAAAACCTGATCCAACAAAAAGGAGAAAAATAATCATTAAGTAATCAAGCAAACTGAAAGAAAAAAAAAAGCACAAGAAATGACGAACCAAACTCTTCGATAAAATTATAATCAGGGGGTTGATGAAAGAGGATAGTATAGGACACAACAAAGTTTAGGGCAGCAATAGGGAGGAGTCTATTGATAATATAATCAGAGGTCAAGAATGCATGATCCCAAAACAAAGGCAAACCAGCATGACTTAAAAGTGTTATACCAAGTTCAACAATATGTCTATGCTTGAACTCAACCTGATTTAGATGGTGAGTATGTCGACATAAGAGTTCGGAGAGAAAGACAAAAGGAGAAGTTTGTGAAAATGTGCAAGAATTATAGTGCATCGTATATAATATAGTGAAGTAACAAAACTAACTATCCGGACAGAAAACTACAATAACATAGAAACTACTATTCTCATTGGATAAGCAACAAATTTAAAGGAAAATCATCCTCCAACAAGATCACATCAAAGCAACATCGAACAGAAAACCACAAGAATAATAAATACTTGGTTGTAGGATAAAAACTCTATCTGTCTCAGCAAATAAAATTGCCATTGCAGAAGCCTGAAACTAGTGTTGTCAATTGCAGATCAGGAAAAATAACAATTTGTTCAAATTCTGCTGCGCCCATTGCTATAGTGCCGCTATAGCTGCTGTTTAACAACACTGTACAAAATAGTGTATTGCAGGACAATAGCGATTTATTCAATTTCTTCTATGATACTGCACTACAATGTTAAATTCAGACTCGAGACAATGATCAACTCGCAGTTTTGGCTACATTTCACATATTACAATTTACAACCCAAATAACACTACAACACCTATATCTATAATAAAAAACACAAATTTCACTTGCAGTTGTAATTATTAAATTAAATTTCTTCATTGAGTCACAATTTCAGTGCCCCATTTTCCAATCAAATTAAAACGTAACATTCCTTCATAATAAACGAAAAAGAATAAAAGTTTGAAAAATTCAGCAAATAAAAATAATAAAAACACATAATAAATTCCAAAACCAACAGTGAGATAATCTTCGGGTCTGGGATAAGTGGAGACAATAGCAGAAGAAGCAGCCTTTGCCGGAGTCTCCTCAGCCGCTTTAGCTTCAGCATCGACCACATGATCGGGTCCGTCACCGGATTCCGACCCCGAACAGAAAAAAAGCCTCCCTCCCAAATAACGATTACTCCGACTCAATCCGCCGAGAGAATTCAGCACTCTAAGAAGCGGAGATGCGGAGTCGGATGCCGGTCGGAGAACCGGAACCGCGGCGGGGTTTAAGCGGTGGATGCAAGAGGATGAAATGAGCTTCAACATTGAATTTGGGGATTCGGTGAACGTGTGAATTGAATTGTGAAAATTGAAATTGAAGATATTTAGAGAATTGAATGGGTTTTGACGGTGGCTATAACCACCGTTGATGGTGGAAGCGAAGCGGAGGAAGAAGAAGAGAAGGGAGTTCGATTCTGGAAGGTAGATTTGTTAAAGCCCTTCATAAACCCTCGTCTATCCAAATTACTAAAATGTCCTTTCTTGCTTGTCAATAAAACAGACTGTCCTTTCTTGTCGCAGAACTGAATGAAGCACGCTCACACTTTGTTTAGTTTTTTTGTGTGAAATCCAACACTGTTTTGTTTGGTTTAGGTAAAAAAAAAAAATCACCACCAAAAAAGGAAAGATAGAAAAAATAGACAGAGCACGTAAGTTCAATATTGAGAATGAATCATCATTTGACCACCTTGTCATATAGCATGGTGCAACACCTCAGGAGATATCACGTCTCAGACCTTACGCCCAACATAAGACAATACATCTTGCATCGTCTCATGAACTACATCGTTCCTACATCTAGATAAGTCAGGCACCAACGTGCTCCACCGTCTTAAACGCCAACAAACTATCACATGATTACTTCCCTATTCCTACTAACATGGAGCTCAATCGAATCAAATAGTCTCCCCCTTCATAAACCGGATTGCATTTGTTACAGACTAAATTAAATTGTAGGAGCAAGAATATCAACATGAAGCATATAATAAGAATGCATCACTATAAATAGGGGTATCACCCTTAGTATGATCACTTTGCTACCTATAAGAACCTACTAGCTCTCATATTTACTTGAACGTCGGAGTGTCTTTTGCATGCACATCCCCCTGGAGAAGGAGCATACAACCAGTCGCGACAGATTAGATCACCGACATGAACTGAACACTACACATTCTACTCAAAAGGTAAACCCAGCTTGTTCATACATGAACATTGGCGCATATTGTGGGGCCTCGATAAAATTTATACGTGGGTCTCAAGATTTCACAAATGGCTAAAACCAGAAGTCAAATCCAACCGAAGAATTTTGAGGATAAACTTAGTCAGCACACTCGTGATCCAACCAACAAAAGTGGAACGATCGAAAACAACAACAACAACCATGGAGTGTCTAGACTCCAAGACTCGCCCAGAAGGAGGAATGAGTGCCTGGAAGAATCCCCCTTGCATTCACCAGTGTGTCACTACGATGAAGGCTTGAAGTGACGTGATGCATCACCTTCCAAGCGTTTGAACAACCAGAGTGAATAATTATAGTGGAATCATAATGACTGGCAAAGGAAAACCCTAGTAGTGTGGAAGAAAATTTCTCATACGATGCTCCTAACACTTGTTTCAAACCATACAAGAAACAATTGAGCTTGCACATACCCTTAGATGTAGAGAATAAACCTTGAGGAGGAGTCATAGATATCTTCGATCAGAATGAGATTACCATGAAGAAAATCATTCTTTACATCCGTTTGATGAAAAAAACCACCCATTAGAAGCAACTAAAAAGTGCACAATGTGAATAGTTGTCATTTTGGCAACTTGTGAAAATGTCTTATCATATTAATGTCTCATTCTTGCTTATTTTATAAGGCAGTTAATAGAGCCTTTTGTAATGGTTGATGGACTCATAATTTAGTTTCACATAATACATCCATTTGTAGCCTATATGGTTTGATATTAGGAGGACAAGAGACAGTATCCTATGTGAAATTCTCTTGAAGAGCCTGAAGTTCATCATTTATTACTTTTATCCAACACATGTCTTTATCAACCTGTGAGCAACAAGTAGGAATGTATATGCTAGAGAATGAGGCAGACAGAGAAATATGTGAGGAATCATACATGTTTGTGAATATCTATTTGGTGCTCGAGATATTATACCAGAACGTCGTGGTTCAACCCGTACAGGATCAGGTGGCAAATCAACATGGGGAAGGGGTGTGGGAACCCACTGTCTGTGTTGTCGAACATATACATTGCATGTATACTATATATAAAGGGAATAAATGGTTTTAGGATGACTTTTTCACTTTCAATTATACCATTAATTAAATATCTATACATGCAATTTTAATCAAAATCAAAATAATTTTAATTCAAAAAGATAAGAATTTATATTATATTTGCTATATTGTTTGTGTCATTGAAAGATAATTATAGTTTGTTACAACACGAAATTGAAAAATATCTATACATATAATTTTAATCAAAATCAAAATAATTTTCATAAAAATCAAAATTCCATAAAAACTCTTGTTTATAATTTATATGCATTAGTTCAATAAAAAGAACAGACAAACGAGTACGAAGTGTTCATATGAAAGTTAGTGGTTTATAACGTTCTATAGATCGAGGCATAATAGAAAAATTGGGAAGAATAAAAATATCATTCATGGTACGAGAAATACAATGAAGCATAAAATTGATTATTAAAATCGTTATATTTCTAGAAATGCGAAAGTGATGGTTAAAGACATCATAACACTCAAAGTCCTTATGAGAGTGGCTCTAACTAAAATGCATATTGAACAAACTGTGCTCCAAGTTTATGTCTTTCAAACAGAGGAAGGTGAGCAAAACACACACAAACACAGAGGAGTATGTAAATCACTATAATCTGGCCGAGTTTTAAAAGGATGAAAGAAAGAAGAGTCAAGATCAATAATCATAGATGGAAGAAGATTGATCAAGAAGACATTTGTGGTAAGAGCCTCCACCCAAAATCAGGATGGTACATAATCTTGAAGAAGTAAGGTATATGTTACATCAAGTAAGGTATGTGTTACAATCCCATTTTGTTGGGTGTATTGGGACAAAATCATTGAGACAAGATGCCTTTTTGTTGAAGATACTTCTGAAACTCATGAGACATGTACTCACCATCAGAGTAAAAGCAAAACATTTTAACACTTGCTTGAAATCGAGTTCCAATATATGTCAGAAATTTCTTAAACATAGAAAACACTTCAAATATAAACCGAAGAAAATATATCCAAGTAAAACGATTATAATCATCAATAAAAGTGACAACAATTTACAGTGAGCATGAGAATCTAGAGGAGACATACCTCATGCATCACTATGAATCATCTCAAAACAAGTGGAAGCACGATGAGCACCAGACAAAAAAGGAAGTGTTCTACTTTTAGCTAATTTGCAAACAGAGCATGAAATAGAGGCATTAGAAATAACATTTTCCCAACAAATCAATGTTAAATAAATGAGATAAAATAGCAGAGTTTGGATGACCCAATCTTCTATGTCAATCCTCATAAGAATTCAAAATATTCGTACACGCTAGAGATGACTAGAATCAAATTGGATTGGAAACAATCACTTCACGTTAGGCCCTTCGCGATCACCTTTTTAGACACATGGTCCCATACTAGATAATCAACACTAGAAAAATTAACATCTCAAAAATTGATAGTTGATTTCACCAACACTAGTGATAAAGAGGATATCACTGTCAACAATTTGAATGTTATGATTACCATGATAAGAATGTAATTTGTGCAAGTATTCAGAGAAACCCGTCACATTGTTGGGTGCACTAGAATCAAGAAATCATGGACAAGAAACATTAGAAGGTTTACCCTGAATGTCTGATGCTGAAAGGGCAAAGAGTACCATTTGTTGAATCATCTCAGACTGTAGAGCACCATCATCAGATGCACCATTATTGGAAGGACCACCTGCATGGCTTGGGATATCATTGCAAGTGCACAAATTTATCTTCATAATAAAATATTGATCACACAGGGACTTGTGAATCTCAAGGTAGTCTCTTTATTTTCTAAGTATGCAAATACATAAGGGATTTACTTTTCCCACCCTATCACCTTCTCGCGCGCCCTATGTTTTTTGCGAAAATGCTCATGTGATTTTCGGATTTTAGAATCCAAAATCAGTTTTTCCTTTGTTATGGGGTGAAAAAATGAGTTTTTCATCAATTCGGATTTTATAATCCGAAAACCTCAAAATTATGGCACGTTTCTTCCTTTTTTCGGATTATAGAATCCGAACACCCCCTAAACACCCTTTTTCAAGGGAAAAACTGTTCATATTATATAATTCGAACCACATCAGCACAAATTTTAAGTCTGTTTGTAACATGGATAACTAGTTTAATGATCATATTAATCTTCCTAACTCTCATCCTTTTGTTTTAGGTCATCGTTAGTTGTTCTTAGTCAAAAATCCGGTTTTCAGACTACTTGATCAGATTGCTCCGAAACTTCCCCAGAAAATCAGAAAAAAATCAAGGATCATGACTCCCGTAGAAGAAACTTCTTACGGGACTCCGCCCCTCAAAATCCAAAATTCCATCGTTTAGACCCATTTTTCATTTTTTATAATTTTGCATATTCTCATAAAAATCTGAAAAAAAAATTTGCATTAGTTTTATTTGATTTTTAGAATTTTTTTGTAGTATTTTTATGATTTTATTTGACAGATTTTTATCATTTTTTTACTTTGTTTTTTGATTGTTTTTAAAAACAAAATTCAAAATTGCTGAAATGGGGGAGATTCTGACTGCTCATTATGCATAAGCATATTTCGGATTATAAAATCCGAACTTAGTTCGGATGTGTTCGGATTTCAGAATCCGAAATTCATGGGCATTTTTGTAAAAATTATAGGGCGAGTGAGAATTAGATAGAGTGGAAAAAGTAAAACCCAATAAATAAAAGGCTTTTACGTTTCCCACCCTATGACATTCTTACGTGCCCTATTTTTTTGCCCAAAATACCCTTTGTCCGGATTTTATAATCCGGACACAATTTGGATTATAAAATCTGAAACATTCTTAAGATGTTGGAATATAGAGCACCTTGAAGATGTTTGTGAAATCTCTGTGAAACTACACTTTGGATTTTATAATACGGAATCCTTTTATACATTTCGTATTATATAATCCGAAACATGCCAAACATCCCAGAAAAGCATAACTTTAGCGTAAAAAAGGTAAAAAAAAATGACAAGTTCGGATTATATAATACGGAATATCATTAAACATTCCGGATTATATAATCCGAAATGTATCTCTGATACATACAGATTATGTAATCTTGTGAAATAAACATGCATTCTTGAATAAATAACAAAAAATGTTGTAATTGAAACGATAAGAAACAACACAACACAATTTTCAAACATTAAAATTAATACTAAAATTATCCATAAGTTACAAACCAATTGTTCAGACATAAAATTCAAAATTAATGATTACAACACCATAAAACTAAAACTAAGCAAAACTAAGCCCCGTCACCCCTACCCCAACAGCACGCCTACTGCGATAAACTCGCCCTCCATGAACCTCCGCCAGGATAGCTTCCAAATGACGTCACTGATCAGACCCTTGCTCCACCACACCACTGGTCATGACGACATAGACATGGTCTCTGATATGACCCAACCTTCCGGTCAGCACCAGGTACCCCTGCTCTGCTCTCTGTCCTGCTCAGCAGCAATCTCATCAAGGGCCTCCTGCTCGGGTGGCCTCGGGACCTGAACAACCTCGTCTGGAAGAATGGCGCGTGGATGTGAGATGGAATAAAACCATCTGATATATCCTTGTGAAGTCTCCACACCAGTCATAACAGCGAGCCCCAAGTCCCGGGCTGTCAGCATATGATCAAGGTAGTGTGCATATCGGTGGTTGATCTCCGTCAAGGTCGTCTGGGGAGATGCACTGTCGCATGGATGTCTGGGGACGGTTTGGAGATACCCAAACTGGCGTAGCACTCGCTCTGGCAGATATCTCACCCTACGAGAACCGTATCTGAGCCATCCAGAGTAAATGCTGATCTGCTCGAAGGGGCATACCTCACTGTGTGCCTCATAAGGGGACATGACAACACCCGCCAGATCCAGCTGATCCAGATGCGTCCTGTACTCGTCTGGTGAAGACAGACCCATGAGCGGCAGATACATCAAGGCACATGGACATGCCTCTTGATAACCACCTCATGCATCCCTGACACCCATGCCCCTTAAATGTTGAAACATCCAAGCCTGCAACAAAGTCAACAACATATAAATATACAAACAATGAAGACATAGAAATGAATAAATATATAAACTTATTTATTTATACCTGCAACAAAGATAAATAGTCTGCAAGATGCTTGGTCTTGTAATGGCAGGCATTGTTCAGCTCCATGTACAAGTGTGCAAGGGCAGCAACTCCCCATGCATAATCAGAGACAAACTCCAAGTCTCTGAAGTACCTCAAGTAGGCAACATCCACATAACTGGCGCTCTTGTCAGTGAAGAGTGTAATACCTACCAAGTAGAGCAAATATATGCGGAGAGACTGGTCCCACTTCTGCTGCATCTCAACCAAATTACCAGCATGGTAGGCCTCATGTGCCTCCTGAAGATGCTCCTTGAAAGCATCCTTCAAGAAGCTAAACCGAGTGCCTCCCCCGCATCAACCCCCAACAACTCCATCATCAACTCAACAGCCTCAGTCCTGGTCATACTCTCGTGGGACAAGAGCATACCCTCAATGGGGAGATGCAACAAACAAGACACATCATCAAGTATCAGTGTCATCTCCCCAAACGGAAGATGGAAGCTCGAGGTCTCCTCGTGCCATCTCTCCACAAATGTCGAACATAGGTCGTGGTCAATCTGGCTGTAGCTGATATCCTATAGCCACGGAAGACTGGTGGCTCTCAGACTATCCTTAAACCATTGTGCTGATATCCGCGCCCTGTTTGGTTTGTGAATTGCCTCAATCTTCTTCCCGTTGTTCACACACTTCAAATTGTCACGCCACTGCAAAAATTAAAAACAAAAAATTAACATCAATTTCACAGTTATCGGAATAATACATGACAAAAATTAACAACAGTTTACAATCATTATTAAAATAACATTGACATTCAATTTTCATTAAATAAAAGGTGTAGTGTCTTACCACTCCATCAGCCGCCATCCTGGCCATGTGAACATGATACTTCATCAGCAACGTCAAGTCGTGTGGGCCACCAGGATAGTCCTCAAGCTCCTCTGGCTCTAGCACACGGTCCTGTTGCTCATCATCGTCTACCTCCACCTCCTGGTCACCCTCCACCTGCTCCTCCACCTGCTCCTCCATCTCTATCTGAGGCTCGTACTGTGGCTCAACATAGTTCCCATGGGATGTTCCTTCGCCATCAGCACCAGCAAGGCGTGCCCTTCCCCTGCCCCTGCCACACCTGGGATCTCCCCCTTCCGCTTGCAACCTCTCCATACGCTCCCTTCTAACAGAAGCATGCATGCTGTTCTTTGACCCATGTTGCGCTCAACAAGTTGTTCCATACCAGTAACATGCATAAAAGGGTTAAGTACTATCAACAAAAATACACAAAAGTAAAAAAAAAAATCATACTGGTACAGTTCGGATTATAAAATTGAAACTTCAACAATTCAGTTTCAATTTTATAATCTTAACTGCTTCAGTGCTTAGAAAAAAAAATCGAACTCAAAGGCTTGCATGCAGAGGGAATGAGACCTAACATTCAGTTTGGCGTTTGATAAAGCTTGAAATGCGATGATTTTGAGCAGAAAACTCCAAGATTCGACCAATTTGTTGATTTTCGGATTTTGGGATAAGAAGAGAGAGAAAGTGAAAGTGAAAAGTGAAACTATAAAAATGGGGGAAGTTATATGTATATCGAAATGGCTCGGATTATATTTCCCGAACTGGTTCCGGATTATAAAAACCGAGGGCATTTTGAAAAAAAAATAGGGCGTGGGAGAACCTCATAGGGTGAGAAAAATAATAACCTAAATAAAAACAAAGCAATTGGGCTCAAGTGGTTAATGAGCTTCACCAAGGATGAATTGTTCAGGAGAATCTGAGTTTGATTCCTGGTTGGAATAATTCTTGCACATGTTTGACTTACCTTCCGACCGAACTCCGAATTATCAGGGTATTTTTCTCTTAGAACTAGAAGGTTAGAAGGTTGACACACAAAAAAGAGTATGCAAATAAAGATATATTTTTTAACTTTGTTTATAAAGGATGCAAGATAAGTGAAAATGATTTGATTTTTGTTTTGAAAATATGCAATGAAAAAAGTGCCTTAAAACCATCGGAGTTCATCATTACAACGAACACTCCAAATCATATTCCTTTCTTTTGTCTTAGAAATGCATGCCTAAAGATGAGATATTCTCTTTTATATCGATATTATATTTCTAGCAATAAAGAAATGTATCACTAACACGGCTCTCTATTCTCACGGTATCCATGTTAGCGACCTATTAAGCCCATACATCTATTTTTATATCCAAAATGTTTTAGGTTATTCTCATGCTTCAAATATTTTGTCTAGTCTTATAAGTCCATCAACTACCTACACATTTCGGTCCTTCGATCATTGCCTAAGATTTTTGTGAATTATGGTGTCTAAGATCTTTTCAATCCTTTCATTATCAACTTCAACTCTCATTCCTTCGTTGATAATATCGACTAACGATTATTTGACCTTTTTATGCTTATATCAATTTCTTGAATAGTCAAGTTCCAACAATCACACCATAATCCGTTTTGAAAAACAGTAAGGTTACATTAGGTGAATGCATTTCCTAAACAAAGGAAAGAAATAGAGATTATGAAAAGTTTATCATAAGACTATTTTTCATGTCCCGGAGACTAAAGTAGACCACTCACTCATCATAATGATAAGCTACCTAAACAAAATAAAGAGAATGCACAAGGTAGAAAAAAAAACTTTATTAAAATAACAATGCAAGTTCAAGAGGTTTTTGGTGGTAAGTGGTGCCAAACCAGGGAATGCTTAAACCTACTTTTAGGTTAAACATTACAATATCCGTGCATTACACTCATAAGCCTTAGATTAAATGACAATTACACAAGATTATTCAAGTGTCCAAAAGAAAAACCACAAAACATGAGTTTAATGAGTTGTTACAACCTATAGCCCCATATTACGACTGACCGTAACAACTTATTTTTTAATGCTTGATCATTTGGCTTCTCCCATCACTAGGTGACAGTTTTGGGACTTTATGATGTGAAATCTGAAGTGTTGCTCAATTATTTCCCATTCTTGATCATTGAAAATGACTTTGATTAACTTAGGTCTTGGCCTGGTCAACAAGACTGTGCTTGGAAGATTCTAGCACCTTTTTTGCACATTTACTTAATTTATCTCTTGCATTTTACCTATTTATTCAAGACAAAGTAAAATGTAAATAAAACTTAAATAAAAACACAATTAAGTAAACATTATTAAAAATACTATAGATTATTGAGTTATCAGCTTGCAGTGGCAGGAATGCCTTCATGGGATGTTGTGTTGGTCATGGAGGACGCGTGGGACAATTTAAGATGATATGTCTGTGTTGTTTATAACAATTAGAAAACTTATTGCAACTACGAGCAACATTTTCAAATTGTTTGCTAGAGAAGCACTTAACATGTCGCATACCACAACCTTTACCTCTACTCTTAGCAGCATATGCAATTTGTCACATGCTCAAAAATGACAACATCATGTGACATGATTCCTTGAGTAAGGAGGTGTTGTTCTTCCCTAAGAAGTTCCCAACACATGTATCCAACAAAGGAACATGATTCTTATTCAACAAAGCACCTGTAACAACCTCAAATTCATTGTGAAGCTTCATGAGAAATTGGTTTAACCTAATAGTATTGTAGACCTCTTGAACAACTGCAAGAGAAGTCTTGGGAACAACATGTATAATAGCAGAGTGTTTTGTCCACAAACTTAAAAAACCATAAAAATATTCTTGAGCAAATAAATTACCTTGTAATTTGGATATCTCTAGCTTCAATTGAAAATGCTTAACCGCACTGTTTGGATTGTAAATACGCTCCAAATAGTTCAACATTTCTTGAGCAGTCAAAAATAAGCGCAAATTACTGATCATTTGAGGATCAATAGTACCAAAATTATCGAATCAAGGCTCACAATGTGGAAACCGCGAAAAAGAAATCGCTACCAAAAGAGACTAGAAATAGAGACTTTCGACCAAAATCCAAGGCTAGCGAGATAACGACACACAAAGAAAACTAGAACGATGTCACGAACTGGATTATCTTGATTTAGTTGCGAGTAAATCAAGAACCATGAACAAAGGAACAAAGGAAAGAAATTGGATCGGCCTAGGCTGATACCATGTCACGAAATAGGGCTTGATGCCTTTCTCTATTGCATTCCACAATATATATTATAGTATCAGTAATTACAGGTAATTACAATTCATAACGACAAATGTTCTGTTGGCTAATTTATCTAACCTATTCTAGGAAAGTAAATTATTTACAATAAAGGATGAGATCAATTTATAATTAACATCTTGCAATGTGCATTCTCTCATCAGCAATAGGAACAACCTCCATCATATCCAATAGGGGATTTGGTATCATCTCCACTACATTTGCAGTGCAAACAAATACAACCTGCAGCATGGTTCCAGTGCATCAGTTGTCGTGGTAAAAACACTCACAATTTGCCAACTTTGATTTCAGGGTACTCAATGAAAACAATCCATTTAGATTATTTAACTATTCAGACTAGCTATAGAAAGATAAAATAAGTCCCTTTAGATATGCAACAAATAAACCGTTTATGCTGACTCTTACATAACCTCCCAGATTATCAAAAATACTAACCTTCGATAGATCAATGGGAACATAAAGATAGTCGTCCAGAAAATTAGTATTCTGCTTGGGGTCCAGGAGCTCTACCAAAGCACTTGCTGGATCACCGGCATGTCCTCTTTGCAACTACCAATTGATTAAAATAGTATCAATAATACTAATTGTCCTTTTTATAAAAAAATTATGAGATTAGAAATCGTAAAAAATTTAATAAAACTGGAATTCATGCATTATACTTATCAGGAGAGCGTATACCAAAGGGAAATCAGAAAACAAAATCACACAACCACATATACATTATTGAGGCAAATTCTTCTTTACCCATCAATAAAAGGTGGGTAGTAGTGCCCATGCTGAGTTGACACAATCAAAACAATCTATTTATATAACATTAAAAATAATATAATAGAAAACAAATAAATAATTTTGATTGGTGTCAATTCAGCATGCGTTGTGTTACCCATCTTTTATTGATGGGTACCCAAGTTGTCACCATAAATTGAACTGTCAAGCGACATCTTACTTTGTCAATCTCATCAATCAAAACAAGAGGGTTGCCCGTTCCCACATTCTTCAGGCATTGTACCATCTTTCCTGGCATAGCACCTATATAGCTTCGATGACCCCCCTCTAAAATTCAATATTAATGATACAAAACACCACCACGCATTACTTTAACACTCTGTTTGGTAGAGGAGAAAAGGGGGAGAGAGAGGTTGAAGAGAAATCCAACACTTCTCTTGTTTGGTAGGGGTGAGAAAGAGAGAAGAGAGAGTTAGAACATGTGGGCCCCCACACTTTTTTAGAGTCTTCACACATGAGCGAAGAAACACATTTCTGTCGCGGTGATTTTCGGAGATCAAGCTATTGATTAGCGTTGACTCACTAATTTTATTTCACGACTGAACTTTTAATTTTTCAAAAGAAAAGTGGAAAAAAGTTCTAAATTACCACAATTTTAAAGATTTAGGGTTCGGGGGTTAGTTACGTTTAGGGAAGGTGTTAGCACCCTAAACGTTCGTAGTACTCTACGAGAACCTCTTGATTTTATTTATTTATTTTGGCTACAACTTGCTTATTTTTTTAAAACACAAAAAAAGAATGAATTAGAGTAGTGATAAAAGAAAAAGGGAGAGATGCATCTTATTATGGATTTTCCAATTGTGTCATAAAAACAAGAAAATGGTTTTACAAGTTATATTCATGTTGGTTATGTTTTTCCCATAGCTACTATTTCCAATGTTGAGCTAATATAAAAATAATATTTTTTTCTAGCGGAAATAATAGTTAGTTGTTAGATTAAGTACAAAAAAATTTAATTAATCATAATTTATATGTTGTTTTTATTAAAGGATATTTTTGTCTTTTAAAAAAAAATAGTAGCATCTCTTTCTCTTCTATTTCTCTATTCTTTCTTTTATACCAAACAACCCATAAAATTTATTCTATTTCTCATCTATTTATCTCTTCTTATACCCTCTCTCACCTATTTCTCTCTTCTCACTTTTTTCTCACAACCAAACACTAAATAAATGAATTGGCTTTTAGAGGTCAATATCTTAAGAGCATTTTGAGTTAGAATTAGCGCAAAACACATAAAATTGAGTAAGTTTATCGTGATAGTATTTTGGACAAAAGAATTGGCATCACATTTCAAAGCCCAACCAAGTCAAGCATGCCCGTAATATTTTAAATTGTTATTCAAATTTCAAATTTAATTTATATTAGTTAAAATGGTTAAATATGTTTTTAGTCCCTACAAAATTAATAAACTTTCAAGTTTAGTCCCTAAATTTTGTTTACTCACTCTTAATCCCTATTTGTATTTTATAGGGACTATTTTGGAGGACTAAAAGTATCCATTTTTTATAAAAAGTTTTTAAAATAGAAACTATTCTTACAAACTATAGTATTTTTTTTGACCCAACAAACTATAATGATATGGAGGACTAAAAGTACCATTAAAATTTTATAGAGACTAAACTTGAAAACTCTTGAATTTGTAGGGACTAAATACCTATCTAACCCTAGTTAAAATAACCAATGACACACACTCCAGAGAAGGTTTGTCTTGCCATAAAATGTTTATCGAGAGAGTGGGAAAATTGGACATCAAGATATTCGGTGATTAAAGAATACTTAATGAAAGCAGCTAACCTGTTTCAAGAAACCGTAGCAATACAGTATTTGGTAAACATTAAAACATAGATCAACATTTAGCAGGGCAGTATCTGCCACAAATTAAATACCGAGAAATATCTTTGGGATACATTACATAAATGATTGTATTTTCCATGTAATTTCCCTCTCAATTTCCCAACAGCTATGAATCCCAATATTCTTTCCTTCACATCATCAGTTAATCCATAATGGTCTTCATCAAGAATCTTTTGTGCCCGAGTAATATTAAAGTTCTCATCACTGGATTGGAAAATTAACAAATTCAGACTCATGATATTCACGACAGTAACTTACAAAATGCAAACTTAGTTCATCCAAAAGCCTATGAAAATTATGCTTATGTATTTTAGTTGTCAACTTCTAAAGGCCCTCCTAAAACCTTGTTCAATGAGTTGTCCTAAATACAAACTGTCAAATAGATCTGCCTCGCCAAAGGAATGGTTAGGGCCTAGGGGGGATGAATTCTCCATGAAGCACACATCAAAATCTTAAATATATTTAAATTACTCTAGCAATAGTAATAAGAATGAAATTTCATGTATACAAACCTGCATTCACCCCAAGGCAGTGCAGTCAACCAGTCCAAGTAGTTATGGGTAACACTGAATTCACTAGGACTAGTCTCCAACAACTGTAGCTTTGCGAGTTCCTCATCTATAACTGGTAATACACGAGGTGGGCATTTTTCTCGCTTAAGTTCAATCCTTTCCATGAATTTACCTGAAATAAAAGGTAAAGTTTATATTATTACAGCAACAAGTTTCATTAGAAAGTATACTCCAGAAAACCTATTAACTAAAACACATACAAAAGTACAAGAAATATTAGCTAAAACACAAACAAAAATACAATATAAAGAGCACTCCTATACGACAAAAAGTTTTGAAAGATATTCGTAGAAAAACAAAAAAGAGGAGAAAAGGTAAAAAAAGAATCAGTTAGGTGAACATATTTAGTAATTTGGCAGCCAAAAAGATTTCAATGACACAGTCTAGGTCCTTCGAGAAACAATCACTTTGCCCACATGTATACACACTACATCAGTCTTTTGGGCAGAAAAACAAATTATAAAAAGAAATCCACCATCTGTTATATATAAAAAATTATAACCAACCAGTAAGTGCACCAGTCTCCAGTCTCAATTCCTGCAAACAGAATAAAATTCAAATTACGAGAAAATGAATCAAAGACTAACTTATACAATAAGTAGATCATTCAGCAAAGCATATTATACATATAAATTATAACTGCACTTGTGTTGAGATCAAAGGCCTAGATCACACCAAAATCGCTAGACCACATGATAAACTATAAAGTCTGCTGTAGCCGTGAATTGTAAAAAACGAGTTCAGGTTCTACACATAAAATTAGGGGTTCTGCAAAGCAATGACGCATAAAGCACAGCTTAGCAACCTAGTTAAATCCGAGAGGTTGTCGACTGTCACAATAAAACAAGATTATAAGCTTTACCCACATATAGAATGAATTCAATAGTATCCTGCTAGCTAACATAAAGAGTTGTACAACAGAGGTTTTGTACCTAGAAAGAGTTGTCTAGGATTTGAGCTATGCACTAATCAAACTAAATCACGAAGGTTTTGTACCTTCATGGCCTTAAGCCGCTCATTTAACAAATAACGGCGCTTCTCGGCAGTTATCATCTTCTCTTCCATTGCTTTTGCATTTGATTCCTACAATAATCAACACAAACTTCAATAAAGAAATGATGAATAATAATTAAGCGCAACACACAAGAAATCCATATACATTATTACCTGAATCTTACTGATTTCAATCTCTTTCTTTACCAACTCGAGTGTAAGTTTCAACCGTTTATACACCTGTTGAAGTGTTCAACAACACAACAAATGCCCCTCCAAAGGTTAAAAACAAAGTGCTTTATTGTTCAACTTTTTATGTTATTTTGATAGTAATACAGAACAAAATAATTCCACAAAGTCGATGTTCCTTAGGTGTCAACTCCAAATTTACTCACATCTAGCTCTTCAAGAACTTGTTGGCATTGCAATTTGTTAGCCCCAGTTATTGCAGCTCCAAAATCTGCTAGCCTTGGATAGGTAAAGTCACCTATATGATGTACAGTTAACGAAGAAACAAAGTCAACATATTAAAATGATAAAAGTAACGACTAACCCAGTACCAAAACATATAACAACCACATACTAAGTACTACTTCAGTTAATTTTTGTTTCAAAGCAATAAAAGAGTACAGGAAAAGGCACTTATTACTGATTCATTCATACTTATGTAGGAAAAAGAGTGATACATTATTCATTAGTTTATGAGAAAATTAACAATCTCTTTTCGAGTGATACAACTAATATAAAAATATAACAAAGACTACA
This sequence comes from Medicago ruthenica, assembly GCA_018208015.1. NCBI lineage: Eukaryota > Viridiplantae > Streptophyta > Magnoliopsida > Fabales > Fabaceae > Medicago > Medicago ruthenica. The sequence goes on along the minus strand of CM031371.1, from coordinate 28,362,709 downwards.
AGCAGAAGTGTTAAATAATTTTTTACTCCATATAAAATACTCTCTTGTTAAGTTTAGTTCCTAGAAATTTTTTTATTGATGATGTTCAAATACTCTCTTTTTAAGAGACTAACAAGTTCACATCACCAATATGCTATATATTCAAATGGTCTTGCTAAAAATACAACAATCTAGTGGGAAACGCCACATCTATGCGTTCAAAGACTGTATGAGAAATAAGAGGTCCGAGACCTATTAGGCGCCTTTACTTCTTAGAACAACACCAGTGCAATTCAGAGTAAAGTCAACTCATGTATAGCATATATAATATGCAAAAGAACGAAACAGCAGGATTCGTAGTGTGTTATGCAGCAAGTTAAGTAGAAGAATACTCAATAGTCCATATATCCTACCAAGATTTAATATATGAGAAAATTGAAAGAAACTTGTCTAAAGTACAGCCCAAAAACTTCACAGAACTTAGATTCAGGATGCAAATCGATAACCAACTTAGGGTCCATTGGTTTAAGATTAAATAAAGTGTTTTTCAGATGAAATAAACTAGAGATTATTTCTTAGAGATTTTGATGTTAGTGATTAGCTTTAACAAACAATAGCAGCACATCACTTGTAAAGAAGAGAAACAACATCACTTGTAAAGAAGAGAAACAACATTTTTAGCCTGCCGTAAGGTTGCCAGTCACCATCAAAAACATACTTTGCAATTATGTTGCCGAGTCGTTCTATGCAAAGAACTAAAGATATGATGAGAGATAATCTTCTTGAGGAAGACCTAGAAGAGGGTAAAAGTGATTTGTTTTTATTCCTATTCCATAACAAAGAGTTAGAGATTGCAATAATGATACTCAAAGAAACCATGGAGGTAAAGAAACCAATATTTTGAAGGAACTCCCAATGCACTATACGATACGTTCACATTATTCTCCTTAGACTTATGCATGTGATAAAAAGGTGTGAGTTGTATGGAACCAATAATATACACATTCACATAATTTCGTGAAAAGATTGTTCGATACGGAAAAACGTGTTCCTAAGCTAATTATTATCCAATCAGGTCGCGGTCAACTTTATAAGAGGGGTGTTTTGAAAGGAAAAAGAAGAATATTTTACTCATGGTGTGGTGGTGTGTATATGAAAAACAATTGGTGCAAATAATAATAACACTCTTCCGAACTAAAACATAGTCGGGTTTTAAAGCCCACGGGTTCTTAATTGCCTGGAACTTGGATGGGTTGGTTCCTTCACGACGTACGACTCGTATTTCTGGCGTCGGTCAATCCGTGTTTGAGCGGTCAACGGTCAATTTCGAAAGTTCGCCGAGAAAGCAAGGTTGTTCAACATTCTTCCCTCTCTTGGAAGCATTCGAACTGTCTTCAAAAGACGATAATTTTTGTATAATATACTCATCAATCTAGAGAGAATTAGTTATTGCCATGGATTTCCAGAACAGAAAGGTTCGGTTATTCGTAATTGTCGCCGCTATCATTGCTCTTAGCATCACAGGTATTTTATTCATTACCACTTGATCATTTGATTTACTATCTTTTCTAATAATTTCAGTGATTTTGGGATTCAATTCCTCTTACGCTAATTAAGCTTATTAGTGATTTCATATTTGTGCTTGTGATCTGGAGTTGAGAAGATACTCCACAGTTCTGATACATCGTAAACATTGCTATATGTAGCCTTAGTCAGATCACGTGTTGTTACTAAAATCTATATCATAACTCATAACTATAACTTCTAAGGAAATTTTTAGTTTACTATGTTCTGCTCTGCAATTTTTAATGTTTTTTCTTTTATTGCTAAGACATGCTTCATTGTTGAATTCAATGGCGGATTGCTTGGAAAGTAGCAGTTTGCGTTTTAACAATATTTTGTACTAAATAGCGTATGAGTACTGCAGAACAATAATGATTGTTCAAATTGGACTATGCCCCATAACAATGTAGTGCTGCTATAGCCGCTATTTGACAGCACTGATTAAATTTAGAATTCTGTTGGTTTGATTTGGAGATCCTAAGACTGTATTTTAAGAGTTTAATAACAATATGATGACAACTCTTTAAAATTTATATGTTCAAAATCATATGTGACTATTTTGCAACGTCATGATATTGCCCTTGAAAACTTGTTCACTCCGAGCAAATGGAGTAATATAATTGGACATGCATAGAATTGGAATGAAATAAAATGAAATTGAAAGATATCATTATATTATTCATATATTTTTATTCTGTAATGCAGATTACATCTCATATTCTTCCTTATTGGAATGAAATGAAAATGGCCGATTCCATCTTTTTTGTATTTTTGTTTTCCTTATTGTGTGTTCCTCGGCAACAAAAGACTTTAAGATTCTTACAGAATGTTCATGTTTAAATTCTGATTATGTTTATCTTTGACTGTTGAAGACCGTCAACTACACTGTCTGGTAGTGTCTGCTTGTGCTAACATAAGTTTCTGCTTTCAGCTGAAAAATGCAGGGAGCTTGTTGGCGAGGAGGGGTCATCCCAGAGTGGAAAATTCACATTATTAAACTGTTTTGACATGGGCTCTGGAACTTTGGCATGTGCTGTCAAGGAAGGCGTGAAACTCTATTTTTACAGTATTAGATCTACTCATGTTGAAAAAGCAAGGCAACGAGCGATCGAGTCTGCGCTTGTTGACGCTGTTAGTCAGGGGATGCCCCCAACAGATGCAGCAAAACATGCGCAGAAAGAAAGTAAAAAGGCCGCAAAATTGGCTTCTCGTCAAGCCAAGCGGATTATAGGCCCCATCATCTCTTCTGGATGGGACTTTTTCGAAGCTATTTATTATGGTGGTACAATCACAGAAGGGTTCCTTAGGGGTACTGGCACTTTGTTTGGTGCATATGGGGGAGGGTTCGTGGGGGAGCAAAGCCTTGGCAGAATTGGCTATCTTGTTGGAAGTCACATGGGCAGTTGGGTTGGTGGCAGAATAGGATTAATGATTTATGATGTGATTAATGGAGTGCATTTGTTGTTGGAATTTGTTCAAACAGGTGAAATTGAAGTTCGTAAAACATTAGTTCATGAAAATTCTGACGCTCCAGAAACTTCTTTTGATGGCGAAGTTCCTACTTATGACGGCGAAGTTCCTACTTTTGACAGCTCTGAAAGTTCCAGTTCATATGAATCATCTCCCACTGAAGAATCCAATGCGGATGAATCTATGGAATATCAGAGCTATGAAACATATTCGGAACTGTGATGAAAATTTGAACTTTTAAGTTCATATAATGATATATGTTCAAAATTTAGGTGGGTTTCAACTTCAATGTCTCTGTTTCAACAGTGTATAAATTTCACCATTTTTTTTAAAACATAAATGCACATTTTCCACTGCATATATATTTTGTCTTCCGATTATTGTACTTGCACATTTGCACATCCAACTGACACCCAGACACGACACTGACATGTCGACATCGATAATAATTTAAGAAAATAACATAATTGAATGCATCACATGTGTCGGTGTTGAACACGAACACACCTTCGATCAGAGGTGTCGGTGTTACAAAACTGGATTATATTCTTGGTCATTGCACGGAGGTGTTGTCATATGAGAAATATTTTTTGGACAACAAAATATTGATGTTAAATACGTTGTTATTTGTTTTTTTTGTCCGTGAAAGTTGTAAAAGATAAATAGCAAGAGAAATAGAGACAAACACATAGGGTGTTAATTACGGCGTCCAAATTTTGATGTTCAAATAATACAATTGAATTTATAGTCTTGTAAAATCATAACCAACAAAACGAATGATGTGGAATTCTTTGCGGCTCCAAGGAGGGTTGACAGATTGATAGCAATCTGGTGAAAAGACATGGAGTATCATTGTGATGATGAGCCTCAACCGGTCGACTTTAAGGCTGTGTTTGAGAGTTTTTTATGAGATGAGAGGACTTTGAAAAGACGAGAGGAGGAAAGGGAAAGAGAATGAAAAATATTACATCAACTTCAATAAGAGATTTATTTTACTTAATAATACGAAATTCTTCTAATACAGGAAAACGTTAAAAAATATATTGGAGGAGTATTTTGGAGGCTGGAAAAATTATTCAAAACCTTTTTCTCATTTTACAATAATCAAAATTAAAAATATATAAATGATAAGCATTCTCTTCCCATCCCCCAAAACTCTCAAAAATATAATAAAATTGCTACACCTTAAGTGGTTGCTCAATGTTGAAGGTCCAAACTACAATAGATAAGCTATCTTCGTATGTTACACAACAAAATAAAATTATTGTAACTTTAGTTAAGTGTAACAAAACTTAGAAGAGACCAAAAGCATCCATCTTGTAGTGTAGTTTAGAGTAACAAAATTGTATATGACTGTGTGTGTTTGAATGAATTAAATTTGTGTTTGTTTAAAATATCAATCTCCCTACAAACTAGTTGATACTCCTATCTTTCTAATTATCGCTTCATTTAACATTTGAAATTCCCAAGATATATAAGTTTTGGAACGGTTCAATATAACTCTAACTGAGGCACCATAGTGGGTATTCCATTGCATGAACTAAAAAAATGCACAAGGCCATCAGTAATGTGGAGCATGCCTGTCTCTGGCAGGCTCACGGCGTCGTGTGATTGCCACACATCACATTTGTGCAGTGATTAAGTGGATTTGACTTCATTCGTAGCCATCAAACATGGTCACCATTCAACTTTGATAAATGAACCTCTTATTTTTAATTATGCAACCCTCATAATTATATTTATGGAAATTGGAGCAATAAAAATGCAATGGTGCTAGATGAAGTCATGAAGACAATATGTATTTAAATATAATATTTTGATACAAGATGAGTCCATTTTAGCAACATCCTCATGTAATTTCCATTTTCTTTTATGCCCAACCCAATGGCTACATTTGTTTTAGAAAAAAGTGCATTTACAATTACACTATTTCCCTTTAGTTTCAGCGTCGGGTAGTCGCATTTGTTGCTGTTACACACTGTGAGTGATAGTGGAAGTAGCAATATTAACCAAATTAAAATTAAAAAACAGAAGAAATGAGGGGCCTGAAATTTTGTCAAATATATGCGCATTATTCCTTTTAGACCCAAAGCTCCTTATCTGATTGATATAGGCAACCACTCGTTCCCTCACTGAGTGAGTGACTCCTTATTTCAATCAAGAGTGGCAGAAAAATTTGTGCTGTAAGAGTAAAAAATACAAATAGGATGATGATGTATATAAGGCATAAATAAGCGGTGTAACACAATTAACAAGCGGTTATAAATTGTATTAAAGAATATTTGTTGAGAGAGATCAGTCTCTTAAAAGAATCTCCATACATGATTATTCCGTAGCTTCCAATTGGGGACACCTTAAGCAAAATAAAAATGTAAGGCTTGGCAAAAGAGAGAAGTTGCGTAACACAAACCGCCAACCCAATCCCTAACATTTGACGGTTATGATTGTTGGAATTAAGTTATTAGTTTTATATCATCTAAGAATGAATAAATGAATGATATATAAGAGAAGCGTTGGAGCATACATTATATTAGGCTGTGTTTGGTAACACAAATAAGTTAGTTTATAGTTTTTTAGACTAACTTATAAGCTTGTTTTTGTAGAATGAGATGTGTTTGATAAAAAGTTTTTCTCGTTAGCTTATAACGTTTTTTGAGATGCTAATTCAAGTAGTTTTTGAGCTTATAGCTTATAACTTTTTATATTTTCTTCCAATTTTAACCTTTTATTAATTTAATTTAATTTTAATTAAAAAAACTACCCACATTCTTATTCAACTGTCCATGTTTAGCATCATGGTATGACTTTTCAAATTTTCTTGTTCACTTTCTTTTTTACCTGCTCTTAATTCAATAATAAATAATTTTATATAAAATTTACAATAAATAGTGAAACAAGTTTAGTTAAGTAAAATTCATAAAATGAAAGTTTTGTTAAATAAAAAATGTCAATTGAATTCGTAAATACATTTATCATTTGGGAGATGAAAATATTTTGAAATAAATTTAAACATTTAAAAAGAAATACATTAAGTAATAAAAATTGTATATATGATTTATAAAAAAAAAAATAAACAAACATGTCTTTTAATGTCATTTTATATTTATCAGCCACTTCAACATCTAATTTTACCAAACATTTTTTATTTTAATAAGCTAACTTTTCAGCTATAAGCTATCAGCCATCAGCTTGTTGGAACAAAATGTATGAACAAGTCTCTCTTTGAGTTTTGATGATAACAAAGTGTTAAGAAGAAAATTGGATATGCTAATGCTTGATTCTAGTGTGCAGAACCATATGCTTAAAGATTGGTATCTAACAATGGTTCAAAGATCAAGTTAAGAGCAAAGGAATTTATTGAAGCTTATGTTGCAAACAGCTTCTGAAATGCTGCTTCTGATCAGCTTCTGAAGACAGTTTTGAAGACCAACTTCTGGAAGACAAGCTTCTAATGTGCGTCTGAAGACCAGCTTCTGAAGGGTGCGTCTGATGAACAGTGCGTCCGAAGACCAGCGTCTGAAGGTCAACGAAAGTCAGCGTCTGAACAGTGCGTCTGAAGGTCAATGAAAGTCAGCGTCTGAAGGGTGCGTCTGAATGCCTGCGTCTGAAGAAGTGCTTCTGATGAACAGTGTCTGATGCCAGCTTCTGAAGTACTGTGTCTGAAGGAAGCTTCTGAAGTCTGAATGCAGCAGTCAACAATTTCAACTGTGATCAGTGAAGTACTGTTGTGTCAGAACAGCTCTTTGCAATGGTTGTCTCCCTGGGCAAAACACGATCCCTGTTTTAAGGAAACAATTCAAAAGCTGATGCTCTGTTTTGCGCACCAGTTCTGGAAGGATTTATTGCTGGTTATAGCTTCAATACCAACGGCTCTTTTTGATGACATGACTCTTCTACAACAGCTCTTTAATTCTTCTATAAAGGATTGAAGATTTGAAGAAGAAAGCCAAGACTCTGTACAGAAATACAAGACTGCAAAAACCAGAAAATGCTACTCTGTTTTACGTGTCTGTCATCAAATAACTTAGGAATTCTTACAAACCTTTTTATCTTAGAATTCCTTAAGTGTAGAGTCTTAATCTGAGTTGTATTTTGTGAACACCACTGATAGTATATCAAGTGTTCAACTCAAACTGTTTTCTGTTGTAAAATCTGTTTGAACCAAAGTTTCTAGCCTGCGTGCTTGAGCAACCAGAAGTCTCTTACTAAGTGTTTGAGCAACTAGAAGTCTCTTAGTTGTGTGCTTTGAGCAAGGAAGTCTCTTAACTTTGTGTTTTGAGCATAAAAGTCTCTTAACTTTGTGTTTTGAGCATAGAAGTCTCTTAACTTTGTGTTTTGAGCATAGAAGTCTCTTGCTAGGTGCTTGAGCATTGAAGTCTCTTGCGTGGTGCTTGAGCAATTGTAATCAGTTGATTATAGTTAAAATCCCTTGTAAGTGACAGGGGAACTAGACTACTTCCGGTTTGTGGAAGGAACTAGTATAAAAACTCTTGTGTCTTTCTTTCCCTTTCTCTTTACTCTTACCTGCTGCGAAACAAACTCTGAAAATAGGTTCAGAACTGATCTATATCAGAATCTGAACTTAACATAAGTTTTTGAGAAAGAAAAGAAACGGCCCACACAATTCAACCCCCCTTCTTGTGTGTTTTTCTCACCTTCAGTTGGTATCAGAGCCCCTGGTTCTGATATTCAATCACTTAACAGTGAGTCAATATTGATCCTGAGAAAAACATGGCTTCTGGTGAATCCTCATTCAGAAGTGGTGGTGGTGGCTATGGTACAGTTCACAAGCAATCTCACTCACACAATAAACCTCCTATGTTTACTGGTGATGCTGAGAAATTCTCCTGGTGGAAAAGCAAAATGTACAGCCACATTATTGGAATTGATGACTCCTATGGGATATCATAGAAGATGGAATATCTATTCCAGTTGATGAAGAAGGAGTGGCTATTAACAGAAGAGGTCTGTCTGATGCTGAGAGGAAGATCTACAGGAAGCATCACAATGTTAGAGGTATTATTGTGGATTCTCTACCTCACAATGAGTACTTGAAGCTGAGTGACAAATCAACAGCTAAAGCCATCTTCACCTCTCTATGCTCTAACTATGAAGGAAATAAAAAGGTTAGAGAAGCAAAGGCAAACCTTTTGGTTCAGCAGTATGAGCTGTTCAGAATGTAGGAGGATGAAAATATTGAGACTATGTTCTCAAGATTTCAGACTCTAGTTTCTGGACTTCAGATTCTGAAGAAAAGCTATACTACTGCTGATCATGTGAACAAGATCCTCAGAAGTCTGCCATCTAAATGGAGACCTAAGGTGACTACTATTGAGGAAGCTAAAGATTTAAATACTCTAAGTATTGAAGATCTTATAAGCTCTCTCAAAGTGCATGAACTGGGACTCAATGAAGATAAATCTGTTAGACAGTCTGAATCTATAGCACTGAAATCTAAAGGAAAGTCATTAAAAGCTCTAAAAGCTTCAGAATCTGATGAAGAATCTCCTGAGGGAAATTCTGAAGAAGATTCAGAAGCTGAGGAGCTGGAAATGATTTCTAAAAGAATTCAGTACTTGATGAAGAGACAAAATAAATCTTCTAACAGAAGCAGCAACTTTAAAGGATCTGGTTCCAAGAAGGAAGAACAGAAAGGTTGCTACAAATCCAGAAAGAACAACCTCAAAGAAAGATTCAAGAAAAGTCTTATGGCCACTTGGGATGAGCTTAAAAATGAATCTGAATCAGATTCTGAGAATGAAGATGAAGAAGAAGCTAACCTGGCTTTGATAGCAATAGAATCATCTGATGAGGAATCTGGATCAGAATCTGACAAGGAAAATGAAGAAGAAGCCAATTTGGATTTGGTTGCAAATGTATCTTCTGATGAAGAATCAGGTTCAGACTCTGAAGATGAGGTATATTCTGAACTCACTCGTTCTGAACTTATTGATACAGTTAAAGAATTTATGAACCACCTCAGAAGCAAGTTAAATCAATTTAAATCTTTGAAAAAGAAAAATAACTTACTGGCTGATGAGAATCTTCAACTTCAGAATCATATCAATGAGATTGATGAAGAAGTTAAAGAGCTCAGAGAAATGGTTCATAAGAAACCTGATGAAGTTCCTAGTGAACATAAAATTGCTCTTCAAGACTTTATCTTAACTGGAATCAACAGAAGCAAAGTTGCTTCCATGATTTATAATATCAGCAGAAACAGAGGTGAAGATATTGGTTTCAAAAATGATCCATTTATTTTTTCAAATGAAACAAACCTTCCATCCTGTTCTGAAGATATTATAAAAGGCACTAAGTATGTTTTGTACCTGCATCTGACAATTCTGAGAAACAGAATTTAACAGAAACTGAGACTGCTAAGTCTAAAGTTCTGAACTGCTCAGAATCTAAAGCTTCTGAACCTAAGGGAAAGATGAAGGCAGAATTTAAAACTTTGCCAAAGTCTAAACCAAAAGGTTCTAAGTCTAAGACTATGAGGAAAACAGACTTTAAATCTGAAAAGGTTCAAAGTCTGAAGAGTTCAGAACCTAAGACAAGCAAGTCTCAAACTCTGAAAAATTCAGACTCGAATTTTAAAAAGGTTGTGTTTAGGAAATCTTCAAAAGATACTAAACCAGTTTATACAAAACCTTATAAAACTCAAAATGTCAGACACAAAATCCAAAAGAAAGCCAATCTGTCATCTGTTTCTGATTGTACTAAGAAAGGTCAAACTGAAGTTTGCCTTGTGTCAGGAGCTGGCAAAACTGAAGCTCTTAACAGAACAGAACCTATGATTTCTGAGTCCAAGATTCTGAACAAATCAGAATCAAAGACTCTTAAGTCCAAAGTTCTGAAGAAATCAGAACCAAAGTGTTCAATGGTTCAGACTCTAAACAACTCAGAACCAAAGACCTTCAAGTCTCAGGTTCTGAAGAAATCTGAGTCAAGACCATTGAAAACTCAGGTTCTGAAGAACTCAGTGTCTGATACTAAGACTTATTCAAGATTAAAGGATTCACATCCAAGGTATCTGAACAAGTCTGAGTATTATAACTCCAGACATAAGGTGCAAAAGACTAAACCTTTCAGAACTAACCCTAGAGGACCCATATGGGTACCTAGGTCAGAAATCATTTCTGTTGCAGATATGATTAAATGCCAAAGAAAAGGTGAAGTCCTGGTGCCTGGACAGTGGCTGCTGGCATTGAATAACAGAAGGCAAGTCTATGTTCCAAACCCTGATCATGAAAGAGGGAGGAACTGTGGGATCTGGAGGAAACCACAAAGACTAGATCACTGATACTGAGATTCAGCTCTCAGAGGACACTTCAGAACCTGAACCAGAACCTGAGTCTGAAGCATGTCCAAAGCTAAAAAGCCTCTCAGAATCTGACACTTCTCCTAAAGCCAATCAAAGAACATTGTTGGAACAAAAATGGGTGTTCAGAAACAAACTGAATGAACAAGGAGAGGTAGATCAGAAGCTCTAACAGAGGTATGTTTTGTTCTCTATTATACTTAATAGATTCTACATTAGTTGGAAAACTATCAGATTCATGAAAACAGCATAACCTTCTTTGTGATAATATTGCTGTAATCTGTTTGTCTAAAAATTCCAATTCTACATTCAAGAGCCAAGCATTTTTGAACTTAAACTTCATTTTATAAGAGATTTTGTTCAGAAGATAGATTTAAATTTATTAAAAAGAATCTGAACAATGCATTTCATCTCTTGGAAAAATTTGCTTGAATCTGAATAAGAAACTGAGAATCTGAAGTTCATCAGAAGCTAAGACTTAACAGACACTCACTTTGAGAGTCTGAAGATAGTTCAGTTTCTGAAAACATCAGAATCTGAGTTTCAGAATCTGAATTCTTATGACTTCTGATAAAACTTATTATAAGTGGACATTTTTCACATGACCCACTAATGAAAGTGAATCTGAATAGTTGTTCAACACTGGGTCAGAATCTGATAAGTAATAACAGCTGGGCTGTGATGTATTAAGTTTTGAAAGCTGTACTTTGTCCCTCCCAAAGTCATCAATGTGCAGTAGTGTTTTTCTGTTTTCAGTTCTGAAAAGTTTTAAACAAAAACACATTCACACTTTCAAAAATGGCAAGTTCAGTAGTACTGAACACATTCTGTCAGAAACAGTTCAGTGGGACTGAACAATATGCTTCTGAACATCAGGCTCTGTTTTCAGTTTTTTGAAAGAGTTCAGTGGTACTGAACAAAATGCTCTGAACATTTTTGGCCAGAAACAGTTCAGTAGTACTGAACAATCTGTTCTGAACAGCAGTCTCTGTTTTTCAATGCAATGTCATATACTTCATGTATGATCAAGTTTGCTCTGATGTTTATCTTTGCTGCTTGATTGCCTATATGATTGCATGATTATCTCACATCTAAATTCTCTCTCTGTTTTTAAACTCTTGAATTTTTTTTGTTGATGACAAAAGGGGGAGAAAGTTTACAAGTATTTCAGGCTCTGAGCCAGTCAGAATTAAGTTAATTTCATTTGATTAATTAACTTAAGAGAACATGTTCTTAACTCTTAGTCTCTGATTTAATTTCTGTGAGATGAATTACTCTTTGTTGAGTTAAAATGAATTTAAATAACTTGGATAAGACTTAGGGAGCTTACAAACTTCATCCTGTGGATTATCAGACTTAGGGGGAGCTTACAAACCTCATACCCTGAAGTCAGCTTGTTATTTATATTTCTGAGTGATAATTTCACCTTATTGTTTTAAGTTGAATTTAATTAACTTGGATAAGACTCAGGGGGAGCTTGCAAACCTCGTACCCTGAAGTCAACTTGTTAATTAAAGTTAACAACAATTCTGAAATTATCACCTTTTTTATTTAAACTGAATTTAATTAACCTGGATCAGACTCAGGGGGAGCTTGCAAACCTCATACCCTGCAGTCAACTTGTTAATTAAATTAACAACAATTTTCTATTAATACTTGTGTTTCTCATCATCAAAAAGGGGGAAATTGTTGGAACAAAATGTATGAACAAGTCTCTCTTTGAGTTTTGATGATAACAAAGTGTTAAGAAGAAAATTGGATATGCTAATGCTTGATTCTAGTGTGCAGAACCATATGCTTAAAGATTGGTATCTAACAATGGTTCCAAGATCAAGTTAAGAGCAAAGGAATTTATTGAAGCTTATGTTGCAAACAGCTTCTGAAATGCTGCTTCTGATCAGCTTCTGAAGACCAGCTTCTGGAAGACCAGCTTCTGATGTGCGTCTGAAGACCAGCTTCTGAAGAGTGCGTCTGATGAACAGTGCGTCTGAAGACCAGCGTTTGAAGGTCAACGAAAGTCAGCGTCTGAACAGTGCGTCTGAAGGTCAACGAAAGTCAGCGTCTGAACAGTGCGTCTGAAGGGTGCGTCTGAAGACCTGCGTCTGAAGAAGTGCTTCTGATGAACAGTGTCTGATGCCAGCTTCTGAAGTACTGTGTCTGAAGGAAGCTTCTGAAGTCTGAATGCAGCAGTCAACAATTGTAACTGTAATCAGTGAAGTACTGTTGTGTCAGAACAGCTATTTGCAATGGTTGTCTCCCTGGGCCAAACACGATCCCTGTTTTAAGGAAACAATTCAAAAGCTGATGCTCTGTTTTGCGCACCAGTTCTGGAAGGATTTATTGCTGGCTATAGCTTCATTACCAACGGCTCTTTTTGATGACATGGCTCTTCTACAACTGCTCTTTAATTCTTCTATAAAGGATTGAAGATTTGAAGAAAAAAGCCAAGACTCTGTACAGAAATACAAGACTGCAAAAACCAGAAAGTGCTACTCTGTTTTACGTGTCTGTCATCAAATAACTTAGGAATTCTTACAAACCTTTTTATCTTAGAATTCCTTAAGTGTAGAGTCTTAATCTGAGTTGTATTTTGTGAACACCACTGATAGTATATCAAGTGTTCAACTCAAACTGTTTTCTGTTGTAAAATCTGTTTGAACCAAAGTCTCTAGCCTGCGTGCTTGAGTAACCAGAAGTCTCTTACTAAGTGTTTGAGCAACTAGAAGTCTCTTAGCTGTGTGCTTTGAGCAAGGAAGTCTCTTAACTTTGTGTTTTGAGCATAGAAGTCTCTTAACTTTGTGTTTTGAGCATAGAAGTCTCTTAACTTTGTGTTTTGAGCATAGAAGTCTCTTAACTTTGTGTTTTGAGCATAGAAGTCTCTTGCTAGGTGTTTGAGCATTGGAAGTCACTTGCGTGGTGCTTGAGCAATTGTAATCAGTTGATTATAGTTAAAATCCCTTGTAAGTGACAGGGGGACTAGACTACTTCCGGTTTGTGGAAGGAACTAGTATAAAAACTCTTGTGTCTTTCTTTCCCTCTCTCTTTACTCTTACCTGCTGCGAAACAAACTCTGAAAATAGGTTCAGAACTGATCTATATCAGAATCTGAACTTAACATAAGTTTTTGAGAAAGAAAAGAAACAGCCCACACAAATCAACCTCCCCTTCTTGTGTGTTTTTCTCACCTTCACAGCTATCAGCTATCAACCATCAGCTATAAGTTAGTTTTTCAGCTATCATCTATCTTATCAGCTATCAGCTAGCTTATAGCTTATTTCTACCAAACACACCCTAAGCGTGTTAATTGAAAATAATGCTAGAAGTGCCACATTTGAAAGAGTTCACACAATATTAGTGCATATAAGGTGGAGGCAGGATACTTAGCATGTTCCTCAATGGGTATCCGATTTTGAGAACCGGAGAGGACACACTCAACTTGACCACCACATGTGTTGTCGGCTCGCCGCTGTTTGGCAAGCCCCAGCTGCGAGGTATCTTTTTTTTTTTGGAAATAACAACTTTAAAAATAATTATTTGAAAACTTTCGGTGTCAATACACGCCAAATCTCAATTGCATGTTTTGCTTACGCTAGCATGCGTTCGGCACACGCCTCTGTGCGCCTTCCATGTTCCGGTATTCACCCCTCGCAAGCTTAATTAGGTTGTTCATTTCCCAATGTTCGTGCTATCTGAGTTGTCCATTTTTTGAACATTACAATTTTCAACTCTATAAATAAAGTGCTAAGTTATTTCATTACCCAACTTTCTCTTCTCCCTCTAATGCTCGACACATTTCTTAGCCACTTCTCCATTTATTTTTCGCCCCTTCATAATTTGTCCCTCTTTCTTCTTCTCCCTCTTTCTCTTCGAAAATATTTGTTCCTTTTGGAACTTGTCCCCTCAGAAATATGAGTGTTCTTAGTACCATATTTGTTGAGTTACTCCTATCAAATTTGAGGGTGTAATTCTAGAATTGATTCTACGGTACAATGTGAGACAGATACAATTTTGATTAGGTTGTTTTATCATGGGAACACTATGGTTGATAGTCTAGTTGCAGAATTTTGGACAATGCCGAAAATCATCTTTGACAGAAATATTTTCAAAATTAATTTTATTCCAAAAAAAAACAATGTTATGACGTTTAATTTCTGTCATGTCAACCAAAGAGATTACTTGTTCTAGTTATACTTTTTTTGACTTTAACAAACCATTTCGGTTTGAGGGGTATCATTTTAAAAGATGGCAGCAAAAGATGGTGTTTTTTCTTAACTGAAAAAGTCGCTAGATGATATTTTATAAAATGAGAATGATTATGTATGCAATAATTGTGTCCGTCCCCATACCCGTGTTTGTAAAAAAAAAAATACACATATCCAAGCATGTACCCTCGCGAGAAACAACTTTAGTGTCTTTCCCCGTACTCTCTAGGCACATAAGCATCCTTACTCACACTCATTACCCAAACTTTAACAACTAAAAGACAATAAATAACAAAAAAAAATTGTGTGGACTCAAAAACTTGTTTTCTTTTCTTCTCAAAAACTTAAGTTAAGTTCAGAAGCTGATATGAATCAGTTCTGAACTATTTCTCAAAGAGTATATGCAGCGGATTAAAAACAAAGAGAGAAGGAAAGAGAGGACACACAATGTTTTTTATACTAGCTCCTTCCACAAGTTGGAAGTAGTCTAGTCCCCTTGTTACTAACAAGAGATTTGTACTATAATCAGCAGATTACAATTACTCAGACCACAAAGGAATGAGATTTTCAGATGCTCAACCACCAAGGAAGAGACTTCTAATGTTCAGACCACTAAGGAATGAAACCACCCTTGCTCAGACCACAAAGGAATGAGGCTTCCTTGCTCAGACCACAAAGGAATGAGACTCTAATTGCTCAGAACACTAAGTAATGAGGCTTGCAATGCTCAGTACGCAGACTGAGACTTTGAACCAAACTGAATTACAAAGAAAGTAAGTTTGGGTTGAACACTTGATGAAATATCAGAGGTGTTCACTTAATACAACACAGGTTAAGACTCTTAACCTTAAGAAATTCTAAGTTACAAAGACTGAAAGAATTTCTAAGAGTTTTGTGAACTATGAGTTTTGACAGCAAAAACAGAGCACAGTTTTAGACGTTTTGTTTCAAGAGTCTTAGCAAATTTCTTCTTCAGTTCTTCTTCCTTATATAGAGGGAAATAGAGCTGTTGAAGATTTGCAGAAATCAAGCAAAGAGCCGTTGCAAGTAGTGAGCTAGGCCAGGCTGAAATGCGAGCTAAACTTCAGCAAAAATCAGAGTGCAGCAGCCATTTTTGAAATTGTTTTCCTTAAAAGCTGGGGAATGTTTGAGTCAGGGAGACAACTGTTCCATTGGTGGCGTTCTGACACTGCAGGCATTAAATGCTGAAGAAAACTTTCCACGTCAGACTTCAGAAGCTTCTGTGTGAACAGTACTTCAGAAGCTCTTCTTCAGACTCAGACTTCAGAAGCACTGTTCATCAGAAGCTGGTCTTCAGACGTTGACCTTCAGACGCACTGTTCATCAGACGCTCCCTTCAGACGTTGACTTTTGTTGACCTTCAGACTCAGACTTCAGACGCTGCCTTCAGACTCAAGCTTCAGACTCACCCTTCAGACCCAGTTTTCCTTCAACTTTGCAACATTGCTTCTGAGCTTTCCTTTCTTGCTCTTAATTTGTTCTTCCATAAACATTATCAAATATCAATCATTAAGAACGTGGTTCTGCATAACTAGAACAAACCATTAGCAATTACCAATTTTCTTTTTAACACTTTGTTATCATCAAAACCTTAGAGAAAGATGTTCATACAAATTGTTCCAACAATCTCCCCCTTTATCCAAAAGAGAGTTGTTTCACACATTTTGTTCCAACAATAGAGAGTCGTGAGATACCTACAAATAATCATGAACCTTTACATTATCAAATTTTTCTCGTTGTCCTTGAAGGATACAATGATGCTGATAGGAGCCCTCAATCAGATGATTCCAATGCGACTAGTGACTACATATTTAACATATCTATAAGAGTTATTTCTTGGAAATATAAGAAATAAACTATATTGACTTGGTCCACTGTTGATTTTGAGATGACGTCACCGAAAACAACTAGTGATGAAGTTAGTTGGTTAAGATATTTGTTAGTAAATATCCCTTTTTGAGAATAACTGGTACCAACCATTTCGATCTACTACAATAATACCATGATTATTGAAAAAAAAATTAAGAATCGTTATTACAACGATAAAAGATGACATATACTTCGTAAGCACAACAATGCTAGGGAGTTACTCTCAAAAGGTCTTTTAAAAAGAATGGTGTAAGTGCTGATGAATATTTAGCTGGTCCTTTGGCGAAATTATTAGCAAAGAGAGAATGTATTGAAAACATCAAAAAGAGCGGGAATATTGCCTTTAGAACAATGAATCATTCATGATGGGAATTCAACCTAAAAGACTGGAGAACCAAGTTGTGAAGTGATATGAGATGAACATGCTTTTATAAATCAAAAGAAACATGATTCCTAAAGCGATGAAAGAGTGAGGTAATAGAAACTCTTAACGAGATCTAGGATTTATATGGAGTGAAGTACCTATCTACAAATTAGTCTTGATAGTCTGATCTATGTGATTGTGGGAGTGGGGTCGTTTCCTATTAAATTTTACTCAAAGTTCCTAGAGTGATCACTATAGTGAGATAAACTTACAAGGTTGTTAAAGCACATGATTTTTATGAATACACCCTATGAAACTGTTATTTGTGTTTTGATGTTAGAGTTGGAGTTCAAGCTATGAGTCACTCTAGTGAAATTTGAATCTTACTCGCTATGAAAGATTCAAGTCGGAAGACACATTTGTTTATGTAAAATCTTATAGAAGCTTCTGACGCTATTTAGAGAAAAAGAATTAAGTTCAGGTGAGGGATTGTTGGAACATAGAATATACTAGTATGTGAGTTGAAAAAGTGTTAGAATTCCCACACTAGAAAGAGTTCACACAATACATGTGTAGATAAGGTGGATGTAGGGTACTTAAGGTGTGCCCTAAGGGGCACCCAATTTTGTGAATAGAAGAGAATACAATAAACTTGACCTCTACATATGTGTCATGTCTGTCTAGTTGGGCTTGGGCTATGTAGCGTAATATTTTTTAGGAATTGCAACCTTAATTTTTTTTATTTGAATTCATTTTCAGTTCACGTCAAATCTATGTTACACGTTTTGCTTACAGCAACCTGTGTTCTTAACACGCCAATGTGCGTCAGACACACGCCTGCATTCACCATCAACTTTTTAGCATCCACCCTTTGACATTTTTTAGGAGCTACAATCTTAAATTTTTTATTTGAATTAATTTTTAGTTCACGTCAAATCTCTGTTACACATTTTGCTTACTCTAGCGTATGTTCGGCACATGCCAACGTTAGTCGGACACACGCCTGTGTGTGCACTCAACGTTTCAACATCCACCCTCTTGAGCTCAATCAAGTTGTCCATTTTTAACATTCGTGCGATCTGAGCTGTCCCTTTTTGACTGTTAAGATCTCCAACTCTATACATAGAATGCTCAAGTCATTTCACAATTCACACCAAGTTGAACTCCATACTCAGCTTTCTCTTATTCTCTTTTGCTCGACGTATTTTTGAGTCACTTCTCCTTTTTGCTTTTTGTCTCTTTAGAATTTGCCCCTTCAAAAATGTGTTCCTTTTAGAATCTGTCCCTTTGAAAATTCGATTGATATCAATACCATTTTTGAGTGGCTTCTTCCATACTTGAGGGTTTAATTTATAATGTGTCCTACAATGCAGTGGAAATCCGACACAGTTTTGACTAGATTGTTTTATCTTTGAAACATTATATAGTTGATAGTCTACTTGCATAATTTTAAACAATACTACTAAATATCTTAAAAAAAAGACATAATGAGCAACTCAACCTATTAATATCCTCGGTAATAGAAATATTTTCAAAATTAATTTTATTCCAAAAAAACAACAAGAGATGGACATCAGGACATGACCCATATACACATTGCTTTAAGTTTTTGACAATGATGATGTGTCAAAGTTTTTTTTATAGGTACTCTTGTTCTTTCAGGCTCCCTTACAAAGTTACACTAATATTCCGTATTGATTTTAACAAATTTTTGCCGCAGTTTTTTAAAACTTAAAATAAGTCTTATAAATCTCTTCACACATTTATAATTATAATTTATATTTGCAACGACGCCACAAATATAATCAAAATGTCAACAAAATGGCTCTGGAGCTTGTTCACTCCTTTAAGCAGAAAATGCTATAAAAAAAAAGCATTAGAGGACTTTTAATTTAATTTATTGTGTCAGTGTAACTTTTTTTTTTTGTGTCAAGTTATTTTTCGTATGTCAAATTAATTGAGTTCGGATCATTTCCATTTATAAAAATAAATAGAGATTGTCATTTAGAAAAATATACACACAAAATATAAATTGTGAGTCATATCAATAAGTGGGTTCCACCATCATTAATTATTTTTAAATTTTATTGTGTTTTTATCTCTCTAAAAAATAAAAGAGATCTAAAATGGAGAGGATCTTGACTCAAATTAAACCTGTATGGTTAAAAGTGTCAATAACATCGAGGACATAACCTCGTATCCTAAAAAGTCTTACTTGAATTGAAAAATATAAGTTATATCCTCAAATTACAATTGTTAATCTATAAAAATCAACATGCATATTTTTTAGATCTAAGATTGTAGTATCTTTGTTGTCAGCTAAGGTCTAATTGTGGTGTTAAATATCATTTTAAGGAATATTGTACAATAGTCATTAGTGTCATTTTAATCTAAAAAATTACGGTGTTAAGTTACACTCTTTGTAGTAGGTCATTAAATAGTCATGTATTCAAATCTTTAGCAAATGTAGGTCCAATGACGTACATTTTTATTTTTATTTGTGTGTTGATCTTATGAGAATGAGTTCCTAGTAATCTTAGTTTCACCAAAAAATCAAACTCAAAATATTCTAAACGATTCGTCTTTTGATGAAACTCAATAACCACTTAAGATGAATCACTTAGTTTATCACGTACTTCTTTTTTAATATAAATGAATTAAGGAACACACGAAAAGATAAACGACTTCATCAATACAAAAAATTAAAAATAAAGAATTCATAGTGCAACTTTGTCATTAACAATTAAAGTTAATAATATCTAATGTGCAAACTTATTGAGTTGTTCTATATTGTTACAGTTTGTTGAAACGAGACATCTTAAAACAACTTTTACATTTAGACGGTAAATGAAGACGAAGACCAATACTATATATAATTGTTCCACTTCTTCGTTACAAGATGTATTAATACGAACTTTAAGTTTTTATCTGACTTTCTTTTATTCTATACTCTTATCTTAACGTGTTGTGAGACATAGTTCAAATATTTGCCTAAAAAAGCGTTGGTATTCAAAAGGATGTGAGGTTTAAGAAAAATCCAAGAGTTGATTTTTTTTTCCTACATAATTTTAGAGGCGTAGTTCAAATAAGAGTTGAATTTTTTTTCCATCAAATTTTAGAGTTTTCTACGTTATATTGTTGTTGTGATTGTATTACTTAATTTTTTTTTCCCAACAAAATCTAAGCTCATTCTTTCCTTAAAAAAGAAGAGTCTCAAGGGGGAATGTGGACCCTACAAGTGAGCATAAATACTGACTCCCAATGTGTGTTGAGTTGTGGCCTGTGTTCTGTTCTGTGTGTGTGTGTCTAAGTAACGTGCTTTCTCTGATCATTCTTGAGCAACAACCTCATAGTGTCGACATGGTTGGCAAGGAAGATTTATTGATCGAAGAAGTATGCAAACTCTATGATCAAATCTCAAGCTTAGACACACTCAAACCTTGCAAAAATGTCAACACACTTTTCACCAAACTTGTTCTCACATGCATGCCACCTAGTCCCATTGATGTTACAAAACTTAGCACAAAAGTTCAAGAAATTAGATCCAAACTCATAAGGCTATGTGGTGAAGCTGAAGGCCATTTAGAAAGTCACTACTCAACCATCATAGCTTCATATAATAATCCACTCAATCAACTCAACATTTTCCCTTATTATTCAAACTACCTCAAACTTAGTCTCCTTGAATTCAATATCCTAACCAAACACTCCACTAATGTCCCTAAAAAAATTGCCTTTATTGGCTCAGGTCCACTTCCACTTACTTCACTTGTTTTAGCCACTAATCACCTACCAAACACAATTTTTCACAACTATGACTTTGACCCTTTAGCCAATTCCAAAGCTTCTTGCTTGATTTCCTCTGATCCTGAATTATCAAAGCGTATGTTTTTTTACACCAATGATATATTGGATGTTTCAAATGCTTTGAAAGAATATGAAGTTGTTTATTTGGCAGCACTTGTGGGAATGAGTGTTGAGGAAAAGAATAGAATCATTGAGCATTTGGCTAAGTACATGGCACCGGGAGCACTCCTGATGCTCAGGAGTGCTCACGGTGCTCGTGCTTTTTTGTATCCTGTTGTTGATACCAATGATCTTCGAGGCTTTGAGGTGCTCTCTGTGTTTCATCCAAAGGACGAGGTTATCAATTCAGTCGTCATAGCGCGCAAGTATCCAATAGTTTTGTTACCAAACAAGTGTTGTTCTGATGAGATTCAAGCTCTCAAACCACTGATCAACCATGGGAATAATATGATTGAGGAATTGGTCATTGAAGAGAATTAAGCTATTATTAATTAATTAATAAATTGATCGTCCTTTTCAGATCACTACATGCATGTTTTCTATCTGGTACTCCCTAATGCTTGACATGGCTATAGTGTCTTTTGCAATCTACTTAGTATTTCCATTTTATGTCTAACTTGTTTGGCCTATCGAGCATATGTTTTTGGTGCTGTTGTTGTTTTTATTAATGAAGTATTTATTAAATAAATGAGGAAATTGGTTATGTGTTTTAAATCAAGGCAGGCAGCCAGGCATACATGTTAGTCTCCTGCACATGCATTTATTTAGTTTTATCCCATCTTTGTTCTTCACAATATTTGGATTCTCTTATGTATGATAACTAAGGAGAGAGATAGAGGAGGTGATTAGGAGAAAGGTAAATAGGAATGAGATTTTGTAGATAGAAGTATAGAAATTTTGTGGGAGATGATCCAAATCATGTAAGAAGAAATATAGATGATAAAAAAAAAAAGTATAATAAGAGAGAAAGATACTAGAGATAGAGTATATTTGATATTATGTTTATCATCCTCTGAGAAGCAAACAATGCTCTCTACATACTAGGTAGCGGACTAGCTTGCAATGCTCTTTACATATCCCCGGGTACCATTTTTCTAAATCATACTTCGACAAGTTCTTTAACCTCTTATGGGAGGATGTTGTTGGTGTTTATTTTAATGGTCGGGTTGCGTTTTAGTTTGGTTTTATGGCCTCCCCCTTGTCAAAATAAGAAAGAAACATGTAAGAAATATCATATATAAAGAAGAGATAAATAGAAGGAAAAAAAAAATACCACTTATATCAAGGTGTGAGCAACTTCATAGACTTCCTACTTAACAAACACTACAAAAAAAAAACTGGAGAAAAATGAAAATATTTGATTCCTACAAACGGAAATAAAAATTTTATATTCAACTTGGTCCTTCTAAATTTTTTTTATACTACCCACTTCATTCTTTGAATCCAACTCAAATATCACATGTTCAATTGCCTTATGAATAGCATATAGGAAAAAAAAATTATGTCGTACTTGAAGTCTGAAAGGGTAGCGCGCGGTAAAATTTAGATTTGAGAGATTGTCATATCTTCTTAAAAATGAATGTACACACTACACAATATCAAATACAACTTGTTGATAAAAATGATACGACCATGGTGATAACACTCAATACTAGTTGGTCGCGGCTCATCCTCCCAATTAAGGGTGACAATATGATCCACCAAATCTATGTTCATCTCATTCATTCACTACAAAATTCATCTAATTCATCCATCAAACAAAAAAATTTGTTAATGGAATGGTTTGGATTCATGCATTTAAAATTATGGATGGATTGGATCCATCCATCTTATTTAAATGTCCAATGGATCACATCTTTAAATTAAAAAAAAAAGTCCAATGGATTACTTTAAAAAATATTAATTTCTTTTGTTCAAATAATTACAATACATATTTATTTTATAAAATAAAAAAAATCAATAAAAAAACTGACAGAAAAAAAACAAAATTTTTAATTATTAAATATTTTTTTAATTATTAAATATTATTAATTTAATATATTATTAAAATATTTAATTATATTTTATTAAAGGTGGTGGTCAACGCCAGAGCTCCGCCATCGACCACTGTGTCTTGCCGGAGCTTCGTCGTTAGTCGCCGAAAAATCACCGACCTCCGCCATGCGCTGCCGTGCCGCCGCCGGGGAGTCATCGTGGTCAACGCCGGTTGACCACCATCTGCCACCACTCACCACCATAATATTTTAAACTATTTATTTAATATTTCTGAATTATTAAGTGTTTTGTCAAAAACATTATTGAGCTTGAGAAAAAAAAAAACTGTGTTGGACCTTTGTATATTTGGAATGAATTTATTAAAAAAAAACACACTTTAATATATAATACACCCCTTCAAATAAAAAATACATTTTAATTAATGGATCGGATGGACATCCATCCGTTAATAATCTAATAATTGATGGATCGGATGGATTTTATATTTAATGGATTGGATTGGATGGATTTTAAAAAAAAAATATTTAGTGGATTCTAATGGATTAATGGATTTTTTTTTTATTCATCCATTGGGATCCAAATCCATATTCATCAAATTCATCCATTTTGCAACCCCTACTCCCAATACTACCCACCAAATAAAAGCTTACAAACGTGTTTTTTTACTCTCAAAGTCAAGACCTACCAGAATCCATCTTCCGGTAGTGTTTTATTACTAGTTAGAAATCTTCCTTAAAAAAATAATAATAATTAGTGTTTTATTACTAATTAGAAATCTTCCTTAAAAAAAAAATATTAGTTAGAAATCTCATCATTAAAGTTCTATTAAGCTTATACTGCACTGGGCTTGGGCCCTTGTCTTTGGACTTGTAAAAACACCATGACGTTTTTTTGGTGCTTTATAATTATTATTTTTTAAAAAATAATTGATATAAGCAATATTATTTTCAATTGCAATTCACATTGATATTATAGAAACTGTTTATACTATTTATTTAGTTCTTAAATATAAAATATACTTCCCCTAAAAAAAATATAAAATATAATTAATTACATTGTTAGTCCCTTATTTTCACATGTTCACTTAATTGAGGCTCAATTTTAAAAGTACTCGGTTTTTAATCATTTCTTCGTATTATTGTACTAAAAAATGGTGATATGGTATGTTTGAAATAGCATAGCAAAAAATCTGATGATGGTGAATGACCAACATTCATGAAATGGCAAGATTTTTTAAAACTTTGTATAAAAGTCATGCTACATTTTTCAACTTATATTTTCGAAATACATATAGTACACACCTTTAAAAAATCACGTTTTTTTTGGTAAGAAAATGATAGTGCCAATAGACAATAACCTGATGGAAAATACTAGTATGGCCACAATATTTTAAAGACATGATTTGGATACACACGCATAAAAATACATATCATTTAATTATTTAAAAAATACACTTTATTTAATTTTTTTCTCCTTCATTTTTGCAAGTGTGTCTAAATCTTGTGCTCAATATCTTGTGTCCAAATTATTCATGTAGTCATGTTCCCAGAGCTGGGCAATAGCCGAGAGAGGTGTATTAAAAAAGATGCAAATATCACATTTAAAAGAGATAAAACATTTTTTCTGACAGAGATAAAACTTGAAAAAGAGGAGTTAGACCCAACATTAAAAAAATTTAAATTCCTTATAAATGCGGTATTATGGAGTAATATTGAATAATTATTGAGAATAATATTGAAAATACGAATTAAAGAGAATAAGTGAATAATATCCCCTTAAAAAAAGTGAATAATATTGATTTGGGAGTAATTTACATAATATTAACAAAATCATATAATTAGAATCAAATAACTAATGTTACATTGAACCTTTAAAAAAAAAACTAATGTTACGTTGAAAAAATAACGACTCTTATTTTAAGACTTTTAATTTACAAATATCACGGTTATTATAAAAAAATCAATGATTGGTGCTGAGCTAAGTCCACTTACTTTAAAATTGTGAATATTTAAACTATATTACTTCCTTCACAAGAAAAACTGGAATATTCCTCAAAAGAAAAAAACTGAATTATTCGCAATTTTGTACTATTGTGATAAAGATGGCATGGCTTGTACAAAAAAAAAAAAGGATGGCACGGTTCTATTTTGGTATATAATTACGATTCAAGCGTAAAATACTTTCTAGATATGTTGGGGCGCGACTTCAAATCCACAACTACTTGGGATGTGACTTCAGACCTGTAACTTCTCACTTCTCAACACTTATGGTGTGTGAATTTTATTACTAGACTCTTTAGAACTAAAAAAAGAATACTCTCTAAATCCAAGGCTAATCATCATCTAAAAACCTGCACCTCAAGCAAGAAACTTCATGACCTACGGCTAATGATGGTCAGGAGGGTGGGACACGCATCTCAAATCAAGAATATACTAGTTATTTTCAATGCATGCATTACATTTGCAGGTTTATCTTCAAATTAATATCTATTGCACATAACTATACAAATTGTCATAAAATAATGAGATTCTGAAACATGAATCCATGAAACAGATAACTAATAATATTTTAACTAGCGTATTTTGAACAGTGTGTGTACAATCTGAACAGACCTGCTTAGTGACATAGGAGCCGGTTCGAAAAATTAACATAGGTGTATTGTTCTGGATTGGACTTTTGAGATGGCCGAAGCCTAGCTAATATCATATCCATGACATTCAAGCAAAAGGGTAAACTTCTTTCGGAGATTAAAACAGGACTCGACGATTCTACTCCACCTGCAGAATTAATTTACAGAGGTCCTGCTATGCCGGTGCTACTTACACCCTCCATAATGGAAAATCTCATATCTTCAGATGGTTTCCAGTGTCTTTTCCTCTGATTGATGAACCAATTATTTATCTGCTTTATATCAAGTCCAGTCATATCTGATAGCTGCAGTTTCTCCTCTTCCTGAAAAATTCATCAAGTTATAATCTATCAGGATTTTAGCAATTTGAATGTTATGTCAAGTGAGCAAAAATAAGCTTGACACAATGAACTTGAAGTTGTTAACATTTGACTTGGAGTTCAAGTCAACCTTTTCCAAATGCAAGTTAAGCTTGTTGGACACATCAGATATATAATCAAGTTAAGAACATGATTTTGATATTTATAAATCAAACAACATTTTTGTCTTAACCCTTATGTTTCCAAATGAAGGAGACTCCAGTAACCTGGAATTCAGTTAGGAGGTAAATAAAGTTTGACTAAGATTTATTCTAATCAAGATAAACTCGGATTTTATTGAACCATTCGTCGGACAAAATATACGTATTGCTTTAGTTAACATTAATTGCACAATAAAACATATGATATACTATATACTAATATGCTTCTTATATCAAAAACATATATGCTAGTATGCTTTGTGTGATATTAATTTGAATTTGAATTACCGTGGGATAAGGCCACCTATAGTGGACATTCCACCAATCCATCAATGCTTTTCTTGCATCCTTTGGTAGTTTACCCTTTTTCCTTTTCTTCAGAAATTCCTGTCTTAAGTTGCTAAGGTAACCCCCATACTTACGAAGGAGCATTTCTTTAAGCTCTTTATCACCTGGACATGATGTGCCACAAAGTTCATCATGACCACCTTCTACTGCTTCAACCTTTCCACAACTCATTTCATCCTCTGATGTCCCTGCTGCCTCATGATCTAACCAAAAAAAAGGACAAAATGGAATCAAGAAATGCACAACATTAAAATAAAAAATAAAAACTATGCATTCCACAACATAAAAAGCAAACTCTATATCAACTTTTTGTTGAATGTGTGCAGAGTAAAAGAATAAAATGAAAAATTAAAAGGACAGAGGCATGGAAACATGGTGTAGTGCTATAATCATCAATTGAGAGTATATATGTATGAAATAATACACCAATTATTATTATTATATGCCGAATGAGTCAGCCCTATACTTTATATTGCTTCAATTTTTCATGTCAATATATAAAAATGGTCCCCCCCCCCTCCAACATTTTATTATTAGTGAGAATATCCAACAATTAACTTTCGCTTTCACGTACGTGAAATAAAATGTTTTGAGACTGTCTCTTTCATGGTATGTACGACTAGTACTACTCAATAAAGAAACAACACATAAAATTTACCTTGGAACTTCAAGTATATGCCAAAACATTGTCACCATGCATGCAACTATATAATAGCCAAAACATTCCCATTTCATTACTTGAGTAGGGACTCCAGAAACCACTGTTTTATAGAAATTCAATATTGAAATTGAAAAGATATAATACAGCCTTGACATGGAAAGGAAGAAAAAAAGTAATTCACCGCTAGGTTCTTTGAAACAAAAAGAAATTTGTACAAAATCTACACAATTTTTTTTTCTTTTCGGTAGATAGAAAAAATGACAATAACCATTGAAAAACTCACACATGTAAGTGAGTTGAACTAGGACTTATGGACAAAATCCACACAATTATCCGTGGTACATACACACAACACTAGGGCCACTGATGATATACAAATCAATTTCTTTTTGTGTACAATGGAGACGGTTTGAACCCAAGACCTCATACATAATACTCAAACTCCTCACCACTAGACCAATTCTAGTGGCTTATAATCTACAATTAAAACTTGGTAAACTATATATATAATTAATTAAAAGTTAAAAAAATCAATATAAAAATAATATCCTCCCTAGGAGTACTTATGGAATGGATTGGATTGATTTTGAGAGCAAAACTTGATCCCTTTAGTTTTGTGATTTGATCATCCAATCAAAAACCATGTAATTGAGATTGGATTGGCTTTAACTATTGTATACAATATTTTACTTTTTATTATCATAGAAAAAATAGTTACATAAAGCATTTTATAGACTATACATCATAGAAAGTGCATGTCTTGGTCAACTCTATCAAACCTCAAATAAATTTTAATAACTACATGTTTAGTGTGTTGACATGTCAATTTAACTCCCACCTAGAATCCGGCCAAATCCGTCCCATTCAAGGGAAACTCCACTATGATCTGGACCAGTTAAGTTTTTATATTGGACTTGGCTCATTCTAACATAAATGTGTAAGGTGAGGTATATCTTTATAGACTTTATTAATCAAACCAAATGTTTATTTAATGTAGGGCTCTTCAATGAAAGTTGAATTAATTAATTGATAAGGAGTTGACTCATCCACAAGGTTGTGGGTACAACTCATGCTACCAATGTGAGGACCTCTTTGGTCGGTGCTATGTACGTACTTTTCTAAATGTTCTTTGAGTATAGGTTTGTCTTGAATTTGGTGACCCCCGAAGCCCAACTCACCTAAACTTTAATTTAACAAAGAAATTGAAAGTGGGTCTCGGAATTTTCTTGATAGGAGCGGTACAAGGAAACTCGGCCCCAATTGGGGGAGGGAATGCGTGCTTATTTTCAAACCCGGCAAAGTTTGGGGACAAATGCAGGATTTTTGTGAAAATTCGGGCCGGGGGTGTTGGAGGCCAAAACAACCCCTAACCCACCCCGTTGCCTATATATTAGTGTGTGGCTGAGTTGAATACGAGAAACACTGAGACACATGAATAACATTATGAAATTGTACATACTCATTTCCAATAATCTTTATTGAAAAACACAGTATTGAATTAGTTGATCATCCATATTAGATGAATGCAAATATACAATGGTACTCATAGATTTTGGTTTAATGTCATGTTATATTTTTACATTAATTTATTTTAAAATAAATTTAAATGTTATTAAACTCATTATATAAGAATTAAACTCCACCTTATTGTCGCACAACAAAAAATAGCACAACTATAACTGATAAAAAAAAAACTATTATCATATACATGTATTGTATATTTGTAACTAGTACTGGTGAGAAATATTTATATGGACACAACACCAAATCAAAATCATTTAGGCACACACTCATTAAAATATGCATCATTTAATTATTTCAAAAAGATATATTATTTAATTCCTTTCTTACTTTCCCTTTTATGTGTGTGCTTTTATATTTATGTTTGTGACCAAGCAAGTGTATTTCATTACTAGGAAAATTGCTCTTCTCACTTTCAAAATTCCTCATTCCCTTAATTCAGCTAGAGTTAACTCTCGCACTACATTTTTCAGCTAGAGTTAACTCTCAAATGGTTGTACAAATATCATTTCTCATATAGTACTATACTGCTACCAGCCGTTAAATAGATATTATAAAATAAATTCATCTCCATTATTAACGTACATAATTAGAGGGCCATTCGTGTGTTACAAAAAAGAAGAGGGCCATTCGTGTTCAGGACTTTTTCAGCTAAAAACAAAATGTTTGCCAGATTTATTCTAAAAAAATGTTTACTAGATAAAGAAAAATATCCAGATATTTAAAGGCATTATGAAATCCAATTAAGTACTCTTTACCTGAACGGTTGTATTCGGATGACATTGTTTGTGTCCCCTTGCAAAGTTCGTTTAGTTGTGATTCAATATTACACAAAAACAATGTTGCTTCATTGAAGGGCTTGGATAACTCCTCTTTGTATCTATGAAGAACTTCACAGTATGATTCCTAATAAACAAGTGTATTAAATGTTAGCAACAGTAACAACATTAAATAAATGTTAGTACTTATTCAAATCTTAAGTCTATACATTCCATCTGATTTAATCTAAGCAAATATATATATATATATATATATATATATATATATATATATATATATATAGAAAATTGGACTTGGAAAAAATAAATTACTTGAAAGAATATACCATGAAGTGGTCAAGGTCAGGATCATCTCCTATCTCACGGAAAGCATTAGTTTGGTGACTTTCACGCCCTATTTCTTCAAGAAGAGACGCAAGTTCTGTTGGTGCCCCAACCTTCAAACACAATATATAGTATACAAAATTATATTATTTAATTTTAATATATAAATAAACTAATCGTATTATAAAAGAATAAAAATTAATATTTATAATAACAATAATACTAACCATATGATTGAGTAAAAAATATATAGAATAAATAACCTTTTGGCATTCTATAAAAGCAGATAGTAGATTTGGATAAAGAGGGTGAGTTGCGATCTGGTTCTTGATAATTCGATCCGTCATATCCAACCTTATTAGATCCGATTGATTTTGTTCCATGTGAAGGTAGTTATTATTAGCAGCATCACGCACGAGTCCTCCTAGATGTAGATGCAATCCAGCAGCAGAATAAGAACAAGCGTTAACGTTGCCATCAATATGACCCACTGTAAAACATACAAAAGGGACATTCAACTTGTGGTAATTATATTCCATATATATATATATATATATATATATATATATATATATATATATCTCACATCACTCAGCTTATTGTTTATTATTATTTTCGACTCAAAATTCTTCTTTTTTAACTCAATGTTAACTGAAAATTCTTCTAAAACTTTTTTTTATAAGCAAACTTAAATTGATAGAGTAAACTAGCACTAGATGTGCAAACTACTCCTCCAAAATTAACATACATGTACATATACTAAAGTTATTTAATATTCAATTATACATACACACACTATAGTACTATACTACTAGTAAGCAGTCAAACAAAAGGAGATTAGGATAAAATATATATGCTGCACAGCTAGATGTTATCTTGAACCAATAATTTAAACAATAATAGAAGATCTAATTGAAACTAGACCATATATAATTTGGAAAACGAACAAAAGAAATCTAATATAATACTTGTATACAGCATCAAGACCGTGTAGGTTTTCCTTCAACTAGTGGAGAATATAATCCATATTCATATAATATAATATTATAAATTAAGAACTGAAGTTATAGTAAAAACATTTTATTTGAACCTCAGCTAGTTAGAGAAGAAACAAACATAAGAAATGGGAAAGAGTGGAAAGCTGGGTTGGCTACAGCACCTGGAAAAGACCAGACCTTGTTTGCTTTTCTTTTCCAAGAAAACCTGTGGAAAAGGAAGGAGAGGAGGACACACACTCTCTCACACAAGGAGAGAAAATCTAGAGAGAGAGAGAGAGAGAGAGAGAGAGATTGTTTAATAAATTGTGAGCGTGTACATGTGAAGTGTTTTGATATGTGTCAATGTGCAAAAGAAGAGGGCCAAAAAGAAACAGTAAGAAGGATTTGACAAGGTTAAGGTGATTAGCTATGTAGGCCGTACTCGTAGGTGTCACTCACTTATTTTCAACAAGACACGACAATTACCCACGTCAGTATATCCAATTGGTCATACTTATGAAGGGGCCCATATGTATCCCTGCAAATTACCGTTTTTATACCCAAAATTATGTCCACCGTGTTTTAAATTTCATCATTTTCTTTTAGTTTTACTGCCTACCCTAACAAATTGTTTACTTGTGAATTAGTCCTACCTAGATTAAGAGATATCTTAACTATGTGTTTATAAGTGGGGGCAATCATCACCTCATAAGTTGGTATTAAGATGTGTGTTAGGTTCAATCACAATTTTTAAGATTGTGTTAGAACCTTCTCCATGATCTGTTGGGTCATATGTTATCAGGTTTTCCGTTATCGAGTCACCTACCATTAGGGATGAGAATAGGTCAGGCCGGCATACAGGGGCCTACGACAGGCCAGGTCAGGCCAGGTTTTTTCTTAAATAGAGAAGTCCTAGGCTTTTTTAGAAGTCTATTTAGCTTAAAAGGCCAAACCACAAGACATTCAAACAACCTCTTAAGCATATTAGGCCGGCCTATTTAAGTAAATATGAATAATATTATTTATTATTATAATATATTTTGTACTTTGAATTAAAATATAAATTCGTTAGTAATTTAAATTTATTAGTATACATTAATTTTCCGCATATACAGTTGTATTATTATAAACTAGAATTGAAATATGATACAATATGTAGTCAAATTTCCTAAAAACTCATGTTGATTATTAAAAGTGAGTTTAATCTAATTGATATATTAGTTCGCTAGTCTATTTAAACTTAGATCGCATTTCTTACTTAGAGGTGTTCATATGATATAGGTCTTTAAACAAGCTAGCAGGTCTTATCAGGCTTTCAGAAAGTCAGACTCCGGCCTCACAAGTAAGCCTATGACAGGTCGCAGGCTAGGCTTAGGCCTTAAAAAATTTGGCAGGCCAAGCTTAGGCCTTGTAAAGTCTAGTTCGGCCTAGCCTATTCCCACCCCTACCTACCATTTATATTCCCGCTCCCCATGTCCGGTATTGGGCATGACGAGGTGTGTTAAAGAGTTTCACATCAAATAAAAGATGATCTGACAATGTGTTTATAAATGAGAACAATCTTCACCTTACAAACCGGTTTTGTAAGGTTGTGTTAAAGATCAACAAATTGTTAAATACAATTATGGATATGCATCAGATATTTCTTATTGGAACCTGAGAAATCCTCAAGTCCTAATGGTTTACTCTAGGTTTTTCAAGCATTATTTTGTCCATATGTGGTAATGAGATTTTCTAACATTGTTGTTATTTGTTTGAAGAGAAATGATACTTATACAACCATTTTAGTATAACTTTTAGACAACTTTGTCTCTTGTACTCACATTATGTTTTTATTCTCTCTCTTCTTTTTTATATGTCTATTGTTTTTACCAATAAAAAAAGAGAACGACAAGATTGTCGCAGAAGTTATCACAAAATAATTGTACAAACATCATTACTCTTGTTTGAAACATGTGATTTTTCTTCATTTCTAAATATCACCAATATTGCACTGATCCCGAAAGGGGACACAAGTTATGATGAAGGATTGTCGTCCAATAACACTATGTAATGTAATTTATATAACTACGGCAAAAGTTCTTCTTGATCGTTCGAAAATAAAATGGGACAAGTGCATCTCAAAAAACCAATCAACTTTTGCACTTAGTCGTTCTATTTTTGATAATGTTATGGTAGCTATTGAAATAGCATGCAATATGAAACCCAAAATCAAAGGGAAGTTAGTAGATGTGGTTTTGAAGCTTGATATCAGCAAAGC
The DNA here is from genome assembly GCA_018208015.1 of Medicago ruthenica. Lineage (NCBI taxonomy): Eukaryota > Viridiplantae > Streptophyta > Magnoliopsida > Fabales > Fabaceae > Medicago > Medicago ruthenica. Next base: position 28,330,099 of record CM031371.1, on the reverse strand, counting down.
TTACGCCATAATTGACAGGAATTATTTACGAGGTGTTATGGTTAAAATGGGATTTTTGCAAAGGTAGATCGGGTTGATAATGTTTTGGGTGGAAGTGGTCGATAATGCTTTATGCGGAAACGGATGACTATTTGCTTCTTGTAAATGATAATGTTGTAGGTTATATCACTCCATATATAGGGTAACGTAAAGGAGACTCACTCTTTCTACTTGTTTATTGTATGTGTTGAAGGTATTATTTCCTTAATCAGACATGTCGATTCTAGTGGAGATATTTATGGGATGAAAATTTGCAGGAATGATCACATTATTTCACATCTTCTATTTGCAGAAGATTGTATCTTATTTTGTTTAGATTCATTTCTAATGAAGCTCTTAGAATGAAGAACATGCTCACTACCTATGAAGTAGCTTCGGGCAAGCTATAATCTCCATAAATCAAAAATATTTTGCAACAAGAATATCTTTCATATTGAACAAAATAATATTGCAATTATACTTTGTGTTTAAGATGTCCTTGGAACAGGTAAGTATATTGGGCTACCTTCAATGATAAAAAAAAAAGGAAAGAATATTCACTTTTAGCTTCACAAAAAATGAAGTTTAAAAGAAAATTAATTCGTAGAGTAGTAAATGTCTTTCCAAAGCATGGCATGAGGTTTCGATAAATTATGTGCTCCAGCCTATTTCAAAGGACACTTGTTTCCCAAAGCAGGGCACGAGGTTATTTCCAAAGTAAGGCAAGTGTCTTTGTACGCGAGTGTCTATCGGCTTTATAAGCAAGAGTTATAATAGTTACTTGACTTTGTACGCAAGTGTCTATCGTCTTATTGAACATGTAATTATTAATGAAATGACTTGAACTTGTTTATCAGCAAAAATAAAATACTTGACACATTCGAATTTACAACCGTCACACGTCATGTACATTAATCATTTGTGTGACATTCGTGGTTAATCTTACCTATTTATTGAAGGGATAAAAATTACACCAACAACTTGTTGATTTAAGTGGTAAGAAACTTGAGTCGTTTACGCAAGTGGTGACGAGTTCGGCCCCTTGATTATTTTGTATAGAGAAAATTCAATTAAAAGACGAAGATTCATATTGTGTGTCTCATCAATTCTTTGATAGAGATTATTCACTGTTAAATGATAGTAAAAACTTTATACCTACTAGTGAAACTGAAAAGACAACACTAATGTGTATGTCTATCTGCTTTTCTACTAACTTATTTGTATACAGAAAGAGCTACCAATTTTGATATATAGGGTCTGTTTGGTAAAAATAGCGGATAGCTGATAGCTTATGACTGATGGTTGATAGCTGATAGCTTATAGCTGATGACTGATGACTTATGGCTGATAAGCTAATCGAAGTGTTTGGTAGAATTAGCGGTTCAACTAGCCGACAGATGTAAAATGACATTTTTATATCATTCAATTTTTTATGAAGACAAGAACAACATACATTAATAATAATAATAATAATAATAATAATAATAATAACAACAACAACAATATCATTGTCATTTAAGTACGAATTAAGATAATCTTAACTAAAATTATATTAATCCAAAACAATAATAAAAATAAGTCTGTACTGGCTGAGAGTACAATCTAGAAACTAGAGTTTTGGGATCTGTTTTGGTCATGCACTGGGAATGATCCCAAGATTACTATTTGTAGCCTGAATTTGGGCTTAACTGGTCATGGTTTTTGGCCCAATTCGTTTGGAGCCAAAACCATGGCTAGAGCGCCCTATTTGATCCTAGGAGCTCTTTTAGGGGGTGCCTTTAGCACGACCCCCTAAGGTTATGTGAGATTTTCAAGTGGGTTTCGTGTCCTTCTGGAGGGCGCCCAGCCCTACTTTAGGGCTTCAAGCCTTAAATGGCGAGATTGACGGTCCAAAGTCTATCGCCTAATATTCCATAATAAATGAGCAATATTGTTACGAAGAAGCAGTAGAACCTATTTTTCTCTTTTTGCATGATCGTTGGTATTCTCTGTATTTAATACATTTATTTTTTATTTTAAATTATAATAAAACATAAGGGGTAAAACTGGTATTTAAATAAAATAGTAAGGGTAAAAGAGGAAGAAAAAACAATAAGCTATAAGCTATAAGCTCAAACGCTACTTGAAATAGCGTTTGAAAAATAAGCTATAAGCTCCTGAAATAAGTTATAAGCTCCTGACGAAAAGACTGTTGTCAAACAGGTCTTTTTTTGTCGAACAAACTTATAAGCTATAAGCTATAAGACATAAGTTTGTTTTTGTGCCTTGGCAAACAGACTATAATATGATCAAATAAGATTAAAATGAGTTCTTTTAAAAGTGTCAAATATTGTTCCACTTATGGTGTTTTTGTTTCTGTTTTAACGAGATTTAATTATGTTTTTAATTAATAATTTAAATTCATACCGGAATTGTGCTGTTTCTATTATTTTTCTTTTTTTTAGTTCCCATTTGTTACCAAAAACAAATTGAAAGTAGAAAAATCACCATAAAATCATGTATCCACTTTATGTATAGGTATTGATAACATATTAAAAAAAATATCTTTAAATAAATGAATATATTTTCAGCAGGGAGCGCATTTTGCAAATAATTAGTGACTTTTTCCCATTATTAGGCCATTTTGCACAAAACCCATAATGTCTTTCAGCTTGAGAACCGCACGTATTGATTATCAAGTTAACTACCTTTGAAGGAAAAAAAAATAGAGGTAATAGTCACTTTGGTCCCTGAATGTGTAATAAGTAGTTATAATAGTCTTTTAATGTATTAAAATTTTAAAATACTCATTGATTGTGCATTTTGTTAGTCAAAATAGTCTCTGACGCTAAAATAATTTGTCAATACCCACAATAACTCTTTTCATATAGAGACTAGAATGACAATAAGTAAATATATTAAAGAACTAATATGACAATATTAACAAAAAAATTTAATGTTAGAGACTATTTTGACTAACGAAGTGCACAATCAAAAAATATTTTAAAATTTCAAAATATTAAGAGACTACTGTGGCTATTCGTTATACATACATAAAATAAAACTATTATGGAAAAAAAAATACTGGTTAAATATCTGCTTTGTAAATTCAGAAAAGCTCAGATACGATCACGGAGCACAGCAACGCTCATTGTTTTTCAGAATATAGAAGATGATGTGGTGCATAGATTCTCAAGAAGTCTCGGAGTATTTCTAGCCGTTCACACTGCTCTTTCAAAATGCATTTAATTCGTTCGGGCCCGTTGTGAAGGTGAGAAAAACAAACACACAAGAAGGGGGGGGTTGAATTGTGTGACTCTAAAAACTTGTTCTTTTTCTTTTTAAAGCTTAAGGTTCAGTTCAGAAGCTGATATGATCAGTTCTGAACAGATATCAGAAGATGAACAGATATCAGAAGTTGAACAGAAATCAGAAGTTGAATGCAGCGGATTAAACAAGTTAAGAGGTAAGGGAAAGAGAGACACACAGAAATTATACAGGTTCCTTCTCAAAGTGAGAAGTAGTCCTGTCCCCTTGTGTCCAACAAGGAGAGTTTCACTATAATCAAGTTCTGATTACAATTGCTCAATCACTAAGAAAGAGACTTCCAGCTGCTCAATCACAAAGAAAGAGACTTCTATGCTCAACCACCAAGGAAGAGGCTTCCAATGCTCAAGTCACTAAGACAAGAGACTTCTCAATGCTCAAGTCACAAAGACAAGAGGCTTCTGACTCAGACCACAAAGGAATGAGGTTACAATTGCTTAGTATTCAGACTAAGACTTTAGGGACCAAACTGGTTTACAAGTAAAGGAGTTTGGGATGAACACTTGATCAAATATCAGAGGTGTTCTCTAAATACAACACAGGTTAAGACTCTTAACCTTAAGAAATTCTAAATTACAAAGATGAAAGAATTTCTAAGAGGTTGGGTAACTTGCGTATTTTTGACAGCAAAACAGAGCAAGAGTTCAGTTCTTTGTTTTCAAGAGTCTTCAACATTTTCTTCTTCAAATCTTCCTCCTTATATAGACAAAAATAGAGCTGTTGAAGATTTGCTGGAAATCAGGAATTTAGCCGTTGCAATTTGACTAGGTTGCTGCAAATGTGTGCTGCACTTTTTCTGTCAGAACAGGGCAGGTGCCATTTTTGAATTGGCCCACCATAAAAACTGGAGAATGTTTGGTTCAGGGAGACAACTGTTCCATTGAGTTGTTCTGACACCTCCAGGCATTAAATGCGCACAGTACTGGTTGCTTTTCCATGCCATATCAGCTTCAGAAGCTTCTGAGTGAACAGTGATCAGAAGCTGCTTCAGTTGTACGGATCAGAAGCTGGTCTTCAGATGCTGACTTTACGTTGACTTCATCAGAAGCACCCAGTCTTCAGAAGCTGCACTTCAGGAGCATTTCTTCAGGACCACTTCAGAGGCTTCACTTCAGGACCAGTTTCTTCTTAGCCTTGCAACCTTGCTTCTTGGCTTTCCTTCTTGCTCTTTAGCTTGTTCTTCATAACCATTATTAATCAATACTTGATAAGCATGTGGTTCTGAAACACTTGAACAAAGCATTAGCAAATAACCAATTTTCTCTTTAACACTTTGTTATCATCAAAACCATAAAGAGAGATATGTTTACACATAAATGTTTCAACAATCTCCCCTTATTTTATGAGAGACTTGTTAATCACATTTTGTTCCAACAATCTCCCCCTTTTTGATGATGACAAACATAAGTATTAAAACAGAAAATTGTTGTTAACTTAATTAACAAGTTAACTGCAGGGTGAGGTTTGTAAGCTCCCCCTGAGTCTGATCTAAGTTAATTAAGTTCAGTTAAAAACACAAATGAGAAAATTTCAGCATAGTTGTTAAGTGTAATTAACAATCTGACTTCAGGAGAGGTTTGTAAGCTCCCCCTAGGTCTGACAGTCCTCAAGGTTAGGTTTGTAAGCTCCCCTTGATTCTTATCCATGTTAATTAACCTTAATTTAAAACAATATGGTGAAATTTACACTCAGAATTCAAAATGACTTGTTGACTTCAGGTTCTGAGGTTTGTAAGCTCTCCCCCTAAGTCTGATAATCCACAGGATGAGTTTTGTAAGCTCCCTGAGTCTTATCCAAGTTATTTTAAATTCTTTTTACTCACTAAGAGTTATATATCTCACAGAATATATCAGAGCTAGAATTTTACTTCAAAGCAGTTCTCATAAGTTAATAATTGTATCAGATCTTAATCCTAACAATTGTATCAGAGCTTTAATAGGCTTCAGCTTCTGACAATTTTAACTTATTTGAGCTCAGGTGCTTTAATACTTGTTTTACTTTTCTCCCCCTTTTGTCATCAACAAAAAGTACTACTTTCTCCCCTTAAGACAGAAAAATTTCTTCCCCTTTGTCAAGAGAGTTGGAAAGTATCTGTATCAGAGCAGAAATGGATTTGAAAAGAGTTTGAAAACAGTTATCAAAGCAGTTCAGTTTCCCCTTTTTAAAAGAGCTTGAAAGCAGTTCTGATACCAAGTTTGACAAAATTTCAAAAGAATTCAGAATTTGGGGGGGTTGAACTAACCAAGATTGTGAGATATTTGTGCAATCATATGGATAACCAAGTAGCAAGGATAATCATCAGAGCCTACTTGATTTTCAATTAGTATATGACTTGCAGAAAAAAAATAGAATGCTGTTCAGAAGCAGAAAAAGTTTGGAGCTTCTGATCAGGTCATTCTGTGTTCAGACATTACTTTGTTTAGTACAAACAGGTTCAGCATCAGAGCAAAACAACCAGTTGTGTTCAGTATCAGAGCAAAAGCTTTTCAAGAAGTGTTCAGTATCAGAGCAATTCTGAGTTTGCTTTAAAGAAATATATCAGAATCTGATACCAATTGATGATTTATCTCAGAGTCTGATACCAGCAAAAAGGTTTTAATTCAGAGTCTGATACCAAATGAACACATTTCTAAAGACTGATACCAAGATGAAAAGAGTTCTTGAAACTGAACATGTCTGAAACACTTTGGGCTTTTAAAATGTGTCTGTGCCAAACATTTTGAAAATAAACTGATACCAACTGAAAATTGTTTGTTAAGCAATTTTAACAATGAGTATCAGAGCATAAAAACACATTTTTACTTGATGACTTTGGGAGGATTATAGTATAAACTTTCAAAGCTTTAATCATCATTGCCCATAACTATACTTACCAGATTCTGACCAACATTAGAATTTTATCAGATTCAGAAGTCAGAAAATCCAGGTTCTGATCCTTCAGACTCTGAGGTTTTTCAGGCTTAACTTTATTCAAACTCTCAGAAGGTGAGTGTTTGATAAGTCTTAGCTTATGATAAACTCAGAATCAAGGAATATATTCAGATTCAAGCACATTTTTCATGAGACAAAATGCATGTTCAGATTCTTTTTAATAAAGTTGAATCTATCTTCTGTTAGGGGTTTTGTGAATATGTCAGCCCATTGATGATCAGTATCAATGAACTGAATATCTAACACACCCTTCTGAACATAATCTCTTATAAAATGATGTTTTATTTCTATGTGCTTGGCTCTAGAATGCAGAATTGGATTTTTAGACAAACATATAGCAGCAGTATTATCACAGTAAATTGGGATACTATCTGCATGAATCTGATAATCCTCTAATTGATGTTTCATCCAGAGCAGTTGTGTACTACAACTTGCAGCTGAGATGTATTCTGCTTCTGTTGTTGACAAAGCAATGGTTGCTTGTCTCTTGCTGGCCCAGGAGATCAGATTCTCACCAAGAAACTGACAGTTTCCACTGGTGGATTTTCTTTCAATCCTGTCCCCAGCATAGTCAGCATCACAGAATCCAACTAGCTTATAATTTAAAGATTTCTTATACAGAAGTCCCAAATTAGTTGTTCCTTTCAGATACCTGAAGATTCTCTTGACAGCAGTCATATGAGATTCTCTAGGATCTGATTGGAATCTAGCACACAGACATACACTAAATAAAATATCTGGCCTAGAAGCAGTTAAGTATAGGAGAGAACCTATCATACCTCTGTACAGCTTCTGATCTACCTTAGTGCCATTGTCCTCTTTGCTTAATGTGCAGGTAGGATGCATTGGTGTTGTCATCAGCTTGCAATCATCCAACTGGAACTTCTTCAGAAGCTCCTTGGTGTATTTGGACTGATGAACATAAACACCCTCTTTGCTTTGGTTGATTTGAATTCCCAAGAAGAATTTCAGCTCACCCATCATGCTCATTTCAAATTCATCCTGCATTAACTTAGAAAATTCCTTGCAAAGGGAGGCATTAGTAGAACCAAATATGATATCATCAACATAGATTTGTACAATTAAGATTTCTTTCTTAACAGTTTTTCTAAAGAGTGTATTGTCAACTTGACCTCTTACAAAACCATTTTTGATTAAGAAGTTGCTTAGCCTTTCATACCAAGCTCTGGGAGCTTGTTTCAGACCATACAAAGACTTCTTAAGTTTAAAAACATGGTTTGGATATTTTACATCTTCAAAACCAGGAGGTTGTTTGACATACACTTCTTCAGAAATCACACCATTTAAGAAAGCACTCTTAACATCCATTTGATATAAGATGATACCATGATTAATAGCATAAGAAAGAAGTAACCTGATTGCTTCCAGTCTTGCAACTGGAGCAAATGTCTCAGTGTAGTCAATTCCTTCTTGCTGGCTGTACCCTTGAGCTACTAATCTAGCCTTGTTTCTGATCACTTCTCCTTGTTCATTGAGCTTGTTCCTGAACACCCATTTTGTTCCAATGATGTTCTTCTGATCAGGTCTTGCCACAAGATCCCATACATCATTCCTTTGGAACTGGTTCAGCTCTTCTTGCATTGCTACAATCCAACCATCATCAGCAAGTGCTTCATCAGTAGTTGTGGGTTCAATCATGGATAAAAGGCCAAGCATGGACTCATTCTGAGTGAATGCTGATCTTGTCTTCCTTGGACTGTTCTTGTTTCCAATGATCAACTCCTCAGGATGTGAAGACTTGTACTTGAATGAGGTTCTGGGTGGATTAGCTTCTGAAGGGCCACCAGGGATTTGTTCAGAACCATGCTGTTCTTGATTAGCATCAGGAGTAGTGTCATTGCTGGAGAGTTTCTCAGAGTCTTCATTGTTTTCAGCTTCTGAACCTTCATCAGAACCTGAACTGGGTTCAGCTTCTGAAGGTTCTTCTGAGATTCTGACATCTGCAAAACTCTCAACCAGCTCTGGTATTTCACTACCAGGCTTCTTATCATCAAACCTAATGTGTATAGCTTCTTCAACAACATGTGTTTCAGAATTATACACTCTGTATGCCTTAGATCTCTCTGAGTAACCTAAAAAGGTACCCTTTTGAGCCTTGGCATCAAATTTCTTTAGGTAGACCTTATTGTTTAGTATGTAACATGTACAACCAAACTGATGAAAATAAGAAATACTTGGTTTTCTTCCTTTAAATAATTCATATGAAGTTTTATTCAGAATTGGTCTGATATAGATCCTGTTCTGAATATAACATGCTGTGTTTACAGCTTCTGCCCAAAAGTACTTAGCAATTTTTGACTCATGGATCATGGTTCTGGCCATCTCTTGTAAAGACCTGTTCTTTCTCTCTACAACTCCATTTTGTTGTGGAGTTCTAGGAGATGAGAACTCATGGAAAATTCCATGGTCTTCACAAAAGTTTTCAAAAGGTTCATTTTCAAATTCACCACCATGATCACTTCTGATTTTCAAAATTTTCAAATCAGTTTCTGTTTGTACTTGTTTGCAGAATTTGAAAAACACATCATATGTTTCATTTTTGGTTCTGAGGAATTTAACCCAAGTCCACCTACTATAATCATCAACAATAACAAGTCCATACTTCTTCCCATTGATTGAGGCTGTTCCAACAGGACCAAATAGATCAATGTGAAGGAGTTCTAGAGGTTTTGAGGTGGAAACAATGTTCTTTGGTTTAAAAGAAGTTTTAGAAAACTTTCCAATTTGGCATGCACTGCACAGTGCATCTGAGTGATAATCAATTTGGGGCAAGCCTCTGACCAGCTGTAACTTGCTAAGCTTGGAGATGAGTCTCCAGTTAGCATGTCCCAGCCTTTTGTGCCAGACCCATTTCTCATCACTCACAGACAGAAGGCAAACTACCTTCTGCTGAACCAATTCAGAAAAATTAATTTTATAAACATTGTTTTTCCTGCTGCCTCTGAACACTACAGACTTGTCTTTGCTACTGATTACAGTACAAGTGTTCTTATTAAACAGGACTTCATAATTACTATCACATAATTGACTTATGCTAAGTAAGTTATGTCTAAGTCCATCTACCAGCCAAACATTATCAATGTACAGGGAAGAATTACCTATCTTACCAGTACCAATGATCTTTCCTTTCTGACTTCCTCCAAATCCCACAGTTCCTCCCTCTTTCAGAGTCAGGGTTTGGAACATAGACTTGTCCCCTGTCATATGATGCGAGCATCCACTGTCCAGGTACCAGGACCTTTCCTTTTCTTTGGATGACAAGCATATCTGCAATTGTAATAATTTCAGACTTAGGTACCCAGATTTTCATGGGTCCTTTGGGGTTAGTCTTGAAAGGTTTTGGCTTCTTGTGTCTGAAGTTTTGATATTCAGACTTGTTCTCATACTTTGGATATGAATCCTTGTATTTAGAATAAGTCTGAGTTTCAGAACCTGAGTGCTTCAGAACCTGAGTTCTCAAGGGTTTGGACTCAGACTTCTTCAGAACCTGAGACTTGGAAGTCTTTGGTTCTGATTTGTTCAGAGTCTGACCTTTTGAGTACTTTGATTCTGATCTCTTCAGAATTCTGACTTTGTTTACTTCAGGCACAAGGTAAGCTTCAGTTTTGCCTTTCTTAAAACAGTTTGAAGCAGAAAACTGATTGGTATGCTTTGGCTTGCTTTGCCTAATATTCTGAGATTGAAAATGTTTTACATTGACTGGTTTAACAGATTTTGAAGTTTTAATAAGCCCAGTCTTAGAAAAATTTGAATCAGATTTATTCAGATTCTGAGACTTACTAGTTTCAGGTTCTGAACACTTCAGATTCTGAACAGGTTTAAGTTCAGAGTCTGATTTCCTCTTACTCTTAGGCTTAGGACCTTTTGGCTTAGATTTAGGCAAGGTTTTATCAGTTGCCTTCATCTTACCCTTAGGCTCAGAAGCTTCAGAGTCTGAGTTGTTCAGAACTTCTGACTTAGTCTCAGATTCTGATACTTTCAATTTCTCAGAGCTATCAGAAGCAGGCACAAAACAAATACCATTGCCTTTTAAAATATTTTCAGAACATGAAGGTGAGTTTAAATCATTTGAAGGTTTGAATAAATCATAGCCAATGCCTTCACCTTTGTTTCTGATCATATTATACATCATGGAGGCAATTTTTGTTCTATTGAATCCAGTTAACATGAAATCCTGAAGAGCTATTTCCTGATCATTAGGAACCTCTTCAGATTTCTTATGAGCCTCTTTTCTGAGTTCCTCAACTTCTTCATCATATTCAAAAATTTGATTCTGAAGTTTAAGGTTTTCCTCGGACAGCAAGTTATTTTGATTTTTCAAAGACTTAATTTCTTTAATCTTGCTTTTAAGATGACTCATAAGATCATTAACTGTTTCAATTAAATCAGATCTAGAGAGTTCAGAATATACCTCATCTTCTTCATCAGAATCTGAACATGATTCTGCATCAGAAGATGCAATTGCCATCAGGGCCAAGTTTGCTTCTTCCTCATCAGATTCTGACTCATTATCCAGATCATCCCATGTTGCCATGAGACTCTTTTTGAGCTTATTTCTGAAGTTGCTGGACTTTGAGCTGGACTTCTTTGCTTTTTCCTTTGATTTTTCCTTCTGAAGATCAGGACAATCAGCAATGAAGTGGCCAGGCTTTTTGCAGTTGTAGCAGCTTTCCTTCTGGATATCCCTCTTAGAACTAGAGCCAGATCCTCTGAAGTTACTGCTTCTGTTAGAGAACTTTTTCTTTCTGTTCATCAGATACTGAAGTCTTTTAGAAATCATTGCAAGCTCATCAGCATCTGAATCTTCATCAGAATTTCCCTCAGGAAACTCTTCTTCAGATTCAATTGCTTTCAAAGCTTTAGCAGGTTTTCTTTTAGACTTCAGAGCCAATGTTTTTGGTTCTCTAACAGGCTCATCCTCATTGAGTCCCAGTTCATGCACTTTGAGGGAGCTTATAAGATCCTCAATACTCAAGGTATTCAGATCCTTAGCTTCCTCAATGGCAGTCACTTTAGGTCTCCATTTAGATGGCAGACTTCTGAGGATTTTATTCACATGATCAGCTGTGGTATAACTCTTCTTCAGAATCTAAAGTCCAGAGACCAGAGTCTGAAATCTTGAGAACATAGTCTCAATATTTTCATCCTCTTTCATTCTGAACAATTCATATTGCTGAACAAGTATGTTTGCCTTAGCTTCTCTAACCTTCTGATTACCTTCATAGTTAGAGCAGAGGGATGTGAATATAGCCTTTGCAGTGGACTTGTCACTCAGCTTCTGATACTCAGTGTGAGGCAAGGAGTCCACAATGATACCTCTGACATGATGATGCTTCCTATAGATCTTTCTTTCAGCATCACTCAGAGATCTTCTGTTCACAGCAACACCTTCTTCATCTACAGGTATTGAGATTCCATCTTCAATAATGTCCCATAGAGTATCATCAATCCCAATAATGTGACTATACATTTTACTCTTCCACCAAGAGAATTTTTCTGGGTCACCAGTAAACATAGGAGGTTTATTGTGTGACCTAGACTTCTTTTCTTCAGTACTGTAGTCATATTGGACATTTCTTTGATTTCTGGGAGAGGGTGGAGGTGACTCACTTGTTGAGGCCATGTTTTTCTCAGGATCCTACTGACACACTGTTAAGTGTTAATATCAGAACCGGAGCTCTGATACCAACTGAAGGTGAGAAAAACAAACACACAAGAAGGGGGGGGTTGAATTGTGTGACTCTAAAAACTTGTTCTTTTTCTTTTTAAAGCTTAAGGTTCAGTTCAGAAGCTGATATGATCAGTTCTGAACAGATATCAGAAGATGAACAGATATCAGAAGTTGAACAGAAATCAGAAGTTGAATGCAGCGGATTAAACAAGTTAAGAGGTAAGGGAAAGAGAGACACACAGAAATTATACAGGTTCCTTCTCAAAGTGAGAAGTAGTCCTGTCCCCTTGTGTCCAACAAGAGAGTTTCACTATAATCAAGTTCTGATTACAATTGCTCAATCACTAAGAAAGAGACTTCCAGCTGCTCAATCACAAAGAAAGAGACTTCTATGCTCAACCACCAAGGAAGAGGCTTCCAATGCTCAAGTCACTAAGACAAGAGACTTCTCAATGCTCAAGTCACAAAGACAAGAGGCTTCTGACTCAGACCACAAAGGAATGAGGTTACAATTGCTTAGTATTCAGACTAAGACTTTAGGGACCAAACTGGTTTACAAGTAAAGGAGTTTGGGATGAACACTTGATCAAATATCAGAGGTGTTCTCTAAATACAACACAGGTTAAGACTCTTAACCTTAAGAAATTCTAAATTACAAAGATGAAAGAATTTCTAAGAGGTTGGGTAACTTGCGTATTTTTGACAGCAAAACAGAGCAAGAGTTCAGTTCTTTGTTTTCAAGAGTCTTCAACATTTTCTTCTTCAAATCTTCCTCCTTATATAGACAAAAATAGAGCTGTTGAAGATTTGCTGGAAATCAGGAATTTAGCCGTTGCAATTTGACTAGGTTGCTGCAAATGTGTGCTGCACTTTTTCTGTCAGAACAGGGCAGGTGCCATTTTTGAATTGGCCCACCATAAAAACTGGAGAATGTTTGGTTCAGGGAGACAACTGTTCCATTGAGTTGTTCTGACACCTCCAGGCATTAAATGCGCACAGTACTGGTTGCTTTTCCATGCCATATCAGCTTCAGAAGCTTCTGAGTGAACAGTGATCAGAAGCTGCTTCAGTTGTACGGATCAGAAGCTGGTCTTCAGATGCTGACTTTACGTTGACTTCATCAGAAGCACCCAGTCTTCAGAAGCTGCACTTCAGGAGCATTTCTTCAGGACCACTTCAGAGGCTTCACTTCAGGACCAGTTTCTTCTTAGCCTTGCAACCTTGCTTCTTGGCTTTCCTTCTTGCTCTTTAGCTTGTTCTTCATAACCATTATTAATCAATACTTGATAAGCATGTGGTTCTGAAACACTTGAACAAAGCATTAGCAAATAACCAATTTTCTCTTTAACACTTTGTTATCATCAAAACCATAAAGAGAGATATGTTTACACATAAATGTTTCAACAATCTCCCCTTATTTTATGAGAGACTTGTTAATCACATTTTGTTCCAACACGTTGTGCGAAGATAATTTTTGGAGCTAACTAAGCTATGATATTTTTACTTTTTAGATTCGTTCAATAAATAATATACGTGGTTTATAATATAGATTTCATACAATTTAAAAAGTAAATATTTGTTTATAATTGAGATTGATGGAAGTAGTTACTAGAGTGGTATGAAAGCATCCATAAAGAGACAACACTTTTAAAAACTTAAATTGGTATCACTTGTACGTGTAACTCATTTATAATTTTTTAATAGTAGTACTTAATAAACAACACTCCTGAAAAAAAAGTTTTAAATAGATCCTACAAAAAATGTTGGTGTTTATTTGAGCATTTCAACTCAATAAACACCTTCCATTTTTTCTTCCTAATAGAGGTACCTATGTGCAACCAATACTTATTGGATTAGGATCCCCCATTGGAGATGGCTAAGGGTAACATTATCAAAGCTTTGTTTCAGTCTACATATAAAAATTCATCTGTCATTAGCTTTTTTAAACAAAAAACAAAGTCTCATATCCAGACAAAGATGCATTATATATTAAAATTTAGGAAAAATTACACTCGTTGTCTCTTAGTTTAATTTTAGATAACTTTTTTTTCACGACATTTTGTCACTTTGGTTCGTTTACATGTGAGTTTTCAAGCATTGAATTTCACGCCATTTTGTCACTTTGGTTCGTATACATGTGAGTTTTCGAGCATTGAATCTAAAATGTATATGAAAATACGAGTGAAGGAATGAACACTAAGAATTCATATCAAATAAAATCATAGATTTGAATCCTGAAAAATCTATATGCAAATTGATCAAAATGACATGAAAAAAAAAAAATAGATGACAAAATCATTAATGAGATTAAGTTAAAAAAACCATGAGAGTAATTTTGCTTAAAATTTGCTTTAAGTCTCATTGAATATTAAAAATTATTGGACCGACCATGCCAGCTAGCCTTGACATATGACTCATGGTCAACATAAAATACTACTTCAGTTTTAAGCATCAATATCTCTTCAATTTATTTTTAAAGTATATAAATATGATAAGTAGATTTTGATTTTAACAATATATGATAAGATCCTTCAAAAAAAAAAACAATATATGATAAGTAGTTTTAGAAATTTTATGGACTTTTTTTTACAATCAAAAATTTTATGGACTAAACTGACAGATTTTAAATACTTTTTAGATCTACTTGATTTTCCTATAGATATCTTAGGAACTAAATTGATGGTTAATCCGTAAAAGTAAATGAACTAGGTTTAATCAAGTAAAAGTAAATGAACTAGGTTTAATCAATTTCCATCGAATATGACTTGTTAAATAGAGATTGATTGTGTCCGGCAAACTAACAAGATAGGTACGTAGGTTAACACATACTAATCAGTTTTAAGATAGTAATAATTAATTCAAGTAAAAAATCTCTCTAATTGTTGTTAGAGTTTGATCGTCGTTTGTCTCAAGTGCATTAAATCTTGTATTCCATTATGAGTTTTTGGACTCTCTGTAGTTGTTTGTGGTGTTCTCAAAGGGAATTGTCATCTGAAGACTTTGATCTTGTCGTATAGTTGACATCTCCAAGGCGTATCTTGTGCTTTGGGATGCACTTTTATCTAATAATTTTTTTTTTTTGCTTCTTAAAAAAAGATCTAACGTGAAGAAATAATGTGGGGAAAAATAATGTTAAAAAATACACTACTCCTATCTATTATGCATATCTCAACATATTATGTTTATTTGTTGAAGTTCATATGAATCCTACGACATTAACTTATGCGAGTTCCATGAATATATAACGAGACTCATTAATTTTAGTCAATGAAATAAAATGTGTTGAGGTGTGTGTTAAAAAAAAATGTGTTGGTAGCACTCCTCGTACTAAAATATTTACTGATATAAAGAGACGAGGGTTTTGGAATTTGAATAAAATCGGGAGAAAAAAATGGTTAAATGCGGATAAAAAAGTTTTTTTCTAAGTTGTCATACGAAGGCTATTCAATCAAAATTACCTACGTGAGTAAATTTGTAAGTGGAATAAAACATGTTTTGTTATTAAAAAATACTTTTGTGAACTACATGTACGTAGTTTTCATCTAACTAAATTACCCACAATTCCTTTTTCTTTTTACCAGAGGATTATCCACAAATCTCTAAAAGACAACCTAGACATCATCTACGAAAAAGACATAATATAATCCTAATCTATTTTTTCTAATCTTTATTCCCACACTTACCTAATATATGATGTATCCCACTCATATACCTCCAAAGAGTTTACAAAACAACAATCACTATAATACCTAAAAAAATATAATTATATATTACAAAATTATGACCCTAATGTTAGGTTGGGATTTGATTTATGAGGAGGAAAAAAACCATTGGACTACCTTCAGACAAAATCATGTTAGATGTCTATCAAGTCGTGAATCTGCCATAAAATGTTTATAGCATATTCCAACAAAAATTAAGTTTAAAAGCTAAATCAAAAAGCTTTTAAAAAATATAATTGTTGAGTAAAAATAATCTAATTAATTCAAAAAAGAAAAATAATTGATTCAATGAAAGAGGTTATTATAGATGGTTAGACAGTGGGTTCTATGTATTGTGATTTGGATTTAAGTTCGGAATTCAATAGAGTGAATACTCAAATTTGTCCCTGAATTTGCACGCATCAATTAAATTTGTTCTTCAATTTTGCGAAATATCAATTTAATCCCTGAATTTGTCAAATGTCAATTAATTTCGTCCCTCCGTCCATTTGTGGTGTTAACGGTGCTGACGTGGGACGTTAACCACACACATGGGTTGCCATGTCATATGCCACGCAAGCAGGGACTAATATGATATAATCTGAACATAATTTTCAGGGACGAATTTGATTGATTTGCAGAAAATTTGTGGCATGTTCTTGACCGTTTTCCAACGGCTATTTCTCCCCCAAATCCATAAAATTGGAACCCTAATTCTATCAATCTCTCATATACAGTCGAAAATCTCCAAAATTTCTTCAATTAATCTAATACAAAGTTCTTCCCCAATTCTAAAAACGTAAAACCCTAATTTGTTTTGCTTCAATTCGAAATCAAAAATCATAGGTGCTTCATCTTCAAGCAAAATTGTTCATCCTGAATTTGAAATCATTGGTGATTGGCATATGGGCAAAAACAGTTATCAAACTCGAACTTCATCTTCAAGCTCTATGTTTAATGGTGATGTCAAAGTGCTTGAATGTTGGTGTCCCAGAATTTGTGTTGTAAGAAAAGTCAATACTCTCAAAAACCCACGAAGGCCCTTCTATGCTTGCCCTTTGCCAAAGGTATGTTTAACAACAATTATGTGATGTCATAATGGTTTGTTTAATGGTGATTGAATTTGAATTTCCTTTGTACAGGATGATGAAGATAATTGTGAATTTTTTGTCTAGGTTGATGAAGCTGAAGAACTAGGATACTTTAAAAACAATGGAATTGGTGGTGGTCAAGGAAGAAAGACAAGATTGATGGAGAAGGTTCAGTCTATGGTTAAGGCTAAGTATTTGATAGTCATAGTTTGCTTGTTTAAGTTTTTTAACATGTTACTGTATTGTAATAGGATTGTGTAATACCCTCAATGAAATGAGGTTGAAGATGGTTGAATGTAACCCTTATGTCATAATATTACCATCTAATTAGTCCCTGAATTACTTAACTATCCATTAAATCGGTCCATTTATTATGTAAATAACCATCAAATTGGTCCCTGAATTTTATAACCAGATATCAATTTGATCCTTCATACATATATGTTCAAAGTTAAAAACACAATAAGATCAACATTAATAAGTCATAATTAATTAATTCCATTGCAAGTGCAGGAATGATACATAGTAAAAAGCAACCCAACTAGGAGGCATAATTTAAACAAGCTTAAATACTACATAGTCCAAAAGCACTTGTAAACAGTTGATTAAGTGGTACCCAAACTTGTCAGAGACTCTTGCATAACTCTCTCAAGTTCCTCCCTCTCTTCAGAAGTTAATGGAACAAGTTCAACCTCATCATTATCCACCACATGTTGTGCATATATTTCCACTTCATTTCCATTAGCCCTTGCAACTTCAACCATATCCAAGACATGTTTATCCGTTGTCAATGGATTCAGGCAAATGTTGAGATCAGAGGCAGCACCTTCATACGGCTTCAAGTACCAAAATTTAGAAACCTTGAAGTAATCTCTGTAATGTTTCATCATCTTTTCAATGTCCCACAAACATAACTCATCCGTATCCATTTTTTCCCAAACACAGAATTCACCACCAATATATTGAAGCATCTGATGTTCATCTCGCTCTAAACCCCCACTGTGATGAAGGATTAGCGTAATATTTTCTTCCATCCTATGGATTTTGGCAACATTAGTCATAATCACTCACAAACATTACAACAAATGTGTTAATCAAACTGTCCCTAAACATCAAACTGTGTTAATCTGTCCCTTTTCATCAATTTTAGTAACCAAAACATAAAAACAACAAATGTTCGAGTCTTAAACAAAAAACCCTAAAATGGATAATCTGATTAACGTGAACAAAAACATAACATTATCATGAAGGAGAAGCAAACAAAAATCAAACCAAGGTTTAAAAATGGAAAGGAAAACGAAAATGAAAATAAAAGAAAAAACGGTCTTTTTTCAGCAAAATCAAAACGAAAACGCAAGAGAACAGGAGAAATCTTACCTTCACGACGAAATCGTCCTTCAAATCGATTTCCACCTTGATTCGATCTTGTTACCCTTGCGTTTGGAGAGGATGAGGATTGTGAAGTTTTTTGCGGGAAGGAGAAAAGTCAGGGACGAGTTTGATGGACGTGTGTGAAAAGTGATGATGAAAGTTGTAGTACCCTAATTTTGTCCTACGCATTTTAAAAAAAAAAAACAAAAAAAAAAAGAAGAATCAAAGGAGGGGAAAAAGTCAAAAGTCAACAAAAGTCAACAGAAAAGTCAACATTTCAAAATTGAGGACTTCGCAATGCGAAGCTTACTTCGCACTGCGAAGTCTGCGATTTTTCTGCAGATTTTTGGTTTCTTGGATTTAATTCCAGAATTCGTTGCATATCATTTCCATAATTATTTTAAGTAGCATTCATGGCTAATTGGGCCAAGCAAAGCCAGAGTTGAAGGACTTGCCATTAATGCCAAGGTTGGAAGATTTTTCTTCCAACCTAGCATGTGACAAGCAAGTGGGCTTGCCCTTGGGCAGCTCTAGTCCCTCCCAGGTGACCTACTAACCACCACAAGGTTGCCAGCCACCTGCTTGAGGACTTTCCTCCTGCTTGCTGCCCCAAAAACCAGTCAAACCAGCTGGATTTTTTCACTTGAAAAGCCATGAGTGCCTACTCTGTTTTGCAGCAGCTTTTCACCCTCTCACACCAGCCAATTTTAGCCTTTTCATCCCTCAATCTCTGCACATTACAGTGCACGTTTTTATTGACCAACCATTGAGATTGCAAGGATTGATCCCCAAGCATTAGCCAATTGCAAATCAGCTTTGTTCTTCATCATTACCTTCTAGAATAAGTTGAATTTGTGGCTGAAATCAAGCTGGATCTTGCCCCTTGGCACAAGGCAGGGTTGCCTCTATCCATTAGCATTTAATGCAAAGGGATTCAGCTTGATCTTGGCCACAAATCAGCTGAATTTTGGGATTGTGTAATGATGACAAAGATTTGATTTTTGCCTATAAATAGAAGGCAATGCCCAAAAGACAAAGACAGTTAACACAGCATTTTCAAGAGCAGAAACTCTACTCATTTCAACCTACAAAACTCCACAAACAACCAGAAACAATCCATCCAACCCAAAGCTTACAAAAGTTCAAACCATCACAAATACTCAAACCTCTTGCACAAGCTTTCAACCAAATCAAACCAAGTGCAGCTGGAGCTTTGCTAAGGAGTTCTGTAAGTTACTAAGCTCTTTATCTTGCATTTTTAATTGAGTTTGCATAGCTATTTTGGCTCAAAACCTTTTGATCCTAAAAAACCCCTTTTGAATTTCAAAGAAATCCCAAGGTTTTCAAAACATCAAAACTGGTTTGTCCAACCTTTTTCACCCCAAAAACTCAAAGCCTTTCACCCCTCTATAAGGTCCTGAGTGTGTTCAGAAGTTGTTTCTGAACAAAAGTTCAGAAACAGCTTCTGAACCCAAAATTTCGCATGCTTCGCAGTGCGAAGTCATGGTCGCAGTGCGACCATGACAGAACTCAGAACCTGAGTTTTTGCATCAAAACAACCAATTTTTGAGGTTCTAGCCCCAGAGCTCAGAACCTAAGAGTTTTTAAACCCATGTTCTTCAAACCATAACAAGGTTTTTGCTTAATTTTGGCAAAATCACAAGTTCGTATAACCATTTTGTGGGTAACTTGCAAAGCAAGTTATGTTCCCAAACTTTCAAAACCACATGAACAAACAAGCTATGTTCATCTTTTCAATCTAAACTTGAACAATAAAAATTGTTCATGATGTTCAAAACTCAAAGATGAACATACACCGTTTACGTTCGCATTTTCGCAAAATGAGACGAACTTGCGCGTTTTTTAGCAAACTTGCTAAACCTTCCCATTTTTGGGTTTTCAAACCATATGTTTTGACATACCTTGGGATTTCTAAAGAATTCAATCCAAAAACATGAATGAAAAAGGGATGGTGTGACGTATGTCTCTCCATTGCCCCGATTGTACGAATGCGTGACGTATGTCTCGTCGCTCGGACAATCGTCATTCCCTTTTTTCAATATGTATAACCCTAACCAAATCAAATCTTGGCCCCTTGTGGTCAATCCAAGCCTTTTGGTCCCCCGTTGGCCATTAGACTCAACCCCTCGACTCGTCGGAGTCCACTCGGTCAATGTTTGACTTATATGAGTCCATTGTACCTCCCTTGGTCCCATAGCGACCAATTCAACCCTCTACCCTAACGGACGTACCTTTTAACAATTCTAATGTGATTCGCGAACGAACGCTTAATAAGTCTCCAAGTGCGAGCATACAAGCTACGTTTAATCGCAAGAATTCGGTTAAAACATCGTCCAATTAAAATCAACCAACACATATACGTTTTTCTACCAAAGAACTACGTATGCTTTGAATTCTCCGACTACCGGGAGATACGTAGGAGCAAGATCGACATCTTGTCAAGCACAATAATAAAAACTTTTTTTTTCTTTCTTTCGTTTGTTTTTATCTCTTTTCCCCCTTTTTTATTATATTTTTAACATAAATGAACATGCACGCAAAGTATTAAAAAACAATTCAAGCTTTAACCAAATAGAAGGTTCCCGTTGAGTACAACGGACGTGAGGGGTGCTAATACCTTCCCCTTGCGTAACCGACTCCCGAACCCGACAATGGTTGCGATGACCTAATCCTTATCCTCATCGTCAAAGGGTTTTATTACCGTTTCCCTTTACAACAAAAAAAAACTTAAGGGTTTATCAACGTTCCCTTTACACAAAAACTTTGGTGGCGGCTTCACAAAGGCCCTCCGAGCGTTCGAGGACGTCCTCGGAGGATTTGCGCGTCTTTTTCCCGAGGAAAAAAACGAGGTGCGCACAGCTGGCGACTTCACTGGGGAACCTGTTCCCACTAGTGAGTCAAGCCTAACCTATTTGGTTTAAAGCCAATTGTTTTATTTTCTTTGCGTGCCATGTTTATTTATTTTATTCATACACGTTATATTTATGTTTTATGTTTATATTTGCTTTATCTGCTTTATATTCATATCATATATTATATCAAATGTGGGGGTTACTTAAGTGATGTTACTCCACATTGTTCGGGTTAATACCGGACGTGTGAGGCTCTCTACCCGAGCTTGAGAAAAAAAACTAAGTTAGAAGGAGGTTGTGTGCGGAAGCCCGCGTTGACGTATGTCCGTGAGGTAGGATGTCCAA
Source organism: Medicago ruthenica (assembly GCA_018208015.1). Lineage (NCBI taxonomy): Eukaryota > Viridiplantae > Streptophyta > Magnoliopsida > Fabales > Fabaceae > Medicago > Medicago ruthenica. The sequence goes on along the minus strand of CM031371.1, from coordinate 28,308,771 downwards.
CCCCGCTTAGATGAGATTTTCACGTGGAATTAATTGAAGTCATGTCGACGTATGTCCATAGACAACCCTAATTCCATGTGAGGTCTATGACTCTAAGGACCTCTTCTTAGGAAATTTCACCTTTAGAGCCTACACGTGAGGATGGGGGGAAGTTCTGAACGTTCATATATCAGACCCCTGCATGTCATAACGTTTGCATTCATAAAACTTTTTGCATAAACAAAAAAAAAGAGGGGCATATTTTTGCATTCTCATTGCTTTCATACATGCATTTTCATTTCAAAGAAAAACCCTCACATCATCCCCTCACTAAAAACACCAAAAAAAGAAGTACCCGACCCGGTGTACAGTAGCGTTTCGGAAGAGATCCGAGCAAACCGGAAGGCCATCGAAATTCTGGAAATCATTTCTTTGTCCAAGTAATTTATCTTGTTTTTCAAAAAAATCATTTTTGCTCTTCCCAAGGCAAATGATAAATTTTTATGGGACCCCCATATTTCAAATCATTTTCGTCATTAATAAAGTTGCAGTTTATGTTCAAAAGAGTTCGTTTTTCTTTCGTTCTCAAATAAATTTTCATAAACCCTACAAAAAAAAATCATCATAAATACACCACCAAAAATAACACTGCTACAATCCCTTTTGACTTCAATCTTCGAATTAACCAAACGGAAGATGATAATAAGGACGATTTTGAACCTCCTGAAGGATTGTCCCGACTTGGAGATCAAGAGGATAGGGTAATATAACCTCACCAAGAGAGCCCTCAAAAGAATGGCACTACAGTTTTCCCTCTGCCGGGGCACACTCTATAAGAGAAATCATAGTCTCACTCGGACGTGTGGATAAACTTGAAGCAGTCATGCTCACCGAAGAAATCCATGAGGAGTCCTTCCAAACCCATGCCAAGACATATCACAAGTGTCAAAATTATGCCAACAAGGGGCACATACCACAAACACCTCGGAATGTCATGACATCACCCTAACCTTTCTCTATGTGGGGCATAGACATGTTTGGAATGATTGAGCCAAAGGCTTCAAAAAGGGCACCAGTTCATACTAGTTGCCATCAGCTGTTTCACCAAATGGGTCGAAGCAGCTTCCTATGCAAACATGACCAAACAAGTGGTCGCCCAATTCATCAAAAAAGAAACCATTTGCCGTTACGGCACTCCCCACAATTTCCCACAAAAAGCCAAGTCGTTACAGCACTCCCCACAATTTCCCACAAAAAGCCAAGTCGTCATTGGCATTCCTCACATCACCAATTTCCAAAAAAAAAAAGCCCAATTTTTATTGGCATTCTCAAACAAACAAAGCCCAATTTTCATTGGCATCCCCTAAACACAAAAGGCCAAGTCGTCATTGGCACTCCTCACATCTCCAACAAAAGACCAATTTTCATTGGCACACACAATTTCCAAATAAAAAGCCCCATTTCCATTGGCAATCACAAACCCCACTTCCAATAAAAGCCTAATTGTCATTGGCATTCCCATCCAAAAACAAAAAAACAAAAGCCCGACTTCGCTCGGCATCCCATCAAAGAAGCCCGACCTTGATCGGCATCCAAAAAAACAAAAGCCCGACCTCGCTCGGCATCCCACAATAAAAGCCCGACTTTGCTCGGCATCCAAACACCCAAAAGCCCAATTTTCATTGGCACTCACAAACATATTCCCAAATACCATTTCCAATAAAAGCCCAATTTTCATTGGCCCTTACAAACACAATCACACATAAAACCCAATTTTCATTGGCATCTCCACTCAAATCACAAAAAGCCCGACCTCGCTCGGCATCCAATCACTATCAAGGCCCAATTTTCTTGGCATTCACAAACACAAACAAGGTTCGACCAGCTGAACCCCATAAAAGAGAAACACCCCACAACATTGGGGCATGGACAGCTCGACAAGAAAGTTCATTCTCGAGAATTTAGAGAAGGAGACTTAATGCTTGGAAAAAAGGATATTACCCACCCACAAAGATCCCCCTATCAATAAACTCCGGCGCAGTCAAAAAAAATATATATGCCAAAAAAAAAAAAAAAAGAGCTCGCTAAATCGAAAACCTGAAAGGGCGGTTTAGGCAATAGAGAGCGTCCTGGTAGATCGAAAACCTGAAAAGGCGGTCTAGGCAAAAATTAAGGACATCAAAAAAGGAAATATACCCCAGTGGACTGAAAACTCGAAAGGGCGGTCCAGGTAAAAGTTAGGGGTTTCAAAAAAAAGAAAAGAAAAAGGCAAAAGACTGCGGCACGTGAGGTCCGGACAGAATTCAAGAGGGAAAGAATCAACCTCATTATCATCTTTCAAAAACAAATTATTTCGAAGTCATAGGGAAAGTAGCACGTGAAACCCAAGCAAATCTTCATTTGCCTTTTTGTTTCTTCTTTTCTCCCTATCTCAGTAATCACCTCTTATAGGGATTACATTTTCACGAATAGTTACCCATACAAGGGACTAAGTTTCGTTGAATCAAAATCATCTTTAAATCTTTTCATTGTTATGCGTCCTTACTTGCTCATAAAATGTGTTTTTATTCATGATAGATAATGCATTGAAATATGGGAAATAAAAAAAAACTTGCAAAAAAAAAAAAGTGTGTGTTTTTTACTTGGACGTTAAATGTCGAAAGAATTTCGTTGGTCCCCGGTATTGCATCAGAGGACTCAAAACTTGAAGCTCTGCATCAGTCATTTTAAGACTCATGCTCTTCAGCAGAAACAAGTGCGTAGCCCACGGCGCGTAAAACGCAAAGATCCCGGGTGTCGGAGGAAACAAATTTCCCAAATAAAGCCGACCAACCCCATACATCTTTTTCATCCACTAAGGCCGGATATCGATCATGTTTCCAAATTGATCCTTATATCCCCAGTGATGTCACAACCAAAGCCCAATTTTCATTGGCAAAGCAAAGAACTACGTAAGCTTTGAATTCTCCATCCCACCAGGAGATACGTAGGAGCAAGATCATCATCTTGTCAAGCACAACAAACCAAAGCCCGATTTTCATTGGCCCACAATAAAGCCCAAATTTTATTGACATCCCCCAGGGAGTCTCAACCCCAAACAAAAGTCCAATCATTATTGGCAAACCAACACAAATTTTCGGGCTTAGGCTCGAACTACACCGGTTTTGATCCCATTTGGGTATGTAGGCAAAGGACCTCGTCCTTCCAAACCGACCAACCAAAAAAAACAAACAAAACACAAATTTTCGGGCTTAGGCTCGAACTACACCGGTTTTGATCCCATTTGGGTATGTAGGCAAAGGACCTCGTCCTTCCAAACCGACCAACCAAAAAAACAAACAAAACACAAATCTTCGGGCTTAGGCTCGAACTACACCGGTTTTGATCCCATTTGGGTATGTAGGCAAAGGACCTTGTCCTTCCAAACCGACCAACAAAAAACCAAAAAAAAAGAGAAAGCCCAACTGTCATGAACCTAACCACAAACAAAGACCGACTCTGCTCGGCACCCAACCAACATCATTTTATTCATGCATGCATATTTAAAACCATTCATACACATGCATTTCATTCCATAAAGCATGCATCCTCAACAAGGATTCTCCAGTGAGTATCACATATTCACCAGCATCCATCAACATTCAACCAGGGGCACCTATTTAGGGTAAGACCGCAGCTCGTTAGGAATCGATATTCAGAAGCAGTACCTGAATAAGATCACCTAGCTTAGGTATCGACCTCTAGAAGCAATACCTAGAGTAGATCACCTCCCCCAGTGTATCGACCTTCAGTGTTAGCGGCTGAATAAGATCACAGCTCGTTAGGAATCGATATTCAGAAGCAGTACCTGAATAAGATCACCTAGCTTAGGTATCGACCTCTAGAAGCAATACCTAGAGTAGATCACCTCCCCCAGTGTATCGACCTTCAGTGTTAGCGGCTGAATAAGATCACAGCTCGTTAGGAATCGACATTCAGAAGCAGTGCCTGAATAAGATCACCTAGCTTAGGTATCCCTCTCTAGAAGCAGTACCTAGAGTGAACCTCCATCTTAGGTATCGACCTCTAGAAGCAGTACCTAGATAAGATCACCTACCTCGACGTTCCACCTCTAGAAGCAGTGCCTAGAGAAGACCACCATCCTCAGGAATCGACCTCTAGAAGCAGTGCCTAGATAAGATTACCTTCATTCCCCAGTGGATTTACCTCCAGTGTTAGCGGCTGGATACGATCAACCCCTACCAACCCTTACATTTGCATTTCGCGAAGGACAAAATTCGGGTCCTTCTTTTTTCTTTTTACTTAATTGATCTCCGCAAAGAGTTCATGAGATGCCCTCGGCACTCACGCACTCTATGCGAAGACACAATTAAGTAGGGGCAGCTGTAGTACCCTAATTTTGTCCTACGCATTTTAAAAAAAAAAACAAAAAAAAAAAGAAGAATCAAAAGAGGGGAAAAAGTCAAAAGTCAAGAAAAGTCAACATTTCAAAATTGAGGACTTCGCAATGCGAAGCTTACTTCGCACTGCGAAGTCTGCGATTTTTCTGCAGATTTTTGGTTTCTTGGATTTAATTCCAGAATTCGTTGCATATCATTTCCATAATTATTTTAAGTAGCATTCATGGCTAATTGGGCCAAGCAAAGCCAGAGTTGAAGGACTTGCCATTAATGCCAAGGTTGGAAGATTTTTCTTCCAACCTAGCATGTGACAAGCAAGTGGGCTTGCCCTTGGGCAGCTCTAGTCCCTCCCAGGTGACCTACTAACCACCACAAGGTTGCCAGCCACCTGCTTGAGGACTTTCCTCCTGCTTGCTGCCCCAAAAACCAGTCAAACCAGCTGGATTTTTTCACTTGAAAAGCCATGAGTGCCTACTCTGTTTTGCAGCAGCTTTTCACCCTCTCACACCAGCCAATTTTAGCCTTTTCATCCCTCAATCTCTGCACATTACAGTGCACGTTTTTATTGACCAACCATTGAGATTGCAAGGATTGATCCCCAAGCATTAGCCAATTGCAAATCAGCTTTGTTCTTCATCATTACCTTCTAGAATAAGTTGAATTTGTGGCTGAAATCAAGCTGGATCTTGCCCCTTGGCACAAGGCAGGGTTGCCTCTATCCATTAGCATTTAATGCAAAGGGATTCAGCTTGATCTTGGCCACAAATCAGCTGAATTTTGGGATTGTGTAATGATGACAAAGATTTGATTTTTGCCTATAAATAGAAGGCAATGCCCAAAAGACAAAGACAGTTAACACAGCATTTTCAAGAGCAGAAACTCTACTCATTTCAACCTACAAAACTCCACAAACAACCAGAAACAATCCATCCAACCCAAAGCTTACAAAAGTTCAAACCATCACAAATACTCAAACCTCTTGCACAAGCTTTCAACCAAATCAAACCAAGTGCAGCTGGAGCTTTGCTAAGGAGTTTTGTAAGTTACTAAGCTCTTTATCTTGCATTTTTAATTGAGTTTGCATAGCTATTTTGGCTCAAAACCTTTTGATCCTAAAAAACCCCTTTTGAATTTCAAAGAAATCCCAAGGTTTTCAAAACATCAAAACTGGTTTGTCCAACCTTTTTCACCCCAAAAACTCAAAGCCTTTCACCCCTCTATAAGGTCCTGAGTGTGTTCAGAAGTTGTTTCTGAACAAAAGTTCAGAAACAGCTTCTGAACCCAAAATTTCGCATGCTTCGCAGTGCGAAGTCATGGTCGCAGTGCGACCATGACAGAACTCAGAACCTGAGTTTTTGCATCAAAACAACCAATTTTTGAGGTTCTAGCCCCAGAGCTCAGAACCTAAGAGTTTTTAAACCCATGTTCTTCAAACCATAACAAGGTTTTTGCTTAATTTTGGCAAAATCACAAGTTCGTATAACCATTTTGTGGGTAACTTGCAAAGCAAGTTATGTTCCCAAACTTTCAAAACCACATGAACAAACAAGCTATGTTCATCTTTTCAATCTAAACTTGAACAATAAAAATTGTTCATGATGTTCAAAACTCAAAGATGAACATACACCGTTTACGTTCGCATTTTCGCAAAATGAGACGAACTTGCGCGTTTTTTAGCAAACTTGCTAAACCTTCCCATTTTTGGGTTTTCAAACCATATGTTTTGACATACCTTGGGATTTCTAAAGAATTCAATCCAAAAACATGAATGAAAAAGGGATGGTGTGACGTATGTCTCTCCATTGCCCCGATTGTACGAATGCGTGACGTATGTCTCGTCGCTCGGACAATCGTCATTCCCTTTTTTCAATATGTATAACCCTAACCAAATCAAATCTTGGCCCCTTGTGGTCAATCCAAGCCTTTTGGTCCCCCGTTGGCCATTAGACTCAACCCCTCGACTCGTCGGAGTCCACTCGGTCAATGTTTGACTTATATGAGTCCATTGTACCTCCCTTGGTCCCATAGCGACCAATTCAACCCTCTACCCTAACGGACGTACCTTTTAACAATTCTAATGTGATTCGCGAACGAACGCTTAATAAGTCTCCAAGTGCGAGCATACAAGCTACGTTTAATCGCAAGAATTCGGTTAAAACATCGTCCAATTAAAATCAACCAACACATATACGTTTTTCTACCAAAGAACTACGTATGCTTTGAATTCTCCGACTACCGGGAGATACGTAGGAGCAAGATCGACATCTTGTCAAGCACAATAATAAAAACTTTTTTTTTCTTTCTTTCGTTTGTTTTTATCTCTTTTCCCCCTTTTTTATTATATTTTTAACATAAATGAACATGCACGCAAAGTATTAAAAAACAATTCAAGCTTTAACCAAATAGAAGGTTCCCGTTGAGTACAACGGACGTGAGGGGTGCTAATACCTTCCCCTTGCGTAACCGACTCCCGAACCCGACAATGGTTGCGATGACCTAATCCTTATCCTCATCGTCAAAGGGTTTTATTACCGTTTCCCTTTACAACAAAAAAAAACTTAAGGGTTTATCAACGTTCCCTTTACACAAAAACTTTGGTGGCGGCTTCACAAAGGCCCTCCGAGCGTTCGAGGACGTCCTCGGAGGATTTGCGCGTCTTTTTCCCGAGGAAAAAAACGAGGTGCGCACAAAAGTATCTGTAACAAAGGGGTAAAACAGGAAAACCAGTAAAAAATAAAACTGAAAAGTTAAAAATGAATTTTGTACAAAATTCATCAAATTGGTCTCTGTACACGTGGAAGCTAGATGACACGTGTACAATCCAGCACAACATGCAGCAGGACACCTCAACATCACTAACAGACGGTTTGGACGGAGCAATTTGATGGACGTCTGCAAAATCCAGGGACGAATGAGATATTTCGCAAAATTGAGGGACAAATTTGATTGGTCCCTGAAAATTCAGGGACGAATTTGATGATGCTCGAATTCAATAGTTGGTAGTTTATACGTCAATTCTAAATTCTTAAAAAAATTATAGCAATTTTTTTTTATCATCACCTTAGTTTTCTCATTGGAATTACTAAATAATATGAACTGACCGTGTAAAACAGTTTTACCCTTTGGATGAGAATTTATTTTGCCACATTACTTATGTATGTTTATTTTAAAATTGGCAGCGTGAAAAAAAATACTTGACCTCTTATTAAGGTACCGTTTGGCCCGACTTTTTTTCTGCTTCTCTACAATTTTAAGGAGAAGGTAGGTCAAACACAATAACTATTAAGTACTTGTTAAAAAAAATACTTTTTTTTTAGAATGCATAAAATTGAATGGAATGAGCTTTAAAACTAAAAAAAATAAAGTAACCAAACAACTTTAACTTATTTATTAAAGTTCTTAATTTTAACTTTGTTTTAAAGTAACATTTAGACCGTAAAAAAGTCAGGTCAAACGATACCTAAATGTCAAAATAAAAAGTAGTTTTACATCTAAAAAAAAGTAGTTTTACATTGACAGTGTAGAATCATTAACTCTTTCTCAATATATTAACTGATCAATTTTATTTAAATATCTTTTTTTGAAGAAATATTTATTTAAATATCTAAAAATCAACAACTATTCAATAACCGTATAAAAATACATCATTTATAAATTATTGATGTGACTATGAGAGAGATAAACAACTTCTTAAAAATGAAATAATACATATATACGGTGTTGGACGTCCAAAAAATTGTCTAAAATAACATTTTTCATATTAACTCCAGGGAGATTTAATTGCCAGCCATAAGAACACAAAAGACATGATAGGAAGCCAAGTGAAGGTTAGGAACTAGGACGAACAGTTTTTGGGAGTGGAACCCCATTCATGAAGATGGACCTGACAACTATTCAATCATTTCTTTTAAGGGTTGGCACCCCTCGTTAATGAGGTATGCTCAGTAGGACCCTCCCACGTAAAGTCTATTTAGTTTTTTTAGTTAGAGAAATATTAACATGTGCATTTATGACACATGTTAACGAACTCAAAGTGAAAATTATGTCTAAAAAATTGTGTCAATTTATTTTTTTAGAGGTTGAAATTTAATGTTTTGTAATAAATATCTACTATTTATGAAATCTTTAACACAAGTTAGCATGATCTTTTTAGTTATATTGCTTTATAATTTATTTATTTTTGGAAGTTTATATATAAAATGAAAGACTCAATATTGCAAGGTGACAACTTGGGTACCCATCGATAAAAGGTGGGTAACACAACCCATGCTGAGTTGACACCAATCAAAGTTATTTGTTTGTTTTTTATTATTTTTAATGTTATATAAATACATTGTTTTGATTGGGCCAACTCAGCATGGGTAGTATTACCCACCTTTTATTGATGGGTAAACAAGAATTTCCCATATTGCAAAGCACTTCCAAAGTAGTTTTGTAATTAGATAGAGCTGTCAATTTGAGATTGTGTGTAATTGGCTCAATATGAGTCATTATGTTTTTGGATTGGACCAAGTCAGGACAATTTAGCTGTGAGATGGCATCTCTGGACAAGAGCAACCCTCCAATAGTGTTCATCTCTAAGCATTTGGATACATAGGCTGCTCTTAAACACTACAACATGGTCCCTAGACTGCTCTATCAAGATTGGTGTTATTTGAACATCAAATCCAACATCACATAAAAACACACCACTAATAAAAAAAAATCTGAGAGAGCCACTTATAATTGTTGATGACACAAAAGTAATATCATATTCAATCCAAATCCAAATCATATATATAAATACATCATTTTTTATGTCGACATAACAATTCTCCTCTTATGACTAAAGCAAGCAATGAAAAGGTAAAGCTCTTCTAGAATAAATGAACTCAACTTTTTTTTAATGACTAAACACATCTTATTAGATGTAGTAATTTTATTGGCTCAATTATAATTCATTTTATAAAAAAGAAGTCGACATATACTTTATTTTGTGTCAGAAATTTGACAAGGTGCAACCAGTTATAAATTAAAAACCGACAGAGCTGAATATAGTACAGCAGAACAATACTAGCATAGCAGTCTTGTATTATTGCACACGAGATTTACAGAAACAGAAACCCTACCAAGTAACCAAACCCCATTGACTCCAAAACAGTTGGTACTCAGACATGCAGTTCTTTGGCCCACCCAAAACAGATCAAGATTCCATACAGGCATATACCACAAACTGTCTAGTTAAGAAATTGTTAGTTATTGTACAAAGATTACATGGCTTAAGTTCCAAGATTTACATAATCCTTAGGACTAAAGTCTAAAATGGTAATTAAAAGTTGTCAAGCCTACCACCATTCCTAGAAATTCATTTCTACTAAAAATAACTAGAATTAACATAGTAGATTTAAACATGAAACCTAGCTGCCTAGCTAACATCCAGCAGCCTTGAGAAAATTATCAAATGGGCTAGCAGGAGGCAACTTCATGGGGTCCCTTGGCAATGCTGCTACTTGAGGATTCCCATCCTCATATGCTTCCTACAAGAATATAAAAGACTTCAGTATATATAACGCCTAAAATAATTGGAATCATGACAAACAGACAAGGTGCACCATATGTTAATATTATACTACTAAATATCCCTACAAGATTTCACGGATGTAAAGAAAAAATAAAGAGTAAAGGGCCATTTTGGTCCTTGAATGTGTCTGGCGTTATCGCTAGTCACTAAATTGATCAAAATTACAAAAATATTCTCGAATATGTTTTTATTACTCAATTTAGTCCATCAAATTACTAACGGAAGATAGACTTTAGGATGATTTTGTAATTTTGATGCATTCAAGGACTATAGTGACACTATCTCACATTTATTTACGCAAAAAAGACAAACTGACTCTAAGAGTAAGACATACCTTTTCAAGTGCTGAGTTACTGTTACGAGCAATGACCAGAAACGACTTCTCAGGTGATTGAGTGTAATGATTCTCGAAGGCCAACCAATTTGAAAGCTTCTTCCGTGAACATGTCCCAAGCGATTCACACTGACTAGCCATAGCGTTATATGGGAGAGGCGAAGTGGAGACGGATGTTCCTGCCACATGACTTGCTACCTCTAGTGCCTACAAGCAGTGGATGCACCGTTGAGCTATATGCTTTTTCAAGTTATAGTAATTGTTCCTATTGGATTTTATACTTTTTTTTTTTTACACGTGAAATATGTACTAGTTAATGACTGTATAATTTGAAAATTTGTCTACATCAACATCATGATAATATAATATGATTCAAAGATTGGATAGACGAAGCATAATGCAGATTCAGAGTACCATGGCTATTTGCAACAATTTGTCATTATACAACATGCACATACAAAACACAGAATGTGTACCGATTCCATAAGTTGTCCAATGCTGATAACATGAGGCTGGGGAGGGGATACAGGCATCTTTGGAATGAATCGAGAAAGGTCAGAGACAGAAGCTTCACTGATTGTGTCATCTTCACCTCCTGAATTTGAGGGAAAATCCTGAAAAACAAAAAATGAATTTGAAAGAAAATACCTAAAAATAACATAAACATCAAGTCAACAGATATGACATACCTCATCAACCGACAACGACTCTTGAGAATAATAAGTCATTTGATTCTGATCAAGAATTGACTGTGGGCCAAACACAAAGTCTTCATCAGGCTTGAATGTCTCAGACAGTAGCACAGTCAGGTCATCTGCATCCAGCTAAGAAAAAGAAAACCAAGAAGAAAAACCAAGAAAGTCAGGGTGCTGAAAGTTATGAAAAAAAAGTGGTCACTGAATAAAATTTAATACCTCAGTAAAGTTTGTCAAATTATGAATCAAAGCATTCATTATGGTCTGGTGATATTCAGATATTTTGTTCCTCAACTCAGATAATGTTGACATGGCTAATTGATTATCAGAAGCAGTACCATACTCTCTCAAATCCACATTGATCTTAGCATATACTTGATTGTCGTCGCTGATACCCAAGAACGGATCAACCTGATTATATGGAGCAGAAAGTTGTTAAGATGTATTCTTTGAAGCAAGCATAAAACACAACTTTCATACAAAAGATTAGTCCCTCACTTCAGATTTTGCTAACGATGTGAGCACATCATTCAGATCATGAATCTGATATATTTTGCAGGCAAATACCAGCATCCCAACAGATAATACAAAGATAGATCTTTGACACGCAGGAGGCAACATTCCTGCCAGAGAAAGAGTATATCAATTTTGCATTCTTTTTTGAAACAATAAAAAGGAATAGTTTGTTTATTTTTTTAAATTAAGGAGTTCATGTTATGATAGTCTATATAGTTCATACCATTACTTGGGTCCAACAACATAATCCAGAGAGACAGAGGAAGCTGGAAGAAGCGGATCACTAGGTTATCTCTGTCTTTTAGGTTCTGCAACATAGCATTTTAAAGATTAAAACAATCAAAATGATGATTACAGAAGTAAAGAACAAAAAGTGCAGTCAAAATCACAATGACATTTGGTTTCCTATGCAAATGAGAATCCAACATTAACCAAGTACAAGCATCATACATGAGTTATAAGTTATGGTCATAGGTCAATGTGAATATAATTAAAACAAATAGAACAAGAAAAAAGTTTAAGAGAATACAATTAAATTGACACAGATCAACAAATTTATATAGTTGCTTCCATGAACATGATATATTTTTTTAACAAAACCACGCAGAATTCAATTAAAAAACATTAACTCCACTAAATTGCTTGTTTTCTATTTTGAAGAATCAATTTTATTAGGAACTCAAACATACAATATTACAAATATTCAATTTACCTTTCCATGATTAGTCTACAAGCACAAAAGTAGACTAAGCAGTAAAGGTGAAACCACTCGGATTCAAAAAGCAGTTAAAGACAATGTGAATGTGCCTAGACAAAACTACCTTTATGCGTAAAACAATTAGCGTTAATATGAATGAATGAGCTATAGCTTCAATATTTGAAGGCAAGTTATCAGGAAGATTGGCTTGAATCCAAAAGGCAGAAAGAAGCTGGCCCATTTGATCTTCACTTAGCTTCATAACATATGGTTCCTGAAACCCAATTCAATATCAAAATATATTAATATAGTAAATCGTTATCAACAAAAATTACAATTAATAAGATCTACTGACAGATCAATTCAGCTACTCACCACATCAGTCAAACTTGGGGATCCTGTAGCCCTATCAATGATTGAGCTGAGTTTGTAAAAGTTAGGGGAAGTCTTTAAGCCACAGCCCTGCTTCCATTCTTCTGTGACTGTATCCCTTTCTTTGTCATCATGAACAACATTCGCATGATCTGCAGCATTGATACCATCTCTGCCTCTGCGGAGCTTTTCAAGTAAAGCAGTAATTGAAGCAGATGCAGTTGCAGTCTGAGAATTCCTTTTATTGCGCTGATCCAGATATCTAGACCGCAGAGAGGAAACTTCGTGTGTATGGAAGGAACTTGGTAAAAGAAGTACAGAAAATATAAGGTGTGCTCCAATGCGAGCCTCTACGTCTGTATGCATCATTACTTTTAGAAGTTGCATGAGAAGAGATTCAGGAAATCCCTAGAGGCAAACAAACAAAAAAACTATCAATAAATCGACAAAAATCAATAAAAAAATAAATCCAATAAAAAATATTAAACCAATAAATCAACAAAAATCTTCAACCATTAACTGCAAAAAAAAAAATCGATAGAATGCTGCATAAAATTATTTTTAAGAGAATGTGTCTTCCTTGGGGGCATATTAAAGTTCTAGAATATTTCCTCAGATATTATTGACAGTTACTAAAATGTTTAGCTTCAATATGAAGTACAACGACTGTTACTAAATCTTTGATAAAAACAAGCTCTTCACACCTGCTGCACACGTAAGTTAGCCAATGCGGAAATGAGTGCTCGAGCAAGGACTATGAGTGATCCAATGGTTGCTCTTCCAACAACACCAGATGGAATATTTTCTAGGGTTATTGCCATCAAGTCAAATAGTGGCTGCGCATCAATGACCTAGTCAACCAACAAAGAAAAAACAGTAGTTTAGTAACTGAATAAAAAGCGGCATCTGAATAAATCTACATTGTTCTTTTTTTGTGTTACCCCATTAGCGATTTCCAGTAAGCAATTCTCGATGGAATTTTGGAGTGAGATATTCAAATTGAACTCTTGTTCTCCAACAAATTCACTGGAGGCCTGAAAACTTTTCCTGAGATGTCTGCAAAGGTCACCAACAAAACCAATCTCTGCTAACCGTCTAACTGATCTAATCTGCATGGCTAAAGATGTGGCAACTTGAACTACATAGGATTTAAGTTGAGGATCATTCATAACATTTTTGTGGTCCAGATGATGTATCACAGAGGCTAGAATAAACCGTTGATTCCCTGCAGAAAAAGGTAAAGATTAAGGGAAATGCCATCATGCAGAAAAAATGGAAGGTTTTACAGAAACACCGTGTATGGTAATTAATATTCTAAGCTCATAGATGCTTCAAAGTCCTAAACTCCATACAGTTATGAAGGTAAAACATGGAATATGATAACTGACAATACAACCGCTGCAAAGCAATTTGTACAAAAGTAGTGGGAGAACAATACCCGTGTTCTCAATGAAGTAGGCCATCCTCGATAAAACCACCATTGCCAAACCATTCTGAGGAGCCCAGTGTTGCCTTGTATCAAAGTAGACAAACATTGGATCCAATACACGACGCATAGTTGTGCTTTCCTTGGCTAATTCAACCAATCTTTGAATGCATATTTGAGCCCATATTTCTGGTTTTTCAATTTCTTCTCTATAGAATGATAAATAAACACAATAATAAGGGAATAGTGAATAAAATCTGTGTAACAAACCAATTGTCACGGCTGTAACAGCTAAAAAAGGCCTATTAATCGGTTCTTGAATAAATACCTGGTTAAGAGGGAAGGATCCTTTACTTCTGGTCGTGGTTGGATGATCAAGCAACTAGAGCGATTGTCATTACCAACAACAGAACCAGCCCGGCTTTCACTACGGACAACCTCATTCACCCAATTATGATGAGCCTCTGTCCTGATGTCAGCATCGTCACTTTGTCTACTCCAATCGTAGTTATCTAAAGTGGCATAAACAATCTGCATTTTGAATTAACCAACAAATTAGAGATGATAGAGAAAGAAATTCAGATTCGCCGTAAAATTTGGAAAAATCTATCAATCAAAGAAAACCACAGCATAGTGGCGGTTTCAAAATAGTTGGGAAGCTTCACTGAAGAGCCAGAGTGGTTTAAATGGGGAGAAACTCAATAACTTACCTCATCAAAATCAGCAAAAATGTGTGAAAATTCAGTCATGAACCAAACCTGCCAAAAAAAAAGGTAGTTAAATAAACAATGCACCACGAGTCTGAAACAATAATGAAGTCACAACAAACAACCATAAAATTTTACGTGAAAATACACATTGGGAAGTAAGCAACCAATCAATGAACTGAAACATTATGTTCCAGAAAACATGCAAAATCAGAAGTGAAACGTATAGCAATTCAAATGGAGCACTAATTACCATTGCTGAAAGGCATTGCAAGCTTGAGGCCCTCAAACAGCGGTTTTCATGAGTTTCACCAGGCTCCTGTGATAGCATGCATACTTTCCTCACCAATTTCTCGATGTTATGAGTGTAAGTAGAATCTACCTGCACATTCATTGTGTTAGTAACACGAACGTGCATGCAAAAATGATATCAGCTAATTCATTGCGGTAGTACACAGCGACTTGTTTCCAAGTATACATCGATCTAATAGAATTACATTCGTGCAGTAGCCAAATAAGCAAAGAGCAATATATTTGTTTATCGTATTATTCACCTGACAGTAGATGAACCTTGTTAGGGATTGGCAACCAAGTGCCTGAATAGCCTCATCCTTTGAATAGTCCAAGAGCTCCGAAGTTACATTAAGCACATCAACAGCGAAATATGTGCTGCAATATCATAAGTGAGCTGATGAAAAGAATTCATAGCATATAAATAACATCAACAGAATATGGAAAGACAAGAGAATCAATCGTGAGAAACTTACATCTGCGCCTTACAAATGGAAAGCAACTTATTGAAAGATTCTGCTATGATCTTGACTAGTTTGATGTGCTCAGATCTCAGTTCTTTATAGCATCTTTCTTCAAGATATTTTGCTATCTGGCAGAAAGAGCAGAAATAGTGAACTTCGGAATTGTACTGACCTAATTCACGCACATCCTATTTTCCTCCTCTTCTTTGAATAAAATTAAATAAATTGCCCAAGCGTGACTGAAATAAATGAATAAATACCTTTGGAATCCGAAAAGGATTTTTGGCTGCATATTCACATAATTTGACAATTTTCCTTTCGTTTGGAAGCTCATCCTGAGAAGTATTGTATAACATGAATACCAGGGTTCAACCTCATGAACAAATCAATGGTAAAGCGAAAAGACATGGCCATATATAATTTGGTAAAATGATTCACCAACAAGCATTGCTCAATTGATTAGAATGACAATACAAGTTTCTTTACTTTGACAACATGTGATAATTGAAAATAATTTGTAATAATTGGCAAGAGGCGTGACTGCTTTTATTAAATTATTAGAGGTAGGGGGATACAAAATAGTAATAAAGCCATATCAGTGAAGAACAAGCTTCAAATTTTTATTTTTTTTATCCTTGAGAGTAGGAAAACAATTTTCTCCTTGCAATGAGAATAACACAGCATTATGAATACTATATTGCCTACTAACATTTTGTTTTTCTATTGGATCATAATGGTTTTGAAAAAGAGCATCAGAACAAACATTTCAAATTGAATGCATGTCCAACGTCCGACACACGTGGTTACATTCAATTACTCCTGTTTTCAAATTCAAATCATTCGCTAAAACTCGTTAAAAAAAGGTATGATAACACACGAACCGGGGATTTTGGAAAAATATCAGCAAGAAGTTTCCTGTAACGTTTGACTGGTTGTCTTGATCTTGACCTCAAAGCAGGACAGCAAACGCACATGCTTTCACAAGCTGGGAAGATCTTCCTTGAGATGACCCCCATTCTCTACACAATTCCCAAATGAGAGAACAAAAATGTAGCCAAATTAATTCAAACCCAACCAAAAATATTCAACAACAAATCTCAAAACCAAAGAAAAAAAAACAAAAAATAAAATGCAACTAAGATAGGATCCAAAGAACATACTCAATAACAGTTGAAATGCAAAATAGGAACCAAATTGAAACTGAGAAGTGTTACAAGAGTACTACATAAGTTACAAACATGGTTGGTTTTCATTTTTTAAAATTAAAAAAAGCAATAAAAAAAAGGAGAAAACCGTCGACCCAGAAAGGAATAAATAAAGCAAAAAAAACAACATTAAACTATAAAGAAAGAAACTTTTCAAAGTATAATCAACAGTAGTATAAAAATTTCTAAAAGGGCAGTGACCAAAACAGTGATAAATACATCTAAAGCAAAAACAAAATAACAGAAAGAAAAAAAGGTGAAAGATGAGTGAAGTCCTACCAAGTTGGTTGGAAGAAGATATGGGAGTGAGTGGTAGGTGAAGAAGGTTGTTCAGGAATGGAGAGGGGGTGTAAAACGTAACAAATGGTACTGTAGACAGTAAATACTAGTAGAAGAAGTGTTGTAGACTGTAGTCAAGGGAAAATAATGGCGCGTGGGTTGTTAAGAGAAGTGAGTGGAACTGGAACATGGGTAACTATGTTGTTGTACTTGCAGGATCACGTGATGGTGTCAGAGACTTTGAACACAAATTCATTTTCCTTTTTCTTTTGTTTTGTTTCAAACTTTGTCAGAACTTGGAAGACACAACAAACAAACACAACTCAACGGAAATTTTGATGGGTTATTTATTCAAAAATATTAACCTGTCTCTCTCTAGTCCTGTGCACGCTTATGAAACTGATGTTACAAAAACTTCATTTTCTCGTAAGCGTTGAATACGAAAGCACGAAACTTTATTTTGAAACTCTCCATCAGAAGAGGGGCGCCTCCATTCTCGGAATAGCCTAGTCTGGTGCGAATTTTTTTTTTCCACCCTAAAATGAAACAAAATTAGCTGTCCAACCTAATAAAAGATTTATTTACGCAAAGCACCCACTTTCATGATTTTTTATTTTTTTATATATATATATACCGCCACGGCAGGTGCCAATACTGTTGGAAAGTGACACGTGTTACTGCTGCCACTGCCGTTTTCAATTATTCTTGGTGTCATTGAAATAGATAATTATGGTTGGTTCAATTTGTTATAACTTGAAAACAACCAACATTTATATTTTTAGTTTTAATTAAAATCAAAATTTCACAAAAAAACACCGTTCGTAATTTTCAAACATTATTACAATAAAATCGTTCGTGATTTTCGCTAGCTTAAATAAAATCTTTGCATGTGTTTCTAGAGCTTGTTAAATTTTTGGGTCACATGGCAAAAAATGTGGGACTTTACGAACATGTTCATAGTACTTGAATATTAAACGAAGGAATGATATTTATATAATCATTTTAAAACAACTTTTGAATAATTATTTTTTGGGTCTTATTAGTGGGTATCCTAAATACATTCTTTAATGATACTCAATTAAAAAACTATTCATGGGAAAAAACTTAATATTTCAATTTTCGATATAATGTACAAGTTTTTATAAAAACTTACTATTTAAAGTTCTTAAATAGTGTCTTAGGACGCTCATTAGCATTTCCCTTCTCTTTCATAGTCTCATTATGTTATTACTCTCTTTCTCTCTTTATTATTTTTGACTAATAAGAAGAGAGAAGAAGATTGTTCTAAAAGTTGTCACAAACTGGTTGTATAAATATCATTACTCTTAATATTGTGGTCACCTCGCCCAAAAGCCAATTTCAACCCTTTAAGCGTTTTCAACATGAGCTATCTCGTTGAAATCTACTACATTCATTGCTGCTTAAATTGAGTATGTGGCCTTGCAACCATTCCTTCTTGCCTCTCTCTGAAGGATTCTCTGTGCTCCAGTTGCATTGACAGGGTGTTCTTAAGCTCAATTTGTGACCACATCAAGAGTATCTTAATAACCAAAGAGGGCCTTCGTTTGTTTGTTCCATCTTTTCCAATTCTCGCCATCAAGAATTTGAAGTGTGTTAGGAAGACCATTACCACCAGTCATCTCTACTTGGTTGATAATGAAATTGAAATCCCTGAATCTGTGTATTCACACGCTTGAACCAAGGGCTCGAGATACCAATTTGTTGGAACAACAATGTTGAACCTGATAACTTGCACAACAGAAAACTAAAGTGAATGATAGAGAATGAGAGAGAATGAGAGTATTGAAATGAATTATGTTTATTGATATGTAAATAAGAGAGTGGTGGTGTACACGAGGTGAGTGAGTATTTATAAACCATACCACTTACTTAACTCACAAGTAACTAATTATGTTCAACTAACTCTCATTAGTTTAACCTCATTTAACTAACTAGCAATTAATCAGTAGTTAAATTACTCAACAACAACAATTGCCACCATACGCCAAAAGTCTAGCTGAGAATATAAACCCTAGCATATGCGACGCAAGGAAAACATGTAACATGTGTTAAAAAAAGAAGATTCCAAAATTAATAAAATAGATAATAAATAAAAAAATAGAACGATGGTTTTACTAAATTATCATTACTGATCATTAGTGTATTTTGATTATCATAAATATAAAACGAAAATAATAATTTGAGGGTGATGTACATTAATATTAATTAGAGGCTACAAGAAAAGGAAAAAAAATCAATTAAAATTAGTAGGAGTGTCTAACCTAATTTTTAAATCTATGTTTGTAGTTTGGTAGTAATTTTATTGTCAAGCTAAAAGTGCTATGTATTATTCTCAAAAAAATAAAATGCAATGTATTTTTTATTTTTGATCAAATAGCTTAGTGGTCGGAAATTAACCTTTAAAGTGAATAAGTGAGATGTCTGAGGTTCGAACATCTGTCCTTGCATATATTATGCAATGTCCTTACTAACAGAGTTAAGCTCACGTAGACAAAAAAGTGCAATGTATTATTGATGCTTTTATATGTCTATACTCTTGTGTGTTTCAACTATTATTTTACATGAATACATTCTTTTTTTAAAAATTAAATTCGTATTGGAGGATAAGATAGCTCAACTTGTTTAAGTTAAGAGTTAAAAAGTTGGAGGCACAGGGTTCACAGTCTCGCAAAGAGAAAAAAAACTAAAAAATAAAATAAAATTTGTAGATTTCCATAAATACTAGCAATTACCTCAAAATAATTAGATATCAATATAGCATATTTACACACGGATATGAAGCAGGGCACAAAAATTATTTGACTTAAACACATTTTTGGTCTCTTATCTTTATTTCAAGATTCATATTGGTCCCTTATTTAAGAAAAGTGCACATAGATCATTTAATTTGTTTAATTGATATCACATCAGTCTTTTTCATCCATCATAGGCTAACACCATTAACTGTAGTATATGTGGCATGTAAGTCACGTCTCCTTTTTTCCACTTTACCAATTCCCCTATGAATCAAAATTACGGTTTATTGGAACTCATTTTCTCCTAGATTCTTCACCCAAAATTAGATATTGCAATCAATCTTCTTCCTCACCTGAGCTAACATGTCAAACTTACGAGGTTCCTCATCAGCTTTCTTTCTGAAATCGTTGAACAACAGTACAGAGGTTGGATCTAACACAAATTTGCATGAATCTCGTACTTTAAAACCACGGATTCGCATGGAAAGAACTAACGTGATATATCAATTAAACAAATTCAAAGATCTATCTGTTTTTTTTAATAAGGGACCGAGCTGAACCCAAAATAAAGATAAGAGACCAAAAATGTGTTTAAACCAATATTATTTTTATGCAACTGAACAAACAACAAAACACTATTTCCAGTACTCATCGATATCGCTAGCTATACTTCGGCATAATTTGATGTATTGATAGTTGCAGCCTTATATTTATTTTTTAAAAAAAAAGATAGTTGCAACCTTAAACATGAATTATGTTTAAGAACTAATAATAGTACTTTTTTTCACGCTTTTATGTATTACTCCATCAGTTTCATAAGTCGTTTTAAAAAATTCTCACAAAAATATGATGAAACTCATCTAACGTTTAACTGATAAAAATTACGTATTTAATTAAAAACAATAGTATTAAAACACATGTCGATAACGTTTATCATAACATATTTGGTTAAAGTTATGGTTGAAGCCTTAATTTTAATTAAACGAGTTGGACGAAAGCTAAATTTTTCTTAACTATTGATTAGTATGAAATTGGAATAACTTTTATTTTGCATTACAATTATGAAAAAATATGGGTACAATATTTAGATTATTGACAATAGTTTGTTATGAGAGATAGAGTGTATAAAAAGAGAGTAACTATCAATTGTTTGTTATGAGAAAAAAATAACACATTAAATTTATCGGAGAGATAAAGTGTGTGCTAAAAAATAGAAATTTATTGGTGGATTAAAATGAGGGTATAATAGAAAAAAATCCAAAAGTTTTCCTTAATTTGGTGTTACTATTCCAAAACGACACTTAAAAATGAACGAGTAATAATGTTAACAAAACCGGCCAATGACAAAACAAATTTTAGTGAAATGTAAATATAATTAAAGCTCTGTTAATGTACAATAATTTTACACATGCATATCAATGATATGTTACCACATCAATTAATGAATATAACAACTGACGTGTTTTCATTAATTGACGTCGCAACTCATTATTGGATGCATGTATAAAAAATTATACATTGACAAAATATACTAATGAAATTCATATAAATTATTATTTTGAATCGAAATCGATTTCCTCCAAAACTTAATTTGACTAGAAATAATAAAAATAATAGTTTGCCATAATTTTATGAGAGGAATTTGCCATAATTTTATTTAGTTAGTTTTGACAAGAGGAAATTGTCATAATTTATATACTAAAGATTACACCAAAAAGTCAAACACGCTTTAGAATAAATAATCAAAACATAAACTACTTGATTTCAAGTTCAATTTTAAAAATCACAATGACTTGGGACCGCAATAAAACATCCAAACAAACAAGGAAGATTAAGGGCTCTTTGGATTGTCTTGTTTGAGCTTGTCTACTTGCATAAATTTTGTGAGACTGTTTGAAAGAACTTATGAAAACGGCTTATGACATTTTTCAAAAGCTTTTTCAGTTTATTTTCACAAGTTCTCTAATATAGCTTATTAAAATAACTTATAGCATATACAAAAAAAATAACTTTATTTTATATTTTGCTATAGAAATAGCTTATGTGTGCTTATACATAGGCACTTATCATGATAAGCGCTTGCACTATAAGCTACAAATAAGCTCTTTATCCAAAGAGACCCCAAGTAACCACAATAAAAATGTTGAAGATAGACTAGTCCCCTCCCATAAATAGGGAATCTGCTAAAATGGTTCAACTTGTTAGTTGTTAGACAGAAAGTTTGAGAGGACCCATCGCTCATGACAGTAGGACGACCTCTTTCTATATTTCTATCTAACACATTCCGTGCAACACAGGCATCCAAGTCATAAGATTTCTGAAGTAAATCAATTAATTAACCAGGGGCGCTACCACAACACGAACCTATCCTGAATTAGTACACGAGTTCTAGCAGCTTGAATTCACAAACGAAATAATAAGTATTAAAACTAGGACACTCAGCCTCATCCACTTCACTTTAGGTTTACTGTTTTTCTTTTTTCTCCACATTTTGCTAATCACTTCAAGATGGTTCAACTTGAGTGAGTCTGTAATGCTCAACATTTAATATCCTAATGATTTACATCTAAATATGGTTGCCAAAAAGAGAGCATCTACTAAGTGAAAAGGCATCAAAACATACAAGTGAGTGTCACTATCCAAGGTAGAATTTTGATCGGAGGCTGTCCAGAATCTCAGCATACTCCATCGGAGTTGCCTCAGCGCATAACACTTCGTTCCAGATCTTGCGCAAGTCTGCAGAAAATGTAAGCAACTCAAATCCAATTAGATGGACAACTCTGGCAAATATCAAACATTAGAGCCAAATAACAATCTGACAAAAAAAAAGGGAGCCAAATAACAACAACATGAAAAGAACTTCTCATTTTCTTAGTAAGCAAGGGAGCAACTAAGAGGTATGCTAATAAAAGAAAAAGTAAACTTATTTGGGCTTCACATAACAAAGTTCATTATGCACCAAAAGTTAAACGTTATGTTCCACGTTGAGTGGGCGTGGAAGATTGGTGTGGTAATTAAGAAATGAAAGCCCCCTTCACCTGTAAAGCCAATTTTGGTTCAGCTCTTCTCATAGGCTCGAGCCTTATTGATAAGGATGCACAATCATTGTTTCAGACAGGTATCGATAAGAAAAATTACACAAGTCAAACAATATATGGTGCAATTCGGTATCAGACATGGATGATATGTCATGAAATGTGTTCATTTAACACTGGCCTCCCTATTGTCTTGTAAAAAGAACATCTTCCATAATCCCCAATTTACATTCTGTCCTCGTTAAATCTTTTGTTTTAATTATATTTCGTAAAAGCACGCCGTGCTTTTACTTTAAAACTTCGACAACCAAGAAATGTGTCATTCATTCACCCATATCCACAACCGGATTGGCTTATCATAGTCATAAAAAGTTGTCTGATTGTGATTATAGAATTTCCTACCACAAATATATACAAGGTGAAGACAACTTCGCAACAAGGTAGTCAGAGGTTATAATTGCATAAACAATCTTTTTGTCCACAGGGAAAATGTGGGTGCATTTAACCCTGTCCAAACTCCACAATAGCAGTAGCCACCTATGCAATGCAGCTGACCTTTTCCGATTACTGACAGAAAGATATTACACATTTTGTATTTTCATTCCTTCCCAGGTTTGTTGGTTGGATAAAGTATGGTGCTGAATGAGCAGAGCACCCACCAAAACTGAGTTTACTTGAGTTTTTACATTCTCTAAATTTGTTCCTCTTTCTTATTCCTTTTTTCAGCCTAAACATGTTTCATGAAGCCTTTAAACTTTCAAGAGATTTCAAAAAGTGTATCAATCATAGAAACACTCAAGATTTTTACCCCTAATAAAAAACATACATACCATCCTTAGCTGCTGATGGAAGGCACATTACGATCACATCAAATCTCGGTACCTTGGTTAAATTATCCATATAACTAACAACTAGATCCATGTCTTCACTGCCAAAAGAGAAAATTTGTTATCATGATGAAAGGTTAAACAGATGTCAAAACAACAAACTAATTCTCTGATAAATACTTACGCGAAAAAGGATGCAACACACTTGATGATCTCAACTAGCAGGGTAGAAGATAAAGAGTTTTTTAATATTTTCGGTAATTCATGGGGAGACATTGCCTAACACGAAAACATAAATAGAAGAGCAGATCATTCAACAGCAGAAGTACAACATATATAATGGAAAATATAATAAAATCATAAATGCACAGCAGATTTGAATACCTTTAATAGACAAGCCTGCAAAGCAAGATCACCAGAAAACCCTCTCCAAGAGACCTCAAACTGATAAGCTGTAGTTGGGGGCGTTATGTTCTTTGCAGCTTCAGCCATGGCTCGAGAAGCAGCTCGAGAAGCAAGCTGTTCAACTGATGCTTTCATTTCTGGCTTCCTAGTTTTATGATTTCTCTGTTAATAATCTTACACCAAAAATGTGTAAAACAGGACAATGAACGGGAATAGGTAAAATTACTAGTGTCATAACTGAAAAATTAATATCTTAAAATCACAGGAATATAGTAAAATTCGCAAATTTATGATTTCTCTGTTAAAAATGTCACACCAAAAATAGGTAAAACAGGACAATGATAGGGATAGGTAAAATTAATAGCATCATAACTGAAAAACTAATATCCTAAAATCACGGCAATATAATAAAACTGGCAAAAGTTTTAGGGGTAAACACAAAACCCTAAATAAATTTTGCTTCTGAACAGAACCACAATATACAATGGAACTACATTACTAGACGAGAAGAGTGGATGATTTGAAGATAAAGCTTAACCTGTTCCAAGCTGTGGCTTGCATTATAACCTTCCTTAGAACCATTTCCTACTAGTTCTTCAGTCCTGCTTGCGGATTTTGTATCCTTATTAGTGATCTCCTCCATTAAGAATGATTCTTTAGCAAGAATTTGCTGCTCATTACCCTGTCAAGTATCAACATAATCAAACTTTAGGCCGGACACTATGCATGAGGAACACCAAACAAAGTAATCTTACATCTGTCTCATCCATGGCGATAACAGTATATCTATAAAAGTTTTGTTGAAAACTCAAGTTATTTGTACCTTTATTTGATGATGAGCTTCAGTTGGCCCTGACTTTTTAGTACCATGTGAAACAGAGTGGATGATGCTGCTTCCATTAACTTTTGTCTCAGACTTTCCCACTTTTTCTACAGTGTTTCTTAGTGCTTTGGATGCTTTATGTAGAATTTCCTGGTTGAAAGGAATTGTAAAAGTTTAATTTGTGCACCAGAGAGAATTGAGGAAAAACATAGACATAAACAAGAACAGTTAACAACACACTATAGTATCCCAGTGTCTCATTGTGAAGCCTGGTCATAAAGTAAGTGTCATGTCATGTTTTTGTGAAGCAGCCGTTGCTGCCTGAATTGAGGGCGGATAAATCATAAGCCACTATGGCCAACAGACCATTAAATCCCCATTTAGTTCCCTTTATGTTTGACCGCCCCTCCAAATTTTAAGGTGATTTTAAGAAATTATATGGTTTCCGCTCACAGATTCTTTCCACCACCGATGCATTTTCTTGCAAACCCTTCCTTATCCAGCAGCAAATATGTTTTCTAGCATCCCCAAAATTATTCTGTCAGCCACTTGAACTCTGTTGAATTTGTTCATTCGAAACTTTGGTCATATTGCAAGAAATAGATATAAGCTGCGTAAAATAGATCCTAACAATCCTTTCCTGGTAAGAGCTTTGTAACACCAGGTTTCCCTAAAAAATTGCCCCATAAGGCCTGAATATATGCTGACAAACAGAAGACTTCAAAATTAAGGATTTTCCTTCGAAGGTTTCTTTCTGTCATGGAAAACTCTTTTGACTAGTATATATCACTCGTTTTCATGGAGAAAAATCTCAATATATAACATTCATCACCTAAAATCGTATCATTGCAGTTTGTAACTCTACATACCCAAAATATTCCTCTAAACCAATGTTGTTAAATACCGGCCATGGCAGCCATGACCAATTTGTGAAGGACGGCGGCGCCTTGACGGCATCAATAACACTACTCTCAAGTATATTATCCCTTGTTCCATGTCTAAAGTCTTGCTAATGTTGTAATTCTCTATTCAATCAAAACTACTAAATCTAAGCCCCTTTAATCCCAAACCTTGCTTTAAGACATCAACTCGTTTGATTTAGGATTCATCTCAATGTATGCAATTATGTACTGATTGGATGAACCTAAAATTTAAATTTTGCACCAACTCTAACCCTTATTTTTATTGTCCATGGCCTATATAGCTATGAAAATAATACTGGAAAAACTTGTGTGCTTGCCTTCTCATACAGTGACTTAGCATCGGCATACTGTTTCTTGACTTCTTGATTGTTAGGTTTCAACCTCATGGCAAACTCGGCATCTGTAATTTAGGGAAATCAGATAGTAAATGAATTCAAATATCAAAATGCTATTGTATTAAGAAAAAAGACATGTATATGACTTGCATATTAAGTTCACACACCCTCCATGGATTCTTTATTTTTGCGAAGTTCTTTTCTAGCCGTTGCTCGCCGAGAGTATGCTTTTATGTAACGATCATCGAGATTTAAGGCTTCTGTACAGTCATCCACAGCCTCTTGAAATCTGCTGACACATAGGTGAGGAATGAAACATAAAACCTTCAGCCGAAGTGCTCTTTATGAGCATCAGTAAGGTGATATACCAATTAACACACGACAGTAAGTGTAAAACTACTTTCTGATACTTAGGATCACACAATTGTAAAAGACCATAATTTAGTGAAAACTTCATGAATAAGCTATAATTCTTTTAAGACAAAATGCAATCTTGCCTTCTTAGCTTTATATGGGCCATTGCCCTATTTGCATAGGCTACAACAGTTGGTGAGAAGGCAATGCTCCTTGAATAGCAATCAATAGCTTCCTTAAACTTCTTCTGTTTGAAAAACTCATTACCCTGTAATATACAGATGGATTGCAGTATCTTCAGCATCAAACAAGACGGCAACAGAAAAATCAATTCATAATCTATTTATTATTGCTAAAATAATGATCTGGCGGGACACATGTCAGCTCATGGCCATATGATTTGCCACCCAATATCATTTCTTTAGACCCATGTTATATAAAGGGTTTCAGTATTACCAGTATCCAAACAAATTAATTTGCTCCACCCTGTTACGCAAGATCAAAACAGATAGAAGAGAGGGAAAAAAAACTCCAACCAGGTCTTTCTCGGAAGCAGCGTCAGGAACATCTTCAGAAGCCAAACTGCTACTCACACGACTCAACACATCATTATTTCTTGAGAAATCATACTGAGCTGAAGAATTCTCACATGATCAATTGCAATAGTATCTCATCTTGATCCATTCTCCACACCCACTGACCGATCACTCCGAGAAGATGAACCCTTTATGAACTTTTATGAAAATACAATACGTCACAAATGAATTAATACATCCATACATAAACAAGCACATACATATACAGCATACCAATATATATGGAAAATAAAGAGGGTCCTTTTCCCCATCAACACACCATTAAAATATAAAGTAAGCATGAAAGTTAAGAGAAGAACCAAGTAAATAAATTATCCCTTTTATATATGGCTACAGTTTTTAAACAGTATATTCACTTTCAGAGACATCTCTTAATTAGAGTAGAAAATATCCACAGATAGAAAACTACAGCATCACCAAACAGGTGACCGTTTGAAAAGTGAGTGAATTAGTCAAATATTGGTGTGTTTGATTTTAATTTTGGGAGAGACAAAATTGATTATTGAAATGTAGAATCAATTTTGACATGTTTGGATGTTTTGGAGTAGAATTGCATTCATTTCCATAATTGATTTTAAGTTGAAGACATAATTCGAGCTTTTGACTTTGTGCATGTTTTTCCCATCGGTGAGCCACCGTAATTTTGCAAAAACTAAACTTTGGAGCCTCAACAAAATCACGACAAACCCACCGTGATTCTAAACATGCATTGCAAGCATCAAATTTATTGTTCAACTAAGTGTGTGTTTACAAAAACCAATTTGGAGTGAATTGATTATGGTTAAAAGTGAGTTGAAGTTAAAATAATTTATGTTTGGATACATTGATGTAAAACTGAGTTGAGAAATAAATTTGAATGTTACACTCAATTCTAGAATAAAAAAACTCCAATTTCTAGCTTCAGGTAGAATCAATTCTACTCCAGAGCAACCAAACATGTCATAATCAATTTTGGCAACCACAAGAAGTGAAACCAAACATACACTAATTCAAACATAAATCACTTTACATTAAACTCACTTTTCATTCCTCCTGACAAAGTTGCACATGTATAATAATTGCAACAAGGTTTAGAAGGTTAAGATAAAATTACCAACATTTTCCTTATGTGACTTGGTTTTGGACGCTTTATCCTTTGTAGAAAGTTCCCAATCCTGCAAGTCGTTTAAGAAACCCTGAAAATCCTGATAATACAAAAAATCAACGATTAGAAGTATACGAAAAAGAAACGATGAAGTATTAAAGTTGCTAAAATCAAATGGAACCGTGAAGAACGAACTAACTGTACCATTTTGTGCGGTGATCGTAGCGGTGAAATGAAGTTCAGCTCTGCTTACAATGAAGGATATGAAAATTGCTTCGTTAGAGACGAAAGCGGATAAAGTAATGGAATGTTTCGAAAGAAGTTTCGCCAAGTACGAATTATTATGGGTTAGCTAATAAGCCCAAACTTTATATTGGGCTAGCTATGGTTTCCGTGTGTTCAAGGCCCAAAATATATTGGAAATTGCTCTTCTTCCATTCAAAATTGCTCATTTTCTTATATCAGCGAAAAATTTTGAATGGAAGAAGAGCAATTTCCAAGATATTTTGGGCACAAAATATATTGGAATGCAATATTTAAAATAACTTTCTATATTTAAAATGCAATATATTTTGAATGCACAAAATATATTGGAATGCAATATTTAAAATAACTTTCTATAGTAATATATTTGAATGCAATATATTTTAGAATTGCATTCATTTTCTTATATTGCGCACAAAATATATTGGAAATTGCTCTTCTTCCAGGTCTTTCAAATATATTACTAACTTTCTAATATTTTTTATTTAGTCTACAATAATGAGACCAGAGCACATTGTAAGATATTCGAAGTTTGTTAAATTAGTGATTACTAATGTAAATTTTCTCTTTTAGAGAAATCTACTAATATAAATATAAATGTGTTCATGGTATTTAACTATTTATAGCTCATAGAATGATATAATAATTATTGTTTTCATAAAATGAGATCACAAAAAAAGCTTTTATATCTTGTCTGACGAAGAAACAGAAGAAATCATAATTGATGTATTGTTTTTTGAGCAACATGGTAAGGTTGGAATTGGCATCTACTTGAGAGATGAGAATGGTAATGTGTAGGAATACGGTGTGGGGAGCTGCCTACCGTGCTCAAGCGTCTTAAATCGCGCACGGTGCGCGAGTTAGATTAACCGTTGGATTTTAACGGACTACCATGGACTTCCTCTATTATATTTCTTAATTATTTTTTAATTAATAAAAGATTTCTATTTGTCTTTCTGTTTCTCTCACTTCCGTCCCTCTTTCCATCTTTCCACCTCACATCTTTCATCACTGCTTCACCATGGTCTCCTTCTTTCTCGAACCTCTTCATCCCCCCTTTCTGAAAAACCAAACAATTCTTTGCATCCAAACCCATATTTATTTTTCCATCAAATTTTATCATTTTTCTTTGTGTATATTTTCCAATTTCATCAAATAGATTGTGGGTATTTCTCAATTTCTTCAAACAGAAAAAGTCAACTGAAATTTAGTGTATGGATCAAAAGAAGATTGCAAAATTTAAGTCCATCGTGCACTTTTCTTCACTGCCCTTCGATTCTTTCTCCCCCAATTTAACCATTTCACCGATAAATCCTAAATTTGTAAGAACAAATTGGAAAAGTGTACTGCATCAAGCCATGAAAAAGATGGGATGGATGAGCACATGTATAATCAGCAACCTTCGATGCTTGTACATATGCAAATGCATGTGGTCTCAATATTTCTTTTTCCAGTTTTACATGAATTTGAAATTGTTTTCTGTTTTCTTGTTAACAAACGAAATGATCATCTATAAAACTAAAAAATAATATAAAATGAAAGCCAAAAAATAAAGGCTATTTGGATTCTTCTAAGTGCAATTTTATGAACTTCCAAACACCAATCAGTGTGGGCTTTCTATTAAGTGCTTGTGGCAACTAAGAGATGTCAACAATGGCATCAGAATCCTTTTTTTTTTGTTTGGTTCCCTGTTACAATGATGTTCATGTTGCTCAACTCATAAATAGTCCGTGGTACGATTTGTCGGGATTGAGGAAGATTTATCGGTCGAAGTGTGGAGGAAAACGACCGCACTGTCTTGACAAAGATGATGGAGAAAAGAGGCTAAAGAAGACAGGGAAGAGAATGAGCGAGAGTTCCAGTATGTCCAGTACACCATAACATCAATGGATTGTCACAATCTAACGTTTAATATTACTCACGTACCGTGCGCGATTTGAAACGGTTGCGCACGCCAGAAACTGCCTACGGTGTGGTGGTAACTGGTAACCAAACGTGGATGTTAATAACGGCGTGGTAGTTACCTTGATAGACATATTTACTTTTATAATTATTCTTATTATATTCGATTTTGTACTTTTTGATAAACATCTGCATCTCTTTTTAAAATAAAATAACAGCTTTTAGTTATTTAACCATATGAACTTGCGTTGATTTTTGTCATGTTTAAATGCATCTATATTCTATAACTGTCATACCCCAATTTTTGACCTAAAATTTCCTTTTTTACTCGTCTTTTTGGTTCGGAATTTTTCGTCGTCTCACACACGAAATTTCGGCAGGGAGGTATTTTAAAATACCTCACAACCAACTCGGCCTCCACACAACCACACAACCACGCAAACAAAACCTAACCACAAGCCACCATCTCCCTCAACCCACTCACGGCCGCGCCACCCTCTCCCCCAAACACACACAAAACAAAACTCAGCCACCACCCCCACTCACGTACGGCTAACACTAACAACCACCACCACCAAACAAACCCAAAGCCGCCAATCCGAACCATAGCCTCCACCATATTCCCAAACCAACACAAAAAACTGTGACCGAACCAAAACTACAAGGTAGAGTCCCCTTTTGTTTAAAAAGTTGTAGATCTAGACTTTTTTTCGTTAAGTTTTTTTTTAAAAAAAAAACAAGTAAAGATTTGGGAAGAAGAAAGGAAATGATAGTAGAAAACTTGAAAAGATTTTAAAAAGAGTAATTTTTTATCTCCGGCACGGTGGCGCCGGTGGCCACCGCGCCGGAAAGCTACTGTCCGGCCAAATTCTTGTAGAGAGAAGAGAGAGCGTGAGTAGAGAGAGAAGGAGGAGTAGAGAGAGAAGAGGAAAAGGAGAAATGAGAGAAAGAAAACAGAAAAATCATTTTATAATGACCCAAACCCTAGGCCCATTTACTCGGCCCATCCTCTTCTTCTGATCTTCTTCTTTCTGCTTCCTGTTTTCTTCCTGCACCCCCTTTCTACTCTCAGCACCCCCTTCCTCTTTTATTTCTTTTTTCTTTGATTTTCATTCCATTTTGTGCATTTAGTTCTTTTAGTCTTTATTTATTATCATGCATTTTATTTTACTGTCTTCATTTTTTAGCATTTCATGCATTTTTTATCTTTTTATTTATTTAATGTCTCGCATAACATGCATTTTTATTTTTATTTTACTTTGTGCAACATGTTTATTTAATGTTTAACATCTCATGCATTTGTATTTATTTTTACCTTTTTTGGCATGTTTACTTATTTTTAGTGCATTTGCAATTTTTATTTTTATTTATTATTTTGTCATTTTTTAGAATGTATTTAGGAACAATGTAAATATAAATGGGAATATGCACCGACACTCACATTTATTTATTCCGCTTTATATCAAAAAACAAAAATACAAAAATATTAGGTTAGTTTATTTTCAAAAGGATTTCGCGGTGATCCAACGTCACCACGGAAATTCTTCGCATTTAGCTTTTGATTATGCTTTTAATCTTAGTCCATTATAAAAAAAAACAAAAAAACATGCAAATGATCAAAATCACAAAAAATATTTTCTTAATCAAACCTTGATTTTCAATCAAGTGCCCCTTTTTCTTCTTTTATTTTCTTAATTAACCATTAATCAATTTTAATAATACTTAAATCATTTTCAAAATAAAAAACACAAACTAATCTCATTTTTGCCACTTGGCCTTATTTTATCTTTAAAACCTTTTCAAAAAAACTAAAAAACACAAAAACCAATCAATCGGCATTTTTACCCCGAACTACGAGGTTTTGAAAAATTAAAAGTTCAGTCGTGAAATAAAATTAGTGAGTCAACGCTAATCAATAGCTTGATCTCCGAAAATTACCGTGACAGAAATGGCGACTCCACTGGGGATTCCCTAAGAGGGTTGAGCCTAACTTGATTTTATTTAATTATTTTGTGCTATAACTTGCTTAAAACATAAAAAAAATGTAAATATGTGCCTATGTGTTTCTTTTCTTTTGCGTGAGTGGTGAGATAAGTCTTACACCCGGACTTGAGGGAAACATAAGATATGATGGTGATATAATCAAAGTGTCTTTCCGAGAGTGAGTTTCGGATGTGGCACATGTGATAACCTCACTCAATGGAGGAATCTTGGAAGTATTACTATGTTGGCACGAGTAGTCGTGTTCGGCATTGTTATTTTCAAGTGACCTATGAAGTTGAGGACCTTTAGAGTTACCTTTAACCCATCTTGGCCTTTTAGGACGTAGTGCGGTGGCTAATTAAGAGTAGTCTTGAATTGGTTGATACGCGATACTACACTCAAACGAGACTTTCCTACGAACGTCGTTGGACCGGGAGTAGTCCCGTAATCCGACAATATTCGGAAGTGGTCGATGACTTTGGGAACTTGGTAGAACCCGTGATACAGGTACATGTGAAACCATAGTCCTTACCTACCCTTGATTCCAACATTATTGGACTTAACCTCACCATGTTTTCTCCGCTTCTTTAGCATAATCATGCATACATGCATTCATTCATAAACTTTTTTTCCCATCAGTATCGAAGGATTTAGACAAGTTTTGTTGTAAACATCGTAGGTATGAACTTCATAAAAAGGAACACTCAGAAGCATAACTTTAAAAACCCGGATTTGACAAACTTAAGGAAGCTAGGATCTCTAGTGACTAGTCCGGAGGATTTTTCAAGCTCGTTATGGGAGACCACTTGGCATCCTCAAGTTTGAAATATCAGGGCTTTTTCAAAGATTTCTATTGATAAACTTTTGCGCATATCCCTTGGCTTTGTTCCTAAAAAGGGGATTGTTTGTAATATTTTATTTCCAAATGAATTTTCAAACTATGATGTTTACAATTACTTCAACAAAGTCCTTCGAGAACAAATCATTCTTTTTTGCATAAACATAATTATGCATCATACTGCATTCATAGTTTCTGAATCGAGTCTCATCCTCTGTTTCATCACCAAAAGGTCAATCTGCCGCAGTCAAAGAAAGTGGCCCGGCGCTTTCATTATAAACTGACTCGCACTTACAATACTCGTGCAAACAGAAGAGAGAAAATGGATGTGGTCGTGCAAACACAAGGAAGGATTTGCCGCAATTGGGTCGCTGTTGACATTCCCTTGGCTTCGTTGTCTTGTCATTTCAAAAAATCCTTTCGTTTCGCCCAATACGAAAGTGAAATCATGTAGGGCTCTACTTTTGTCTTCAAGTTACCACTATCAATGAAAAATTATCGTTTCTTTTGCGACTTTTATTTTTATTTTACTGTTCTTTCTGGAAAATGGTAAACACAAAAAACCCAAAAAAATATTTTATGTTATCAATTTCAAAAGGTCTCCATTTTTCACTCATTTTCTAAAATCAATCATCAATCATATGTAGACTGAACATCAATAAACCCGTTGAACACTGTAACCCTATGCTCTCTCCCGACTTTGAGTTCCCTGTTTACGAAGCTAAAGATGAGGAGGATAAAGGGATTCCCGTAAAGATCTATCGGTTATTAGTATGACAGGAAAGCCATTCAGCCTCATGAAGAAACATTTGAAAGGATTAACTTGGGTTCCGAAGAACTGCCATTACAATATTCCTGGTCGAATCCCAGATGAATGGTGCCATTGAATCTGCAAAAAAACAAAAAAAAACAACAAAAAAATACAACAAAAAAGAGGAAAAAACAAAAAAAAAAAAAACAAAAAAGAAAAAATACATCAAGAAGATAGTGCAGAAGATGGTAGCCACTTACAGGACTGACATGTTACCGTATGCTTTGCATGAATATCGTACTTCAGTGTGCACCTCAACAAGGGCAACACCTTTCTCCTTAGTTTACGGCATGGGAGCAATGCTCCCTGTAGAAGTCGAGATCCCGTCGATGAGAGTTCTGATGGAAGTCAAGTTGTCTCAGGTTGAATGGTGCCAAAGTAGGTATGATCAGCTGAACTTGATTGAAGAAAAACGCATGACTGCCTTGTGTCACGGACAATTATATCAAAGGAGGATGAAACAAGCCTTTGACAGGAAGGTTCGTCCCCGTGAATTTAGAGAATGAGACCTTTTGCTCAAAAAGATTTTATCCTTTCAACCGGACTCCAGGGGCAAATGGACGCCTAACTATGAAGGCCCATATGTCGTCAAGCGAGCGTTCTCCGGTGGTGCAATGACTCTTACGACTATGGATGGCGATGAGCTTCCCCGTCCTGTGAACGCCGATGCAGTCAAGAAATACTTTGTCAAAAAAATAAAAGAACAGCACGGTAAGTCAAAAACCCGAAAGGGCGGCTAAGGCAAAAATGAGCGTCTCGGTTGACTGAAAACCCGGAAGGGCGGTCCAGGCAAAAATTAGAGACATAAAACAGAAAAATAATCATCCTGATAGGTCGAAAGGGCGATCTGTGCAAAAATTAAGGATCAAAAGACAAAGTAACTGCATCAGGTTGGCCATGACTCACTTGGGGCATATTAGCTGTCAAAGAGACTCTGAATCTGAAGCATCCAAACGGTGGAATTCAAAGTTGTTAGGGAGAATAACAGTTATTGTGTTCAATGTACATTCCCCTTATATTTACCATTTTCCAAACTTTGTGAGATCCGTGGAGCCATGCCATCGGCAGGCCACCACTCTGTTAAATGAATTTGAGCATGTGTCTTTTATTTGGAATTCTCATTTATTCGGTTTATAAAATTTCTTCTATTTTTGATGGTAGTAATTGAAGTAAAATATTTTTCAAAAAAAATTATAAATCTTTTTATATTTTTGGAAAGCATAAATAACAAACACATTCTCTCTGAACTCATGAATAAGTGAAGTATGCGTCAACATCTGTCCTGAGAATGGATAAACTTTGCAGGCTGAACATGGTCAATTGCTAAAAAAAACAAAGAAAGAAAAAGAAAAGAGCTCGGTAAGTCGAAAACCCGAAAGGGCGGTTTAGGCAAAAATGAGCGTCCCGGTGGATCGAAAACCTGAAAGGGCGGTCCAGGCAAAAATTAGGGGCATACAAAAAAGAACACATTCCCGGTGGATCGAAAACCCAAAAGGGCGGTCCAGGCAAAAGTTAGGGATTCAAAAAAGAAAAACAAAAGGTAAGCATGACCACAGAAACACTAGTTCTTCTGCCAGGTTTTTGGATTAACACGTCTCCCCCAGGAAGTGTTTGCTCCCCACCAGTTGTTGCATACATCGGGCCTTACCCCATCAATGTTTTGATATGTCCCCAATGACATCATTCCCAATGAAGATTGCAGAGTGTTTGTACTGAGCCGTCGGTCCACTTTCCAACTTATCTGTCCAGTCTTGTCTCATCAAGTTCATCGGTCATACAATCATACAAGTCAATCCTCCATACAATCATACAAGTCGTATAGTCATACATACATTCATACATTCATGCATATAAAACATACAAACAACATCATTCAATACATGGTTGCATTGACCACCCTGAGTCTTGCTTTACATATCCATCAATCTCGAACAATTTGTAACTCTTTTTCCCCAAGTGTCATCCCCAGTGTGACTGGTCCAAAGATGTCACCCTCTTTATGCCAAGTGACCGTTCTTTAACGAACAGCTTGTGCATATCATTTATTTTCATTCATGTCGTCAGTGGCTAGTTCGGTTACAGTCCGAACAGCTGACATTTACCTTTTACCTTCTTGTCGTCAGTGGCTAGTTCGGTCACAGCCCGAACAGCTGACATTTATCTTTTTATCCTGTTGTCAGTGGCTAGTTCGGTCACATCCCAAACAGCTGACATTTATCTTTTTATCCTATTGTCAGTGGCTAGTTCGGTCACATCCCGAACAACTGACATTTATCTTTTTATCATGTTGTCAGTGGCTAGTTCGGTCACATCCCGAACAACTGACATTTATCTTTGTTTCTTGTCGTCAGTGGCTAGTTCGGCAACATCCCGAACAGCTGACATTTACCTTTGTTTCTTGTCGTCAGTGGCTAGTTCGGCAACATCCCGAACAACTGACATTTACCTTTGTTTCTTGTCGTCAGTGGCTAGTTCGGCAACATCCCGAACAGCTGACATTCACCTTTGTTTCTTGTCGTCAGTGGCAGGTTGCTTTTATTTCCGTCTTTACCTCAAGTGGCAAGCTCTACAAACGGGCAGCTTGTGGTCGGTGTCTTTTCCCATATCATACTTCCTTTTTCAGCTGTCAATACGATAGTTGATCCCTTCCCCAGTGGAACTATGTATTATCCCCCAGTGGAGTCGGATCCCTTGCTTTAACAAACTCGGGTATCCTTTGGTTTTGTTTTACCCTCAGTCGGGTCATCTTCGCCGTCTTGCATTCGCATTTGCATCACGAGCATTTCACATTTTTTTTAGGTCCAAAATTGGCGTACTCTGTATTTAAGTCCCTTCGACCCGCCGAATCAAAGATTTTATCTTCAAATCTCCGGACGAAGAGACTTAAATAGGGGCATCTGTCATACCCCAATTTTTGACCTAAAATTTCCTTTTTTACTCGTCTTTTTGGTTCGGAATTTTTCGTCGTCTCACACACGAAATTTCGGCAGGGAGGTATTTTAAAATACCTCATTTTTTTTTTGGTTTCGTCCGGGTCCGTCTTTTTGTTTTTATTATTATTATTATTATTATTTTTATTTTTATTCTTTTAAATGTTTTATTGTTATTTTATTTAGCACTATTTTTTTTTTTTAGTTACCTTTTTAATTTTTACAGCTGACCTTTTTTTAGAGGAGACTTTGTTAATAATTTATTTTGTTTTAATTTGTCATTTAAGTTGCCATTCATTGACCTTTATGGACAGTGATGGCAAATTAGTGTATATAGAGGCAGTCAGTCATCAGTAGCAGGGGGGAGCCAATTCCATCAGAAGGTCACAAAACTGAAACACCATCAGACCCAATTTCAAAAAACCACCATGAATTCACCAGAAACCGAATTCAACGCCAAACTATAACCAAATCACCATCCCAAAACCCAAATCAATGACTAAAACAGAATCATCACAAGGCCACAAAAACAACACAACGAACCACCTCCCACTCACGTACGGCCATCATCCAAAGCCACAACCACCTAACACCACCACCAACAAACACCTCCTCCCCACTTCCAACAACCAACATACGGCCACCTCATACCACAACCAACTCGGCCAGCCACCCCTCACCCCCAACCAACTCGGCCTCCACACAACCACACAACCACGCACACAAAACCTAACCACAAGCCACCATCTCCCTCAACCCACTCATGACCACGCCACCCTCTCCCCCAAACATACACAAAACAAAACTCAACCACCACCCCCACTCACGTACGGCTAACCCTAACAACCAACACCACCAAACCAACCCAAAGCCGCCAATCCGAACCATAGCCTTCACCATATTCCCAAACCAACACAAAAAACTGTGACCGAACCAAAACTACAAGGTAGTCCCCTTTTGTTTAAAAAGTTATAGATCTAGACTTTTTTTCGTTAAGTTTTTTTTTTTTAAAAAAAAACAAGTAAAGATTTGGGAAGAAGAAAGGAAATGATAGTAGAAAACTTGAAAAGATTTTAAAAAGAGTAGTTTTTTATCTCCGGCACGGTGGCGCCGCCGTCTAGGCCGGCGGCCACCGCGCCAGAAAGCTACTATCCGGCCAAATTCTTGTAGAGAGAAGAGAGAGCGTGAGTAGAGAGAGAAGGAGGAGTAGAGAGAGAAGAGGAAGTGGAGAGATGAGAAAGAAAACAGAAAAATCATTTTATAATGACCCAAACCCTAGGCCCATTTACTCGGCCCATCCTCTTCTTCTGATCTTCTTCTTTCTGCTTCCTGTTTTCTTCCTGCACCCCCTTTCTACTCTCTGCACCCCCTTCCTCTTTTATTTCTTTTTTCTTTGATTTTCATTCCATTTTGTGCATTTAGTTCTTTTAGTCTTTATTTATTATCATGCATTTTATTTTACTGTCTTCAGTTTTTAGTATTTCATGCATTTTTTATCTTTTTATTTTCTTTTTTATTTATTTAATGTCTCACATATCATGCATTTTTATTTTTATTTTACTTTATGCAACATGTTTATTTAATGTTTAACATCTCATGCATTTTTATTTATTTTTACCTTTTATGGCATGTTTACTTATTTTTAGTGCATTTGCAATTTTTATTTTTATTTATTATTTAGTCATTTTTTAGAATGTATTTAGGAACAATGTAAATATAAATGAGAATATGCACCGACACTCACATTTATTTATTCCGCTTTATATCAAAAAACAAAAATACAAAAATATTAGGTTAGTTTATTTTCAAAAGGATTTCGCGGTGATCCAACGTCACCACGGAAATTCTTCGCATTTAGCTTTTGATTATGCTTTTAATCTTAGTCCATTATAAAAAAAAAAAACAAAAAAACATGCAAATGAGCAAAATCACAAAAAATATTTTCTTAAACAAACCTTGAATTTCAATCAAGTGCCCCTTTTTCTTCTTTTATTTTCTTAATTAACCATTAATCAATTTAATAATACTTAAATAATTTTCAAAATAAAAAACACAAACCAATCTCATTTTTGCCACTTGGCCTTATTTTATCTTTAAAACCTTTTCAAAAAAAACTAAAAAACACAAAAACCAATCAATCGGCATTTTTACCCCGAACTACGAGGTTTTGATCCCTCACGGGTATGTAGGCAAGGGACCTTGTCCTTCCAAATCATAAAAAATAAAAAAACATTTTTTTTGTTCTCACTACTCTAATTCATTCTTTTCTTTTAAAAAAATAAGCAAGTCATAGCCAAAATAAATAAATAAAATCAAGAGGTTCTCGTAGAGTACTACGAACGTTTAGGGTGCTAACACCTTCCCTAAACGTAACTAACCCCCGAACCCTAAATCTTTAAAAATGTGGTGATTTAGAACTTTTTCCCATTTTCTTTTGAAAAATTAAAAGTTCAGTCGTGAAATAAAATTAGTGAGTCAACGCTAATCAATAGCTTGATCTCCGAAAATCACCGCGACAATAACGATATATAAAGAGTATACACTATGTTGAGCTGAATTTCTTTTATAATTTTTTACCCTTTAAAAACAATTTTTAGTCAAACTTTATTTACCTTGTGATCAAACTCTAGATTTACTATGGTCTTCTTCCCTTAACAAATAGAGGAAGAATTAGATAAATCTCATTAAAATATTATTAATACACAACAATAACAACAATATTGAACACTATAAAAAAAATCTTATTTTGACCTTATATAATAAAAATAGGGTTTTGGTATAAAAAAATTCTTTCAATTTTACCCTTCATTTAATTAATTGATTTTTATCATTTTATTACTTTTTGTCAATAAAACGAAAAGTTGAACACGTTTGTGTCCATCTTGACGTTAAATACTATAAAGTACAATTGAAATAGATTTTCAAATAAAATCATAGTATCTCACAGTATCTCAATACCATATTAAATCTCAAAATATATATAACTCAGTGACATATTAATATTTCAGTCTATTTAAATAGATGTTTTATTTGAAACCATTTGGTTGACAACTTATTTGACAATCATAGATATACAAAGAAAAAGTAGATATTGACACAAAAATCAAAACAATAAAGAGATAAAGTAAAAATCTAAAGTGAATATGAGATAGAAAGTTATCACAAAATAGTTGTACAAATATCATTTCTCATTTAAATATGTATTAGATTATTTATTTTAAAAAATTAATATGAAATATATCTGTAATCGGTTTTAGATGCAATAATAGGATTTCAAACAAGACAAACTCTTGTTTGAAAATAAATGTATAACAGCCTTACACTTGAACTTTGAATTATTTTTGATCAAGTCCTCTTTTGATTTTGTAAAGTTTCTCGTCCATGTCTTGAGGGGTGGTGAATGCATATTCTCGGGAAATTAAACTTTGGGTTAGGTCAGGGTCACGGTGGATGTAATTTCAGGCCCTAGAAATAAATAAGGTCGAACAACAATGGTTACACCTCAAATAAGAAGGGACAGTGAAAACTGTCTTCAGCCACGGCACGTTGATAGAGTAGTAGGGTCGTGAATGACGGATGCAAGCTCTGTAGTCTGCATAAAAGAGGTGCAGTGGTCTTGTCAACATGATTGCCACTGTTATGTATTTGTGTTATTATTTGCCTTTCATTTCAACAAGAGAAGATGTATTAATGTATGTTAATGAAAAAAGCATCTCCCTCTCCCTCACTCTTTCTTTTACGTACAACACCTCACTCTCAGGGCCCCTTTCTTTATCATGTTCATTCTACCACTCAACTCAATCTTAAAAAACTAACAATAAATCAATCACTCACACATTCAATCAATCACACATCACTCACCCCATTTTTTCTCTTTCTCTTTCCCTTTCCCTTCACTCACTCAATATCACCACCACTATTCAATAATACTTTCTCATATTTATTAATAAAAATACAACACTGCCCATCAATAAAAATAACAATTTGAGTTCAAATTTAAATAATTCATGACCAAATCTTAATATTTTTGTGCTTTAATGAATTATTTGTGAAAAACTGAAAATTGATCGTTATTTATTAGTGAACACATAATCTTAAAATTTTAATTTTGGCAAAAAAACAAAAAGACAATAGATACAACCATACAAAGATAGACCTGTGATTATGATGCCAAAATAAAGTATGCGCCATCTGTGTGTTTTTTTAAACAAATGTCGTCTAAAACTAAGACGGACAATTCTCAATTTGAAACTCTAACATTAGACATTGTCATTACATACATAATGTTGAAGATGAAGACATCTAACATATTAGTAATATCGGTTAAAATAGATCAATATAGACACTATGAATAATGTTTTATATTTTGGCTATATGCATATATTTTACTAAAATTATACGACTCCCTCTTGCTGTGTTCATAAGCAAAAATAATTATAAAATTATTGATCTCAATGCAATCAACCAGAGGAAGTAATGTAAAGAATTTTTTTATAAGATAAATCTAATTTTTTTCATTAATA
Organism: Medicago ruthenica; assembly: GCA_018208015.1. Classification (NCBI taxonomy): domain Eukaryota; kingdom Viridiplantae; phylum Streptophyta; class Magnoliopsida; order Fabales; family Fabaceae; genus Medicago; species Medicago ruthenica. Next base: position 28,267,457 of record CM031371.1, on the reverse strand, counting down.
ATCAAGTGATTAATACAATAAGTAACCCAAAAAAGTGATTAATACAATATGAAATGTCAAAATAAAGTCGAGAATTTGTATGATATATGACCAGTTGTGCAAGGTTATGAGCAATCATATTAATTTCTCTCATAAAAAATTTAACATAAGAGTTGTTACAAAGAGAAGATAAAAGACTACCACAACTAGTCTATATGAATCTTAACTCGATGTGGTGCACTTGCGAGTTAAAAGAGTCCACAACGCTTTTCGAATCCAAAGAGAAAATAACTTCCTAGCAAATTCAATTAGTGCAATCATTCAATAACCGATGGCAAGCCCAGTGCATCTGGATGAAGTAACATTAGTAACTAATATTATAATATGCGAGCCTCCCGACCAATGTGGTATCAAACTTGGACCGAAAAAGAGGGTGCATATGATAAGAATGTAATTAAGAGAATGGGTAAGGAGAAAACCACGTAACCATGGAAACACCAATACTACAAAATCAATCTATTACTTTCACCTCTTTATCGTCGCTATCCCAACCTTGTTTTATCTTTCTAAGAAATATGAATCAATATTACACTTTTTGAATCCACTCTAATAATTCATCTTACATCATACTACTAGTAGTCTAGTACTAATTAGTCTTATTATTAATTAATATTCGAACTTGTATACAGTACGGACAACAATAATTCCACAAATAAGCAGATTGGACTATTGACAACAACCTAGCGTGGCCCATTTGCATCCAACCAGGTCCCTCGTCTACTCCAGTCACATTCCAAACCTAATTGTATTTTCCCCGTTAATGTGTGATTTTAATTCCAGAATTAATTAATTAATTTATTTTTATAAAAAAAAGTGTCACTTTTCCAAAACTATTTTTATAATTATTAATATCATAAAAGGGAAAAAAATTATATTTTTCTATGATCATTTTATTCATAATAAATTAAATATGGATTTTTTTTAATATCATCAATACAAAAGGAATTTTGATATTTAATATATTGAGTAGGGATGTCTTTTATTATGAATTTTTTTTATGTTTTCACATTTCTGAAAACAAAAAGTAAAATAAAAATGTGTTAATCGAGGAAGGATGAGTCTTTTTTTTTTTTGTGGTGCGATGAAAGTTGGGTTTAGCATAAGAAATTAATTTTCCGCAGTGTGCCTAATCAATGTTTGAATTTATGCAAATATGATTGTTTATATTTATTGTCACAATGTTTTGAATATGATTTACCTATCCTGAATAAAACCTAGGATGATGTGGATTCATACCCTAGAAAAAACGTTGATTCTGATTGTTTATATTTAACTTTGTTTTATTGTGGGGAAAGAAAAGATAAAATATTATTTCCAAATAGAAAACAATAATTTGAATTTATTTAAAAAAATAAAAAAGTTAGTAATTTTCTTAATTCATTTAAAAACAAATAACAAAGAAAATAAAAGTAGATAGATGGAGAATAGAATAATAGTATATAGAAGGTAAAGCAAAAGTCTAGAAAGAAGACAGAAGTAAGAAATAAAGGGAGAAATGAATTTTTTAAAAGAGATGGTAGGGAAAAAGTTTAGAAAGAAGATAGTAGTAAAAAGGCCAAATACATCCCTGGGTCCTTTAAGTTTCACGTTTTTACCGGATCAGTCCTTTAAGTTTGTAAAGTTTTAGAATGGTCCTTTAAGTTATCAAAAGCTTACGCCGTTACCCTTTCAATCAACTTCCATTACAAAAAAGCTGATCTGTCTGTTATGTGGGTGATGTGTCCGTTAGAAAATGAGGAAGGCTACATTTTGAGACCATTACTGCCTAGTTTTCAAAGAATGTACATGTGTCTTGATGGTTGTAGACAAAGTTTCACCAAATGTAGGCCATTTATTGGACTAGATGGTTGCTTTTTAAAGGGGTATTATGGGGGTATGATACTTGCAGCAGTTGGCAGGGATCCAAATGAGCAGATGAAGCCAATTGCTATTGCACTTGTTGAAGGTGAAACAGGAGATCAACTTTTTTGTAACGGAAGTTGACTGAAAGGGCAACGGCGTAAGCTTTTGATAACTTAAAGGACCATTCTGAAACTTTACAAACTTAAAGGACTGATCCGGTAAAAACGTGAAACTTAAATAACGAAAAAGAGAAGAGTAAAGTCTAAAGTGCGATATATATTGAAAGAGGAATGATAACTAAACACAAAAACACTAACAAAAAAACGACACCAGGGGTAGTCTTGTAATTTCCGTCAAAATTCAATGGCATAATTGAGATTACAAGTAGAAATGAGGGGCATTTTTTATAATTTCTTCCTCTACCTCTCTCTGTCTCTAAACAGCCACCACCGCCCACCATCCTCTTCACCACCCTCCCACCACACACCGTCTTCGTCCACTCCACCAACCACCGTTCAAATCTGCAAACCGATCAGATTCGACTTCTCCGCCTAAAACCACCATTCCGTCCTCTACGGCCGCCACTTGTTGAAACTCACAGATCCGCCACCAAAGAACAGATCTGAGCGACGTCGGCACCTGCGAGGTCAGGAGAGTGACGTCGGCGAATGGTCGCCGGTGAGAGAGTTGCAGAGGAGAGAGTGATAGAGAAGAGGAAGAGGAAGGTTTTTGCAAATGAGAGATGAGAGCTGTACGTGAGAACCTAAGAGCAGAAAAAAAAATAGAGTATAGGTGAACAGTAAAAATACGGTGGTGTCGTATTTGTGTCTGTTATTTTGTGTCCAGTTATCATTTCTCATATCGAAAATGCAAAAGAAATTTGTGGCAAAAAAAAAACCTAACTAATTTGCTGTGGCAAATCCACACCCTCATGTAGAGTATATCAATCCCACTTGCACTGCATGTTGAGATCAAAGATCATAGCTACGGTAAGTAAAAAAAAAAACATAATAGCAAGCTAAGAAAAGTGAAAAATTCATATTATGAAAAGAAAATCAAATAAAAAACAAAATTATATTCTATCCAAAAAAACACCTAACACATTAGTGGCAAATCCACTTCGTTATGTAGGAGTAGATTTACCCTCTTGTAACACATGTTGAGATCAATGATCATAGTTACGATGACTTAACAAAACATAATAGCAAGCTAACAAAAGTGAAAAAGTCACATTATGAAAGAAAATCAAATCAAAAACAAAATTATATTTTATCAAAAAAAAAAATTGAAAAAGGTTATTTCACTGCATAATAGTACTATACTATAGTATTTGTGATTAGATTTTATTTTTTTGCATAAATAATTTTATAGATTAGATTAGGATTAGATGTATAGGAGTGCAGTATCCCGCGGGATACACGGGGGAAATTTTCTGTTGTGTAAATCCTTAACTTGGGAGGCCCACTAACCCACCTCACTACACTCGTCTTAAAATCCTTCGTACCACGATTCTGTCTCACACACCAATTCTGTGCCTGTGCTTCATTTCAACGAGAATTTCAACAACTACCAATACTAATACTATATACTATACTACCACAACTTTATTAGTATATATATAGTATATACTATATCATGTAATAATGTAGTAATAATAAAATTTGCTACTGTTTTTCTGCTCTCTGTGTGTGTGACTCCTCCGTATTTCTAGCTATCATCGCCAGTAACACCTTTAATTTTTCATTTTGATTGAGAAAGAGAAAGAGAAAGAGAAAGAAATCAATCAAGAAAGCACATGGATGGGTAATATGTGGTGTGCATGTATATGTTTTGTATTTATTTACCCTTTGGTTTGTGTCACTACAACGTGGTTGTTACTGTTTAAGTTGACACTTGACACTTGACGCACTTTTATTTTATCTTATCTCACTTTAACCACTGTATACCCTACTATTAGAAGCAAGCAAGCAAGCATTACCATGTGACTATTTTCAACTGTTAGGCCTCCACATTGTACCTGTAGTAGGCTAAATCACATCAAAAATATATGCTATAAAGTAGGGGTGGCAAAATGGATGGATTTGGATCCTAACGGATGGATCAAAAGAAATTCATTAATCCATTACAATTCATTAATTTTTTTTGTTGAAAAAAAATCATCTGATCCATCCATTAAGTATATTGATCATTCAATTCATCCATTACTAGATTTTAACGGATGGATTGTCCATCCGATCCATCAAATAAAATGTGTTATTTATTTAATTTGTATTTCATAAATATTTAATTAATTAATTGGTGCCAAAAATAAAAAATATCCAATCTATTTATTTATGTTTAAGCCCAAAACAGATTTTATTAAGCCCAAACTTGATTTTTGTCTCAGCCCAAACAAAATTAAATATATAATAATAGGTGGTGGTGCACAGCGGTTGACCGACCGTTGACCACCAATGACCACGGTTGACCGGCTGTTGACCACGGTGGTGCTCCGGTGAATTGCGGCGTCGGTTGTCCGGATCTCCGGCAAGATTGCGGCGGGCAGTGGTTCATGGCGGACCTCCGGCGTTGACCACCATAAATGTTAAAATAATATTTTAATATTAATTTTTTTTTTCAACTGTTTCAGTTTTTTTTATAATTTTTTCTGTAAATGAGTTATTTTTATTTTTTTAAAATTAATATGTTTTTATTATTTAAAATGATCTAATGGATTTGTTTTTAAAAAAATTATATAATTTATTGGACTTTTAAAATAATGTGGATGGATCAAATTCATCAATTGTTCTAAATGGTTTGATCCAAAACCAATGCATTAACAAAAATTTTGTTTGGTGGATGGATTGGATGAATATGGATTTAGTGGACCATTTACTATAGAGCTGGATTGAATGAATGAATATGGTAATATAATAATAAGACAGCAACACCTATTTTGGATCAAAAGGAGCCTCACTGCGCCTCACTGGTGAAGAGATTCATTGTATTGAAATTCCATTACCTTCCACCGTTCTTTAGTTAATTAAACACTTTTTAAGACCAGAGTTGGGTCTTAATTGCAAATCATTGATTATGTAATGATGTTAGGGAACACTGAGTTGTTGTTGTGGGGTACCACCAAAACAAACAAATTAAGGTAGGCTATATATGTACGAGATGAGTTAAGATCCTCTCCATTTATTCTATTTGAAGAGATAAAGACACAAAAACTGGAAAATAATTAATAATGGTGGAACCCATTTAATAATAGGACCCACCACCTATTTTTTGTGTCTATCTTTTTCCTAATGGCAATTTCCATTTATTTTTATAAATGGAGAGGATCTCAACTCGTACGAGACTATGCAAGAGATTTTTACACAAAAAAGAAAATTAGCCGATGAAGTGTTCATAATTACTCACAACTACGACAGATTAAACACAATTCACTCAAAAAACAATAAAAAAGAGTAAAATTTAATGAATATATGTATTTGTACTAGGTGGAATGTAGATGTTCTTGTAAAACATGAAATGTGATATACTTTTTCTAAGCACCTCCTAAGAATTAGAAATATGATATACTTTTGTTTTTTGTTCTTAGACTCAATTTAATGAATATATGTATGCGTACTTGTGGAATGTAGATGTTCTTGTAAACATGAAATCCAGGTTTTAGGAAATTGAGATTTTTCTTTTACGAATTTATATGTATTTATTAGAATCAATAGTATATAAAGAGTTTTCAGACACCAAAAATACATGACTTTTACTATAGAAATTTGTACTTTAGTTCACCACGTTGTAAAAAATCAACCGTTCTGCTGACCCTAGTAGTCTTTATGTTTGATTATTTCGTTGTTTGAAGCTTCTAATGCAATTTACCAATCAGTATTAATATCAGATTAATTAGTTTTACTATTAGGCTTTGTTTGCGAGTTTGAAGGGGAATGGAGGAGAGGGTTTGAAAAAAGGAATGAAGAAGCGGAAGAAAAAGAGGACATTGGAAGAAGAGGTTTTGGGGGCTTATTTTTCTTCAAAATATAAAACCCTCCTCATTTGGGGAACTAAAAAATTGTATTGAATGAGAGTTTTGGCGGGTTTGTGAGGGTTTATACGAATTCTTCAAATTTAATATATGTTGTTATAATATTTTTAAAATTAAAAATATATTAATAATAAACATTAATTTATCACTCTCTAAAAAAAATATTTTCAAAAAATATGAAAGATTTCTAAATTTTCCCCTATATTTCTGTCCCTCAAAACCCTTCCTTCCCCTCCCCTCCCCTCCAAACTCTCAAACAAAGTCTTAGGAAAATGTTAACTAATGCCCCCAGACACTTAGTTAAGGTATTATGAAAGGAAATGTTTATTTTAGAAATTGTGTATTTTACTTTTTAAAACTTGAAAAAAAGTTTACATAAAAACTTATCCAAATTAAGATTCCCAATCACATCATAATCAATGTTCCATCCTAAGGACATTTTGAATATTTTGTAATTTCTCCAAGCTCTTCATCATAAACATGGAATTGTCTTGTTGATACATACATACATAAATAAATATCTAAGTTACCGTTGTATGGTGGGCAGATACGACTTATTCCGAAAAAAGAGAAAAATAAACACAATACTACATAACTCATGGTTGATCCTACAAACACATCCATTAAAATACAGAGCAATTACATAAACCTTATTAACCTCCTCAATATTTCACCTAAGGATCAAACATTATTTCCACTTGTAGGACCTCCTAGTGTTAAAGCCAAGCCTTGTAAGTCACTCCTGATTTTATGTTCTCCGGGTAAGGACACCGTATTAGTTCCTTTTATGATTGGAGAAGGTCGAGCACGTAGTGGTTGCTTTAGGGCATAGCACGGCTCTAAACGCGAACAGTTGGTTACTTTCTCTGAATTCCTCGAATTATCCACATGATTTGAGTTCATGAGAGGTTGACTTGATGGAAACAAACATGGTAAGGAACAATTTGGCTCAGCTACTCCTGCTCCCTGATAGATTATTCATTTGTTACATAAATCGTAGTCCTATATAACTAAAAAATGTCACATTATATTTGAAAGCGAATTTCAAAAGCTTACTGGTGCAAATAAAACTCCTCTGAAAAGTCTTCCATTCACTACTGCAGTCATTAGAAAACCTGAATCAAAGGCTCCGTCAATTTTGCCAAGAACTTCAGTACCAATCTAGGATTCAAAATCAAGAGTTAAAAAAATAAGTAACCGAGATTAGAAAACAACCAAAAAGAAGAAAATCTCATCATAGTGAGAATTTGAATTTCAAAAGCAAAGGATCTACCAGGCGTTGAGTGTGTCCGCGTCCGGCAGGCTTCGGTTCTAAAGCTTGGAGTCGAGCTCCTTTTTTATCTTCACCAACATGAAGATATTGTTCTTGCTTTGGTTGATGATCCATTACATGAAGATCTTGTTGACTTATTTGTGTACAATTCTTCAGAAATCTCTTGTTACTAGAGAAATTGTCAAGTTGACAAGTGCTTGGTGTTTTATTGACGAGTTTGACTCGACGATAACGCTGAGAATCCAAGATAGAAGCATTGGGTTTTTGACCTGGAGTCTGTTCTTGATCAGATTGAGATGGAGATGAATGCTGAGACAGGGAAAGAGAATGTTCTTCTTGTTCTGATTCAACATCCCACACCTTTGTGGCAGCAATTCTCCTCCTCTTCTGTTGAGAAGTTCCTGCATAACATTACAAATTTTAAGTCGAATTCTCGAGTGTCTTTTACACATGAAACAGTCATAAACCTACCTGAATCAAATTGACACGGCTGTGCTTTCTCTGATGCAACTCCATAACCCCATTTTCCTAAGACTTCCACATTATTCCCGATACGCGAAATTTTCTGTTCCAAAACACATTGTTAGTTCTTTTTTCAAAAGCAAGCTATAATGTGAACAAGAAGTACTAGTTGTTACTCGAAACAACATTGCCACATGAAGCATTTTAAGAAAGTTTTGTTAAGACAAAGGTAAGCATATTAGTATTTTCTTTTACCGTATTGGTATCTACTTTGCCTCCCATGATGGTCTTCTTTTCTTGATTCCAATAACTTCCGAAGACTTTGCACCCCGATAAGTTGTTATGTCCATTTGGATGCTCTGCTGTAAGCTGCAATACTAACAATTCATTCAAAGGACGTTCATCTTCCCCACACCTGCTACAAGTCAAAGGCGGGCTATCAGAATGAAATCCTGGAAACTAACATTACCACTAACTTACTAACATGTTGTCAATACAAAAAGAACGGCTAAAGAATAGGATAAGGCTAATTTGACGGGGAAACCTACCCGCCATATATAACAATATCAGTGTCTGCAACAACAGCGGTATGAGAAAACCGTCCTTGTGGCTGTTGACCATGTATATCAAGTTGAGACCATAAACAAGTGTGTATGTCAAACACCCAAATGTCGTTGCAATAACGTTTATCTCCGACCCCTCCAATGATGTATACCTGAAATAAATAATCACAAGAGTAAGTGGTAAGTTTCAAAAAGTACCATATATAGCATAAGTAATTAATGACCAATTGTTCGTGAAAAAAGGTTATCATCCTCTCATGCCTTTGTAGTCCCTCTAACCAGGTTGGTGCAGTTGGATTAATGACCAACGAACTTCTGGCTAGATGGTCTATGTAACTTACGTCGCACCTTTTTTTTTTTACGCAATCTCACACTTATTAAGAAATTTCGTTAAGTACTATTAACCTCTTGTTCATATAAAAATTAAAAAGATGTGTACTACCCAAAAAAAAAAAAAGATGTGCATTTCTCAAAAGTGTCATTTATAGGAAAATAAACTACGGTGAAAATAGTTAAATTTGCTTATATTTCATGCTGTACTGAATGAGTAAAAGCACTTACCTTAGTTCCAACATTCACGGCTGCATGACCTGCCCTGACTCCTGGTGAAGAACCTTGATTTTTCAACTGTCATAAAAAAAAATATCAAACAAATTCATTATTTTTATTTGAAAACTCAAACAATTATTTAAAAAAAAAAAAAATCAAACAGATTCATTATTTTTGTTAGAAAACTCAAACAAATTTATTATATTGAAAAATTGAAAATAATGATTTTTGGTCACTAGGTTCCATTTCCATATGAACAAATTATAAGATTGAGAGAGAAATTAAACCATACCCTAGTCCAAGTCATTGTTTCCATATCAAGCAAACTAACATCACCATGATACTGATCACCACTATCTCCACCATACACAATAAGCTTATTCCCAATAGCAAGAGTACAATGACTATCCCTAGGAACAGGCAAATCACCTTTAACCTCAGGAAAAGAACTCCATCTCATAGTTCTAAGGTCTAAAATATGCAAATCATTTAAATAATTTGCATCACCTTCTCCACTACCACCAAAAATTACCAGTCTTTCACCACCAACAAGAGTAGCAGTGTGACTTTCCCTTGGTGAAGGTGGTGTCCCTTCACATTTAGGCTTAATCCACTCTTTAGTGAAAAGATCAAGTATATGAGTTTCATTCACTTTCTTGAACCCATTTGTACCACCAAAAACTATCATTTTGTGTCCTACAAGAACAGCACTATGGCTATCTCTAGGACCTGGCTTTTCACCTGTTGTAGTAACCTTGCTCCATTCCATTTTATCAAGGTCCAAACATAGTACATCACTAAAATGTAATCCTCCACAACATCCCTAAAATGAAATAAAATCAAATTATTACACATGTAACGTTTTGTTACTTTATCATAAAAAATAAATGAAATGAAAATGCGAGTATATTAATTTTTTCTATATTAAGAAAGCAAAAATATGATTGGAAACAAAAAACGTATTGTCGCACTAATTAGAGAAAGAAAAATGAAATGAGTTGATTTGTCTGGAAGTAATATGTGTGCTGAGAGAAATTAGGAAAAAACTAAAATTCAGAAAAGAAAGTGTTTTGGTTATTAACCAAAGATAGCTAGAAAGCATAGAAGTTGAAGACAACAAGTACTACTGTACTAAGAGTTTATGGAAATATTAATCACATAACGAGAATGAAAATTCTGAAAATGACAGAACTCCAAAGAAGTAAAACTTATGAAAACTTCAGAAGACACCATTAAACACACTGCGTATATCTTCAGAAATAATAAAAAATATTTCATACCCCAAAAACATACATAAGCCTTCCAGAGAAGCAAGCAGAGTGACCCCATCTTTGAGATGGATTAAAACCTAAAACCTTAGGATACAGCCACATTGCTTTCTTCTTTGGAGTTTCCGCAAGAAGAGACTCCATAATATGTTTTTTTTTTCCTCTCTTTAACTCTGCTGTGATTGTGAATGTGGTAAGAAGAGAGTTGAATATTTGAATACTCGAAGAGAGTGCTTGACAACGATGAAATAATAACAAGGGAGAAAGAGAGAGTCAAAAAAGAAGAAGAGATGAACAAGGGAAGTGATGTATGTATCCTATCAACTATCAGTATCAATAGACATGAAAAGATGGGCGCTTTCAAGTCTAAATCACTGCCAACCAACAGCAACCCAAGAAGATGGTTGTTGTCAAAACCACATTATTATTTTAATTATAATTATTATTATTATTTCTCACCCTCCATAGTCCTTAGCATTAAAATGTACACCTTATTGTTACTATAAACAAAAGTTAACATTTTAAATTTATTTATTAAATAATGCATGTGATCTATAATAAAATCATATACATTATTAAATAATTGAATCTAAAATGTTGATTTTTATTTATAATAATAATCGAAGGGTGTACTCAATTTTATATTAAGAATAGTGTAATTAACACTTTGAAACATTAAAAAAACAATTTTTTTACATAAAATTTATCAATTGTTTTTATATATATATAAAGTTTTGCTAACGAGTGTCTTAAGAACACTCTTTAAGGTTTCCCAATTAAGAAATTATTCTTTAAAAAAGTTTAACACTTTAATTTCGGATGCATTGAATGCACAATTTTCCATAAAAATTTACTATTTAAAGTCCTTAAAGAGTGCACTAAAGACACTATAGTTACATTTCCCATATACTACCTCTGGCCCTTATTATAAGAAGAAAAACAAAAAAACATTAAAACCAATACAATCTTTAATTAATATAACTTTTTAAATATTTTTACAACTATACACTCATAAAAAATTGTGAAGCATTAAATACATTCACAAATATTAAAAGACAAACATTAAATTAGGGGTAAAAAAGTCTTTTAAACAATAACTACACCTTAAAAGTTGTGACATTTTCTTATAAATAGGATCAAAAAGTTTTTTGAAAATTTTCTTATATATATGACCGGAGGGAGTATAAATTTTGATGGCGTGTGTGGAAATTAGTTAAAGAATTCATTAAAAGAAACTTTGTATCGGAAATAAAAGTTATTACTTTTGTCTTGATAATAATTATTCACTTTTTGATAAAAACTTACTCCATTTCTTTTAATATTTTTACCCATGTTTCAAGAGCATTCATTAGCATTTTTCAAAATATAAATGAATATGGATCCTCTATATATATATATATATATAAAATACTCCCTCCGTCCCAAATTATAAATGGCTTTGGGAAAAAAAATTGCCTCAAATTATAAGTCGCTTTAAAATACCAATGAAATATTAATGTTACTTATTTATTATACTTTTAACTATTTATTACTCTCTTCTTTTAATTCTTTCATTTATCTAATCTATATCATTTATTAAAAACAATTTCATAAAACAACTTATAATATATATTTTCCATACAAAATTAATTATGTTTTTTAATACATGTGAAATGTTTAAAACGTCTTATAATTTAGAACGGAGGGAGAAACATAATGAAAATAGAAGAGAAAATTGTTCCAAAAATCGTATATTTTAAGCCTACAATTATCATTGCTTCAACATGAGACACTAGTAGTGTTATACCAGTACTAATTAGTAATTACTAATCCCTCCGGTCTTGAATGTAAGAAACAAAAAAAAATCACACTCTTTAAGAAAATTAGTTGGTGTCATTTATTTCTCTCAAAGTTATAAAAAATACAATTGCAATTTCTAAATTACCTTTCATAGAAACTTGTTCCATGAAAATAAAATAAAATCACATTAATTCAAGGGTAATTTAGGAATAATAACATTAAATATGATAGAAATTGTTGACATTTGCTTATATTTAAGACCATCAATTTTTTGTTTTGTTGCTTATATTCAAGATCGGGAAGAGTAATTAGCACTACACACAGAAATTAGTACTATAGAATTAGAAATTAGAAAGTACTCCCTCCATAACAAAATATAAGCAAAATTCAACCATTTCAGTTGTAACTAATTATAAGCAAAATTGATTTTTTTTTGTCATATTTAAGGATAATATACCTGAAATACCCTTACTTTAATTTTTTAAATGCACACACGTTTAACAACAACACCTTGAAAATATACTACTGTACACCACAATTAATGAGGGCAAAATAGGTTATTTAACTTAAATTAAATAACACAAACCACATTACTTAAAAAATGTGAATTGGTCAAATTTGCTTATAAAAAGTTATGGAGGGAGTATTAACATTCGTGGGTTGCTTGGTTGGATAAGCTTGAAGAATATTAAGTAGTGATGTAATATCATGGAACGTGACTATTGAAGAGAGAGAGAGAGAGAGAGAGAGAGAGAGAGAGAATGCCTATGTGTGTTTTAAATCAGTTTCTTTTTCAATGAGAGTTTGATTCATTTTTCTCAGTATCATGTCTAGGTTTCTTGGTTTTCATACTTTATTATCGAAATGGAAAAAATGGTGATGTGTCGGGGCAGATGGTTGTTGGAAATGATGAGGAGGTTGTTTTGGGTTTGAGGTCCTTTGACGCATGATAATGTGGCTAAGTTTAGACAAGGAAAGTGTTCTTCATTCTGTTCCCAAAACAAACATGGTTCTCATGGTTATACTTTCTCCGTCTCGTAATAAATGAGTCTTTTATAAAAAAAATATTGTATCAAAATAAGTGATCTATTTTACTATTTAATATAATATTAATTACTTTTTTTTTAAATTATAACTCTAATTAATACTACTTTCATCACTCTCAATTCAATATCTTCCACTTTGCATTTATGATAAAGGTAAATGCACAAATACTTGACAAAAACATTTAAAATAATTTTTCTCTCTCATTCACTTATACATTTTTTTTAATACGTGTGAAATGAGCAAATAACTCACTTAATGTGGGAAGGAGGGAGCATTATTTTTTTTCTTCTATAGATTCTTCAATGAGAAATGATTTTATTTAAGTCAATGTTGAACGCTAAGCATGTGTTTGGTGTAGTGGAAAGAATTGATTTTGACATAATTAATTATGTAAAATTGATTTTAATTAAAAATAATTTTTAAAATCTCTATTTAATATTGTCTATTTTCTAAAATTCTATAATTATTATCTATTTTTAATTCTATAAAATGGTACTTATTTTAAAATGGTACTATAGAGATTTTTATAAGTATTAACTATTTAATATTGTCTATTTAGTACTTCCTCCGTCCCTTTTTATAGGAGTAATTTACAAAAATCACGTGTATTAAGAAAAATTGTTGGAGTAATAAAGTTGACTCAAATATGTGTGACTATTACTAGATTACCCTTAGTTAAATATATATTTAATGTTAACTTTTCATATATCAAGACAAATTGATAGTATTAATAAGAGGTATATTTGAAAAAAGAGTAATCAATGCATCTAGGAATTTGTAAATGGTCTTGTATTTAGAGACAACTTTTTTGTAAACTATTCCTATAAATAGGGACAGAGGGAGTACTATCTATCCTTACTAAAATGATACTTATTAAAAATCTCTATTTAATAAGTACCATTTTATAAAATAAGTATTTCTCACTTAATTTAAAATATTTTTAATATTATAAAATGATACTTCTTGTGCTCTATTATGAATGTCACATTTGCAAAAAAAAAATCGTAAAATAAGTGTTACATTTAATTTTTAATATAATGTTAATTAATATTTTTAATTGTTTTTTTGACAAATAATATTTTTAATTGTTATTAATAGTATATGTATCATTTTCATGTTGATATCTTCCACTTTATATTATGATAATAATGGTGTAAACATTAATTTTTTTTTTTGCCATAATGCAAGTATGAGAAGTATTAGGAACTTTTTTTTCTAACACACATTCTAACATTCACTCAATTATTCTCAATTATTCAATGAAAGCAATGTAGATCTCATACTTTAGAAATGAATTTTACTTAAAGTGGTGGAACCAATATTCATTTCATATAAGCATAAAAATTGTTGTTTTGAAAATTTAACTTTCAATTTCTTAAAAGCTTATTTTTGTTTTTGTTATTTCTTCAATACAAATATTTATTTTTAGATTTCTTAATATTATACTTTAAGGATACTAACAACATTTTATAAATGAGTCTTGTGACAAGGGATGGTAGGAGGGAGAGCTTAAGTTGATAAAAAGTTGAGTAATATGATAAGATATGGGGATTGATGGAGGGTTAAGGATTTAATATTGTTGGTATATGGTCTTCACCCAAGTCTCGAGTGGGATGTAGATCTAGAAATGTCTCTTTCCAAGGTTCCTCGGGGCAGTGTGGTGCTTTGTTCCGGGGAAATTCTTTTTAGTTTGGGGAAATGAGTTCGTGTTTGTTTACCTTAAAAAGGCCAGGCCAACTGCAGTGTTCTTTTTTAATCTGGTTTTTATACTTATACTATGAAACCAAACATATTTTATGTAACATGGCAATGGCACGATTATACATACATATAAAATTATTAAAAGCATTGTTAAATTTAACAAAAAATGAAAAAATTAAGTATTTTTTGATGGAAAAGTTAAGTCTAAGTAAATCATTGGATTTATAACTTTGTATTTGAAGCTAAATAAAAATGAGAATGTTAACGAATGTCTCGGAAGCATTGATCAATCAACTAAAACAAATAAGTTTTTTACAAAAAGTGGTGCAACTGGTAGTTTTTTTTAGGCAAAATAGAAAATATATAAAATAAAACGAAAAAGATACAAAGACTGGGGGGACATTAGACATGACCCAGGAAAAACTCAAACGGAAATACATCGTGATAAATTGGTCGAAGTGGATCCACTCTAGCCTATCCTAACAAAAATTTACTAATCACAGGCGTAACCAAGCGATCTCGCGTACGAGCACGAAACCAGGTTACAAAAAAGTATGAAATAGTGAACATCTGCAGAGAACAGTTTAGAGTTCAAATATGGCGAATGGATCGACCGTCAACACGGTATCAAAATCCAAGTGTCAACAGCTCCCAGATCAATCAGCAAGCATAAAAAGCTCTTTCGAGCAAGCAACGCGTAAGAACTCAGATCGAGGGATGAGTCTAATATGTCAGAAATCATACCCTTTTAGGTTAAACGAACCAACCCTTTCGGGTTAATAGAATCAGACCCTTTCGGGTTTATGAAACTGAACCACCGCAAAAGGGATCAAATCTGTATCCACCCAATCTCTAAACAAACAACAGAAACACAAAAGCAGAAAACAAACAACAAAACAATACAAAGGGAACAAGACAACACAAAAACAAAAAAACAGTTGATCAAAAGTAAAAGTTTATGTTTTCAAGACAAAGTTTCTATTTAAGGATTTCTTAACCATTGCTCAATGAGCACTGGTTAACAAGACCAAAAAAAATTAGGGTCATGCTAACTATTACTACTATATCCGTTTCATCATAAGTGAATCATTTGCAAAAAAAAATATTGTCCCAAAATAATTGACTTATTTTAATTTTCAATACAATATTAATTATTTTTTTTTCATTTAAAACTATAATTAATACTACTTTCATTATTCCGAATTCAATATTTTCTACTTTACACTTATGATAATGGAAAATACACTAATACTTGACAAGACACTCAAAATCATTTTTCTCTCTCTTTGACTTGTACATTTTTTCTTAATATGTGTGAAATGAGCAAAAGGTTCACTTATAATTAGACGGAGGGAGTACTAAGATTAGACGTGTAAGTGGTCAGTTTTGGTTGGATCTGGTAAACCCTAAGACATGAGCCATATATAGTACTCTAGTTTTGGTGAGGTAAAATAATCATATGTTACACTATTAAACTGGTTTGGGCAAACCCACTAATTTTCGGTTTGGGTTGGGTAATGGGTTAACCAAATAATTTGTGTTTTTTTGTTAATATTAAATAACTAAATGATGAGTCCTCATATTTTGTTTTGGCTAAATTACACCGGAAGTCCTTTAAGTTATTTGATTGTAACAAAATTGGTCTTTTAAGTTTTTTGCGTATCACTTACGTCATTTAAGTTATTTAACTGTAAAAAATTAGTCCTTTAAGTGTTGTTTGTAACACTTAGATCCTTTAAGTTATTTAATTGTAACTTTTAGGTCTCGAATAACTTACATTTTTAAGATCTACGGTAAAATAACTTAAAGGACCTCGTTGGTACGGAAAAAACTTAAAGGACTAACTTGTTACAACTAATTAACTTAAAGGAGCTAAGTGGTACGAAAAAAACTTAAAGGATCAATTTGTTACACTTAAATAACTTAAAGGACCTCTGGCGTATTTTAGCCGATTTTTTTTCATAAAAATTACTCGACTTTTTTATTTTCTTAAAAAAATCGTGTAACCTATTTTCACTATATTTCAGCGTCATAAAATAATGAATGACAGTATCAAATAATAAATTTCATCATAAATTTTTTTCAGCAAACTAAAGTTGCATGACATAAAATTACATCAGCATCAAAATTACCAAAAAGTGCAACATACTAAGTTGTAACTCTAGCTTGTTTTGATTTTCAATATAGAAGATGTCTAGTGTCAATTTTGAAAATTAGACTTGATTTATGACCAAAACCTATGTATTCTCCTTTATCCCTATCAAAATAAAAATAATTTTTTTTCATTATTCTGTAAGTGAATTTAGTGTGTCTGGGTCTGGTTTTACCCGAAACCCGTCATTTTTTTTATGAGTTTTTCATTTTTTAAAACCTTCACACCCAATTACTCGACCTAACCCATTTTTTTTGGGTTTTTTTCGGCGGGTTTGACCAGGTTATTAGGGTTGACCAACCTATATACATCCTTACCTAAGGCACTAGTTCAAGAAACAAACAAAACAAATTTACATTGAAAATAATATGTTTTTAACGCTTTTAAGGGTTTGATGACACAAGTTCCAATATACTCTAAACTATTGGTTTCTTTAACTTGTGCTCCCAGGGCTTGAAAATAATATCATTCAAAAGTGCTTGAATAAGATGGTTTAAATCTCTTATAATTTAACTAAGGTTCTGAGTTTAA
Organism: Medicago ruthenica; assembly: GCA_018208015.1. Classification (NCBI taxonomy): domain Eukaryota; kingdom Viridiplantae; phylum Streptophyta; class Magnoliopsida; order Fabales; family Fabaceae; genus Medicago; species Medicago ruthenica. The sequence continues at coordinate 28,250,224 of CM031371.1, read as the reverse complement.
ATGCAACAACGTTACTATTGAATGAGAGTTTTAATGTCCATTGTGGTCATATCAAGCTTGAGGTATTTTATTAAATGAAAAAGTCTAGTGACACACTATATGCCATACTATTTCCAATACACTTTTTATTTGGTGTTGTCAAACTTGAAAGTGAGCCGAGGGTATTAGCTGATAGTTCTAAATTATGATTCTCTTTCTTCAATCGATTACATCAAGAAAATAATTATTTCCCTTGGCTATAGGTTTCCTTAACCTTTCAAAAGAGTGTTCAATACGGTATTTTTGAGGTTTTGAACTTCTAAACTAAGAAAGGCACAATGTAAAGATAAATGTAGAGAGGTAAAGCAATAAAAATGCGTACTATGATTTGTTTGATTGGGTATGAGTTGATGAATTGAAAAAGTTCAATATTTATCTTTAGAGATTTGCCTCACTCGGATATTTAGGTAGGTAATGCGCGAATTTTTTCTTCAACGAGGGGTTGTGTGACGCCGATGTTTGACTTGCAGCTTTCCACTTCACATTTTGATTCGTTGACAACATCCACATTAGCGCAACCTACCACAAAACGTGTATATGTGTCTATCGCTTTCTTTGGTCAGTGGCACTACAAACATGGAGCATGAGTTAAATGTGTTGTTGTCCTGTTCCACTGAGTTTTCACAAAGTTTGATGTCTTCGGGACCTTTTTGTACTCTTTAGTATACACAAGAAGAATTTGGGTGACCCTCAATTGGTTGTGATAGGGCTTGCCTAACCTACCATCGATTGAGGAAAATTTTCATATCAATTTCAACATGATAATTATTTTTAGGTGCAAACAAGCGCCTCCTTGCATTGCGTTATCGATTAGCACTGAGTGATAAGATGATGTGAAGTAAACTAAAATTACCACGCACATACATTATCATCATTGCGTCGTAAGATAGAAAAATAGTCGTTAGAATCCCTTATTTGACTTACGATTGATTAAAAGCCAATGACTCCTACTGATTCAATCATTAAAATGGCACCCTTAATTTTCAAACTAATTAACAGATATCTCATCATAATCATTTGGTTAACTATTCCTTATAAATAGTTTCAGTTGAAACATGTGCTCCTTACTTTGCTGCTAATTTTTCGCGTCTTGATCCTTTCAAGTTTCATTCTCCCTTTGATCTTTTTCAAGTTCCATCTCATTTAAAAATAGTTAACCCTATTTTGAGAACATGTCTTCCTCTCATTCCCAAAATCAGGACCACAACTATGGTGGTGTCAAAAGTTCTATATATGGATCTCCTACTTCCTCTTCCCATGTCTTTGTTGATCAACCTCTGTTTGATCATCCTTTGGCTTTGTTTCCTATTCAAAACCACTTTTCCCTTCGCCATTCAACTTCTATTGTAAGTGATGGGATAATGTTTTGTACTGGTTGTGAGTACAATGTATGAAAACTAGGGTTTCAAAGTCTGTTTAGGTCATGCCTTGGGAATGATCCCAAGGTTACTATTTGTAGCCTTGACTTGGGCCCATCTGGCCATGGTTTTGGGCCCAAATCGTAAAGGGCCAAAACCATGACTAGGGCGCCCTCGTCAGCTGCTGAGGGCACCCCCTGAAGGTGTCTTTTAGGGAGGTCACCTAAGGTTATTTATGATTGTCAAGTGGGCCCTGCGCCCTCTTGGAGGGCGCCCAGCCTTACTCCAAGGGTTCAAACCCTTGTCTTTAGGATCTCAAGGCCTAAATGGTGAAATCTACGGTCCATGTTTCTTTAATCATGTCGTCATTCAGAAGAATCTTATCTCCCCCATTGGATGAAGAATGATTTCCCACCGAAGGAAAAACAATCAATTTCAAAACTTTTCCTCGTCCAACGCCAACCTACTTATCCTGGTTAGCTCGGATGGAGACTACTCATGCTCAAACCTGGAAATAAAGAGATCTATATGACGTGATCATGTTCTCCAATGTTGAAATGTGACTTACGCTCTCCAAAAGGTCGTATGGAAGCTCTAATTTTGGTTAAAAGAAGAAGGTTGTTGACAAGCCATCGTCGAATCGGATTGCAAACCAGTGGTAAATGACATCAATGAATCCTTTTTTTTTATGTTATTGAATTTGAATTTATTTTGCATCACTGTATGCCCTATTTTTTTGTTAATCAAAATTACATGATTAGTTTTACTAAGAATTATTTCAACACAGAAAAATAAATTCATTGTGAGACAAGCAAACTTTATTACTTACATCTTCGTAAGGGCGTCAATATCTTATATTAGTTCTCAAGACTTCAATTTTGGTCCAACCTATATTACAAACATCGTCTTTATAAAAACAAAGAAAGTTTGTCCCTTCCAAAATAAATTCAAATAATGAATACATGGTCAACATAATGTTGATTATTTTTTGTAATAAAAAGATTAAAGCAAGGAGATGATGTTTCACTTCAAAGCAACAAATATCTTAGGGCTCAAAGACTACTTAAAAGAGAATTCTTCGAGTTCATAAAACTCTTACAAGTATATGAAAACAACCTCTAAAAAAAAGTATATGAAAACAAATTATCTAAACATTCATCAAGTTGACCATAGTTCGTACCATTGGTTTGATAAATGATTCCGTTGTTTCTTGGAAGAAATGGCTCAGCGTGACGGATACGTGCCGTTCATGGATGTCATTTCTTGTTCACCATATAGTCAAAACCAAGTCTACACGCAACGGCGTTAATACGGCATAATCCTACTACTAATATAGGGTTATTTTTAGTCTTAATTTTTGTTTTGTTTCAACATCTTTTTATATTTGTGCATTTTTGCTAGGATAATATACACAAGACTAATCTTTTTTTTTTTTTTTTTCCATTGAAGATGTTTTATAAATTTATTTACTCATCTGCAGCTTTGGATATTAAAAACTTATGCACATAATTTTCTTTAAAATCTGGAAAATTTATGGAGAATAAAAGTGAACAGTGAATCCTGGAAATGAACCTTTTCCATATATAACAATTGTAAGCATGGACGATCAACTTGTCCAAGAAAAGCTAAAGAAAGACACAGAAATATATAGTAAAAATATCTGATTGAGACAACTAATATCAAAGTGAAATTATAACCAAATGGAGTTGCCGTATAGGTCCTCACTTTATGCATATATGTCTTCCATGGAGAATCTAGGCCATTAGGAAGACACTGTTTTGTGTTTGCTTAGAAAAATAAGACACTGTAGATGATGGGGAAAAGTGGATCAAGTGTACAATGTTGGACATTCACATTCTACTGTGCATGCCTTTTTTCCGGTTATTTTATTTTTTCATTTAAAAAATCATTCCAATAAGTTGTAATAGGAAATCAATCTGAAAATAAATTAATCCAAAACACATTTATAAAAGCTCAAGTTTTTTTTTTCCTTCCAAAAGAGTCTCAAAACATGATAAATAAACAATTTATATTATGCCTTTAATCCAAATTATGATTTTGAGATTTTAAATAAAACACCAAATGTGTTATTAATGTCAAATAAGTGGGGATAAAGTTCTTCAAAATAATTAAAATAAGTGCAAATTTTATTCCTCGGTTTTAATAATAAATACATATCACCATAACTTACCATGCATATGTACATATATATGATCACAATTTCATGCTTCCGACCCACCAATTTTTTCATCAAAATCGTACATAACTACTCCATTTGCTCAAAATGAAGTGATGAACCCTTCAGCCAAATCCAAATAATAGCGAGCAATTGAGATTTCCCTATGAATTACTAAACCCTATCAGAATCACCACGATTCCGCAGCAAGTCTGTTACATTTCTAAACCTTAGAAAAGAATATGGAAAACAATAAATGCTTTACAAAACGTTTATGCATGGTAGACCTAGACAACTAACTAACTCAATTTATTATATGAACTAATATAATATAAAGGCATGTTATCCATTTACAGAAGAATTACAGGCAAAGCCATAGAAGAAATCTCAGGCTTTTGTATCAGGTGGATAAATCATCCACCATGCTAATTGTTTCCAACATATTTGGTTCTTGTCCACATCAAACAATAGTCTTTGCAACAAGGCAGCTAATGGAACAGAACAACTGCACTAACAGAAGTTACTTGTCAGATAAAATATTGTTAGACAACAGTTAGGAGATTAAACACAATTAAAAATCCATAGACTGGATTGGTGTTTGCATCAACCAATTGACTGAAAATTTTCAAGAATCAATATCTTCTCCTTTACTAAGGGTGTCATCTGCCAACAGAATTCTAAAATTTCCTAAGAAAGGAAAAATATGACAAATGCCCTTCCCCCCTCCTCCTACATCGTCGTTAGGAAACAACCAGACAAGTGTAAGCAGTTCATGAACATTTTTTTTATAAAATAAGACTCATGAAAAATATTCTAGCTAACAACGAACTACCAATGCAGTTATACAACAGATACTTGCATAAATACCAAAGTTGAGGATCACAAGAAAAGGACATTTTTTGTTATATTTTTATATTGAGACATGTCATACAAAAATATGGTAGTAAACAAGGAACAATAAATGCAAGGGGTACTTACATAAATATCAAAACTGAGGATGATAAGAAAAAAGGCTTTTTTGTTCGTCTGTTGGATTCGACAACCATCTACAGAACATCCATGCTGCACCAACCACTGATAGAAGAGACAACATTGCTAAACATCCAAAATGAGAAGGATCATTTGCGATTATTGCAACACCAAGCATTAGAGACTCTGCCAGACTTGCAACAGCAACTTCTGTAGTCCCGATGAGATTTGCTTTGGATGATGGGATCCCAGTTTGGATAATTTGCGCCCCCACAACATCATATGACATGTGTCCTAGCCGTGACAAAATCTGCAGAAACAAGCACGATAGTTTACACACAAAAATTTAATGTGAGTAAATTTGACAAGATCTGATTTGCCATCAACATCCAAGTTTGAACATTTCAAAAAATGCATAAAAAATGCAATTTGAGACATCCGAATATTTTTCTCATACAAAGCTTTTTCTTGTTTAACAAATATTCAATTACAATGACCTGTTGAAACTTTTTTCAGTAGAGATATCCAGTTAGAAAAACAATGAACCTCAACAATGTTTTCACCCAATACAAACTAAGTCTAGTTTGCTAACAAATGCACATGGCATTTGAAAACAAAGAACTTAAAAGGATCTAACCAGTATTGAAAAATCACTATCTTGAACAATCCATATCATCATTTAGGTCACTTATTAATTTGGTAAACGCTGATTTTGAATTCCTATTCATGAAGCCTGGATACTTGTACGCAGCACGTACGATGCAACGTGGCCTAATACGTTCACACAATCTTGCAAAAAAGGTATGTTTTGTATAAACATGTGGTATTTGTAAAGAGAATTTGATTATTGTTCATTAATATACAATAACCATATCGGTAGGTGATGATCACTATTTACAAAAAGGCATATATAGACACATCTATTCTTTGTCCATATCAAAATATATATTCTTTCCCCTGTAAACATTCTGCAATGTTACAAAATTTTCTCAAACCCATGTTCGAATTTCAAAGGAAGCATTATTAGTCCTATTTGAAACTTGAAAGAAGTCTTGGCTCTACTGAATTGGTTACATTTACTATCTAACACTAGTTATATCATTTTCATCCACATCATTCCCTGTACTATAAAAAGCATAGCTTTCTAACATTGGTCATTAATGAGCAACCCAGCCAATTCAAGAAGTCCAACACCACCATCAAAATCAAATATATAATGCACATCTCTACTAATGTCCCATAACTTTATATTTTCTCTATATTTCATGGACAACATTTATCGGTTGCAATCCACACAACCAAATTCCCTGCCCTTTTGGATCACTTTTATTTCTATTCAAACAACGACTAAAGGGGTATCTACTCTAATTCCTCTCGCCATATGATGGAGAATAAGGCTTAACAAGAAGCTTTAAGGTAAGTAGTTGCACCCCAAAAGTATCAAAGCTGTATCTAAATGTATTCGTCATCAATCTTTCAAAAGAAAAATAATTGGAGGATACCCCCTAGATATGATCTAGGAGTATTGTATGAGTGTCAGTATTATATACGGGTACAACACTGATATTTTAGCAATTTTGGAGTATCTAGGCTTCAATTATACCTATCCTTTCAATCCACTGGCCACTACCAAGGCTGTTGTAATTATATGCTTGGATACCAAATAATCAAAGGGCAAAAACTTTTTTAGTGACTTACAATCAGAAACAAGAAAAGGAGAAGAGGACTCTGATGTGATATTGATCCACTCATATATACAGCAACAGCCATGCTGAGAAGTAAAGCTTGAAACACCAACCCAACTGCCCCAGCCTGGAAAAGAGAGAATATTTCAATGAGATAATTTATAATAAATCTCATACTTTCTTATGTGCAATATATAAAAATAAAAATGAAAAGCTAAAGATACCTTTAAAATGCCAAATTGCTTGACCAGAGTTGAAGACACGAATGTTGCTGCCACACCCATAAAAGCACACAATCCGCTAAATCCTCCAATGATAGATGGATGTAAGCCTGTAGGACAACAATTGACGGGGGAAACTTGGACGTTTAGTACAATAACCTAAAAAACCAATCCTTGGTCCCAAATAAAACAAGGAAAAGGAAAGATAAAAGAAGTTATAGAATGACGTTGATTTTTAGTTTAAATAATATAGAATCAATTAATGGGGCCAATCAGAATGCAGACCACAACAATAAATCTTATATCAAATCTACTCCTTTTTCCCTTCTCTTTTTTACTGTTTGTTATAGCATTCGGTTTAACAACGACATTAAAAATCATAACTTCACTCCAAGGAGGATCTCAACTAACAATATTTGGAAACACCATTCGTGCTAGACAATGGATAATAACATTGAAATGAGTAAGAAACCAAAAAAGGATCATTGAGCACATATTAGCTAATTTATAAGAAAGATTTGACAATTAAAAATAAATCTAAAACATGAAAACCCTTCATTGTTAGCATAATCTTTAAGCAATAAATGATCTGTTATAAGTGAAACAAGCTTCCCAGAGAAGGGGGCAATTTAGGAAATTTTCACATACCATGCTGTGTTAAAAATGCTGTCATCAAACTGCCTGGTGTAAGAACAATATTGAAGTAGAGGAGCACCCACGCGATACTAGCAGGAAGGACTGGCTGACCTAGATACTCCTTCCAGCCAAGCTTGATGGCTTCCAGACCTTTAACAACTGGTTTTCCACCAGATAGATGTAAGCATATACTGTCGAATGAAATACTCAGGATATAGGGAAAGATCGGTTTAAATAGTACCTATACTGTCAGCATCTGATGCAGAATCTTCATTGAATGATCTGCAACAGGTTTGTGATGGTTTAGGCCGGTCAAGAACGCCGGTAGAAAGCTTGTTGGTTAAACATGTTAAAATAATCTGCAAATTAAGAATGATGAGTGAATATTAGAATGAATTTATCTTCGGACTGAAGGAAGTTACAAAACAAGAAGAAGCAGAGAACTTACTGTAACAGGCAGTAATCCCATCATTAAGCCAGAAGCAACTTTTAAGCAGGTTACAGGATGAAATTTGGAAAGAAGGACTCCAAACAGCAATGCTCCAGCTATCTGAAATTGAAAAATTTGCGAGTTTCAAAGTCAGAGCTACAATTGATACTTCATAAGAAAGTTCCTGAATATTTCATTTGACTGAATAGTATATTGGACAGAGAAATATATAAGTATGCTAATTAACATGGTGCAAATATTACCTCAGATAAGAGATCAATTCGATTTAGAATGGCATTTGCTTGTGCAAGTGCGACTGGTCTATTCACTCCTGTCAGCTGTGGAAATAAAGCACTAAGGATCATAAGTAATTACTATAAATAACAAATTACATGTCAAGGGAATAGGAAAAACATTGAATGACAGTACCAGCACAACCCAGTCACGCTCATTTGCAACCCCCAAAGCTACACCACAGAGCCTCTCAATAGCCCCAGCTGAAACCAAAACGACAAACCATGGGCGTAGAAACAAACTAGACACTGAAGTAGGAGGCACAGAGTGGGCATGGATAATCATAGCTGCAGATAGCAACTGAGTGGCTGCCTGAAAATAGAAAAAATGAACGAGTTTAGGAAAAAGAGCTATATCCTGCTTGATTTTATATAGCTCATTAGATAACTTGCCTGAATGATAGTTAAGTAGTTATATGCAGGCACTCTGGGCAAATGGTCCATTAATTTTCCAACCAATGGACCACCAACAATTATAGCCACTTTGGTGAAGAAACCCATCACAGCAACTGGCAAGAGGCTTGAGTGTATCAAGGCAATGGCAGAAGGCCAAGCAAAAGTCCAAAGCTGCTCCACAAAATTTGCAACAATGCAACTAGAATAGAAAGCTGAAAACATATAAACTTCAAGTTAAGAACAGCTTAGATGATTCAGCCTCACAAGCATCGATAAGTGTACATGGCAAAAGGCATGTAATAAGATGATTGGACAAGATTACCAAGCTAGGCACATCTCAAGTTATAAACTACATTTATGAGATTGTCACGTCAAACAAATGAAAGCACTTTTGAATTTAAATAATAAAACAATCCAACAAGCCGCACTAACATAAGATTTTTAGCATTTTAATAGGTATGTATGATATCACAAAATAGCCATGCCGATATCAATTGATTCCATATATATAGAGCAATGGATACGGTTTTTTATGCTTTACATTCCACAAGTAAATAGGGGGGTTTTGGTTCAATCGAGCGCTTCATCTAGGGGATGGGGAAGGAAAGACCAAAGAAAGACACAGTTTTAAACTAGAGCATTACATTTGCTGAAATATAAGAAAACTCTACTTTATTGAAGAAGTCAATACAAGAATCACATTAGAACTAGACTACTAAGACAACATATATACTATGGATGTGGTTATTAAGGTTGAAAATGAAAAACATCCCACCATATAACCCGGCAGGGTGTGCTGGAGTAGCTGCAAGAGCATGTTGTTCCTCTTCTGACAAAACCTACATAAGAAACCATAAAAAAATAAGAAACAATGAAACAATTCTTAACCAAAACCTAAACCTATGAAAAAACAACCTACAGGTAACGAGGTCAAGACAGTATCTACAAAGGCGGTTTCAGAGAGTAAATTCAAAGACTCATTCTCCACCAGAATATCAGTATTGATTTTAATCGGCACAGGACATTCAGGTTCAACAATTGAACACGTTGCTTCACTCTTATCCTCATTAACATGGTCCAATTCCAATTGTATATCAGTATTCGTTATCGAACATCTCGAACTTATACCAGCAAATCTGTAGTAATAATAATAATAATCATAAACAAAAACAATTCAGTAACAGAAATTCGAACTTATAAATAGTGAAACACAAAACCTAACAACAAAAAAAAAAATTACCTGTGAGAGATAGAAGGGTAGTAATTGAGGTTTAATCGTTTGCGGCGATAGCGTAATCGAGAAGAAGGTTGATGCGAGAAAGAGGGAGGAATGGTGAAATGGATGAGATTAAAGGTGGACGAAGCAATAGCCATAGTTGTCGTTTCTTCAAGGTGTAGAACTTGAAGGAAAACCAGTTAGGTTTCGTCCAACTCATGCAGTCTTAGAAAACAGAGAAAAACCTTTACCTTTGTTTTGTGTAATGTTCATTACAGAGACAGAGAAAAACGAAGTGCTGTGTTTGTGTTTTGTGGCAATGATGATGACCAAAATCTTATCTATCTATGAGATTATGGGAATGTAATAATGTTTGAATGGATATTATACGGCGGAGAGTGCAATTTCGTGTTTTTGTTTGTGTGGCCATTTTTTAGTTCCTTTCTTTACTGAAAAAACTTTAATCTTCAAAGGTTTTGACGTGGAGCCACGTGGAGGAGATGTTCCATCGTTATACGTGAACCCTTTTACGGTTGTCTTTGCTTTGAATATGAGTTTTAAGGTGACCCACAATGTATATTTGATTTGATTTGATGATAAAAATTGATTTTACAAAAATTGATTAAAACTAAATTGATTGTAATAATTTCTGTTTAGATATATTTACGTAAAATGAGTTGAATTTTAAATTTCTGTAAAATTATTGTAGAAAATAAAAACTACAAATTTTAATTAACTTCAAATAAAATCAATTCTACCAGCAGAATCAATTATATTTTGTAACATCCAAACATGCAAAAAGAAATGCAGCTCCTATAGAAACAATTTTGGCCATTTTAAAATTGAAATCAAACATACACCGAAGAGGTCTACTGTGAACCACTATTTAAAATTATCATAAATTTTAATGACGATCGACGATATTATTTATAAATGGGTTTGTCTAACATGTGTAATATTGCACATGTTAAAATAACTAAAAGTACTACTACCTCCGTCCCTAAATACATGATCATTTTGCCAAAATCACGGGAATTAAGAAAGTTGGTAGTATTATTAAATTTGTATATAATTACTATTGTTTTTACAAATTTATCCTTAAGAGAGAGAGTAAGTTTATGTTTTCAACATAGTATTTATTGTTGATTGAAGAAAAAGATGCAAAATAAATAAGGGTATGTTGGTAAAGAAATAATTAATGTAATTGAAAATACCAAAGGAGTCTTATAATAAGGACACAAAAATTTCTCAAAAGGGCTTATAATTAGGGACGGAGGTAGTAAATTTTTATTGAAAAACAACAACTATTTAATAAAAAGTTATACACTTGATATAAAATATACAAGTTTCAATGCAAAATTACTATTTTAAACTTTTTAACATGTGCAAATTTGCATATGATAGAAAAATCATTCATAAATAACAACTTGTAACCCCATTCATCTTTACTTTCTAACAACTCTTCATTATAAAAAATTTTAAAATTATTATCAAACAATAAAATACATATTTAAAAATTTAAATTACCCTTTTAAATTACATTGTCTCACAAAATTCATTCATCCAAATACACTTTTTTGTTTTTGGAATGAATACACTCTTTTTGTTTTGTTGGATAGATGAAATGGTAAACCACTCAAATACGCTCTAATAAGTAATCAAGTGTCTAGCATTTCTTTTAAGTTTGGATTGAAGTTTTAACGGAATTCATGGAAGATTATGTATAGCAACACATTCTTTAACACAAATTTTTCAACACATTATCTTTTATTAGATCAAATTCAGATGAACCCCGTCAAAATTATATTGAACCCATAAAGTGTGGTAAGACTCATAGATTTTAATCAATAAAAACGAGTCTATTGAAAAAATGTGTGTTAACCTTCAGTTTAGCATAATACAATTAGACTTAGGACCGGCCTTTAGCAAGTGTAAACTGAGCTATGACGTCGGGACTCGCAATTTTAGGGGCCTCAAACTTTTTTTTAATAATGCACCCAAAAGTGTTAGTTATATATCGTAAAATATAAATAATTAGTAGACACCTTGCAATGGTTTATGGGTAAAACAGAATGCACTTTAGGTCCACAATCTTAGGTTTAATTTCGAGCATTTGTGTTTTTCTTGACAATTTTAGTCAATTTAAAATAAAACAAAATAATCGTAAAACGTGGAATTTGAACCAAATACAAAAATCTTAATTACATACACAACCAGTAGGTCATTACAATTTTTTTAGTTATCAAATTTACAATTTAATATACATTTCATAGTTATCTACACTATTGGGACAAACCCAAATCTCACATCGGATAGATAGACTCTTGATAAGAGTTTATAAAAAGGAGGCAATCTTCACCTTGCAAGCCGGTTTTGTAAGGATGAGTTAGGCCCCAAATTTCAATATGGTATCAGAGATTGTCGAATTCAAGGGTCACCTACCTATTCACGCACCAAACCCAAAGAGTGTTGGGCGTGAGGGGGGTGTATTGGGACAAATCCAAGTTCCACATCGGATACTTCTATACAAATTTGAGAAATTGTACTTCTACAGGTTTCCTGCAACTGGCAGCGCCCAAGGTATCTAAGAGATCACTTATATTCTTGATATGTAGATGTTTGGTAGTTTATACATAATATGATTTTAATTTACAGCTAGTAATAGAAAAATGCCTTGTAAAAAACATTGTTCTAGATAAACTCAGTGATTTGTTGAATGAGTTTAAACGTGTATCATGTGAATTCAGAGGTGCTTATGCTGCGATACTTTGAATGCTTACTTAATGTGCAGGAGCTGGCTGTCAAGAACCTTGAGTGCTTCTACAAGCACCTTCAAATGACAAAGAAAAGAAGAAAAGGCGAGGTGCTCCAACTGGACAAAGTGGATATCAAATATTCCTCAAGCATGAATGTGCTCGATTAAAAGCTCATGATCCGGACATTGATGGCAAAAAAGTCCTACGCATGGTTGTTAATGCTTGGCAGAAGATGTCTGTCACTGATAAAGAGGTATGATAAATAAACTATTACTTGGTTTTCGAACAATTTATATTTGTGTAATTAGCCTCTACAGTACTTTGTTTGTTTGAAATTTTCCATTTCTAATTACTTTTTTATGTAGCCATATGTGAAGGAAAGCAAGAAGATAAAGGAAAAAAAGAAGGAAGCAATGATCATTGACAATAAACAGAAGAGCACTGAAGATTTTAAGAAGAATGAAAAGAAGAGGCCTCGTGTGTGCGGTGACTCCTACTGTGTAACTTCGCAACCTCTAACAAATTACTCTTTTGTCAACAATGCAGCTGTGGACTTGGCATTTAAAATGACTGAAAAATCACTCAAGAATCCCTTCTTCCCAGTTGATTTGGATACTTACTACCGTTCGTTAGATATGCTAAATTGGAAATCCAAATGACTGTAATAGCTGTTGGGTAGTTCTCTTTTTTTGGTTTTTGAGGCCATGCTATTGCCTATGCATCCAAGGGTTATCCCTTTTTGTGACTCAATCAAACCAATTGAGACAGCAGCAACCAAGTTTGAGGCATGGACAGCAATGTTCCAATCCTATTGCAGTAGTGACTAGTTAAGCATGTAGTGTGTGTACATACATACATACATACATACATACATACATACATACATATATATATATATATATATATATATATATATATATATATATATATATATCACTATAAAGCTTTGTGTTATAACACAAAAGTTTGTTGGCAGTTTGGCATGAATACCAAATTCCTTTTTGAGAAAACTAGCTTTCAATTGAACAATAAATACCATCAATGGGACTCCTTTAGGACCACTTTAATTTTGAGAAGAAAAAGTAGTGTATGATTATTTATTTGAAGTTTTTTTGAAAGATTGTTTTAAGTTGTTGACAAGTTATTAAAAAACCTTTGAAGCAAAGTCAACTCAACGCTATAAATCTTCCTGCCTTAATTTTAAATGTATCCTTTTGCCACAAACTGGACAACTTTGTGTTTGTGAAGATGAGCACCACATTTACAAATTTTCCCTCTGCCCTCAAAACAGTTTTTAAAAAGTCTTTAAATCAGTCTCTTAGACAAACAATTGGTATGAATAACTAACTTAAGAATATAGTTTTCAAAACCAGTTTCAAATTTGATGTTTAAGTTCGAAATCCGATTTCATAAAATCCAATTAAAAATTGGTTATTAAACCCAATCAAAGAATCAAATAAATTTGAAACTGGTTCACGTAATCATAAACTTGTTTCTTGAAAAACAATTTTGTTCGGTTCATAAACACTGAATTTGCTCTTCCAAGCTTTAGCTTTTCTCTCTTTTGCTCTACGTACTTTTGACCACTTTTCGCCTTTATTTTCTGTTCTTTCAGAATAATTTGTCCCTTCGCAAAATTGTCCCTTCGAGATATTTCGTCCCTTCATAAGTTTGAGTGGTACCGTATTTGAGTGGTCATAATACTATATCAGAGTTATCATAGTACAATATTTGAGGGTGTAAATCTACAACGATTTCTACTGTGATGTAAGACTCTGATACAGTTTGAGATTGAGTTGGTTTATCCTTGGGACATCGTGGTTGAAAGTGTTGAACAAATTTTGTGCAGTATCACGGAGCGTCTTAAAGAGAGTGACATAGTATGCGACTCGTCCCAAAAACAACAATTTGACTCCAAAAACAACAATTTTAAGACGTTTCTTTTCTACCATGTCCACCGAAGAAATTATTGGTTCTGGTCTAGCATCTCCTATCCTTCACTCGGTTGAGGGACTTCCTCGCATAATAGCTTAGTCGCCTATCCTTCACCATCTTACATAATTCAGTATCAGCCAACAAACTATCGATTTATCTTCCTTCTTCATTTCAACTCCTCCAATATGACTTCTATTTTCCTTATAGCCAACCCAAATCTTTATCATGAATTCTTCTTATAAATTGCTTGAGTTGGCCATTCAGATCACATTATTCTTATATCTTAGTCGCTTCACCATGAACCCTCCTTTGGCCTTCAAACTCTATAACAAGTACAAGAAGTCTCCCATCATCGAGAATTATTCTTAGGCAGGTCCTATTTCTCCCGATAATTCAAAAATCAAATGTAAAGGGAAACGACCAAAGTTCTGTTTTTCTATAAAGGTATAATCACCTGCTTGAACATATTTTCTATTTGTTTAATTTGGTTGACGAACTTTTACCGTTTGATTTCAAGCTCCTAAGATGTGTCCCTTCAATGTTTTTGTGAAAAGCTAGAGCAAGAAAGGAACATTCAGGCCATGATAGACCTCGCCAAAAAACCTATCTTCACTAGGGTACTAGTTCGTGTGCCTCCTCCTCGAATCATTAACCTTACTTTTGCCACTCTTTCATCCCTTCATCCAGATGTTGACGAAGATGATGTGGTACCAAAAGAAATTTGTCTAGGAGTTGTTCCCTTGACGAAGAATGTTTAGGCGATTTCTTCTTGTTTGTTCATTGTTGAAATGACCATATAGCTGATCTTGTGGCGATCACTACCAAACTATTAAGGGAATTTTCATTTTCTAACTCTTCAATACTCTTCCATATAGTAGGATATTATTTCTTTAAATACCTTCCACTTATACCTCGACTATATTCTTCGCCTTCCCTGTTATTTAGTCGATACATTTTTTCATCGTATACATGGCGATGTTGAAAGGTCCTTCCCAATTTTGACTATTTTCCATATTTGGATTTTGTTTCGACGGGTAGGATGGTCTTCCCGACAATCTTCTTAGCTCAAACTCGCTTGTTGTAGGCCTTGGACATCCTTTGTTTAGACTTCTCAATTTTTCCTAATGTCGTTAATGGATCTTAGCCCAAAGAATCGAGCTCCATTAACATAGCATGTTGGTATTCATCGAGAGTGAGCTGGTTTTGGTGGGCCACCCTCAATGACGCTACATTGACCTCTAATGGTATCACTGCATCTTGCCCGTAGATGAGCTGATAAGGGGTAAAACCGATGGCAACTATTTTAGAAGTTCTATCTGCCCATAATCCCTAATGTAGAATTTCTTGCCATTTTCTGGTTGATCTCTTACATTTTTTTTATTATGTCAATAATGATTCAATTAGTCGCCTCGGCTTTTCCATTGTCTTCTTGTATGAATGAAATCTTCTTTTCCCAAGTGAACATGGTGCCTTGGTTGGCTATAATTGTTTATGGGATTCTAAATCAGTATATGATATGGCGTAGGATGAAACTATTGATGTCTTCTTGTCCAACATCCGTCATCGGCTGAACCTCCACCCATTTTGTGAAGTAATCGGTGGCGACGATAATGAAGTTATGTTTCTTGGAGGATGTATCTTGTCTTGCCAATTAAATCCATTGTCCCACCCCCATAAGGGTCATGGCTTAATAATCAGATGTAGTGGCTCGATGGGTACCCTTTGTATTGGTCCATGTATAGTTGGCATGCTTTACATCCTTTTGCATATTAGAAACAATCCGCCATTATGCTTGGGTCAGTTTCCAATTTGAAATGTATAGAGATCAATTTGCATAATTTTAAAAAATTATAAGAATCAATTTGAGATTCACATTATCCAAAGTAAGGAACAAGTTTCAAATTCTTAATATTTAAAATTCTCTAAATTTAATTTCCACAAAACACTTCATAAAATCCCTTCATTATGAAATTTTCAAAAAAGTTTATCAAACAATAAAATACACGTGAAAAAAATTTATATTACCCTCTTAAATTACATTGTCTAAGAAATTTCATTCATTCAAATCCACTATTTTTTTTTTTGGGATAGAAACCACCCAAATACACTCTAATAAGTGTGTAACATTTCTTTTATGTCTAGATTGAAATTTTAACTTAATTCATGGAAGATTATGTATAGCAACACATTCTTTTAACACACATTTTTTAACGTATTATCTTTTCAGAAATGATAAATGAACACAAAATATCAAACACAATTCAGACACCATAGTATATAATACAATATTTTTATATTATTATTTTTTCTTTTATTTTTTCCTTCTTTCTCTCTCTTCTCTCCCTCCCTCACTGCTTCCTTTTTCTACAGATCCCTCATCGGCGACGTTCGAATGCCGCCACCGTGAGAGACACTGGTCGTGAGACAAATTTGGAGGTCACAAGGGGGAGAGAGCGACGGAGGTCGCGCGACGGCGTGATGGGGACGCGAAGGTCGCTGGCGGTGTGATGGAGAAGACAAGATTGAAGGTTAGGTCTAAGATTGACGGCGCGATGAAACGACGACAATGACGGTGGTGAGAACGGCGTGTTCAGATTTGAAGGATTGAAGGTCGAAGACGATGGTGGTGAGGGCGGCGTGATGGAGTGGTGGTGGGGAAGACGAAGGGTGTGATGGTGAGGACGGTGGTGGTGGTGATTGACAAGCACGATGGTGGTGATGAGGACGGTGTCGTGGTGAGGACGGTGGTGGTAACTGATGAAGAGGGTGAGGTGGTGAGGTCGGTGGTGGTGAAGATTGTAGTTGCAAGGAGAGAGATGAAGATAGATCCGGGAAGAGAAGAAGAGGAAGGAAGGAATAGAAAGAGAAAAATGGGAGTGAAAATATCAAGTTGTCCCTATGTTTAAATCATATTACTGTTTTACCATTGGTGTCGGGTATTTGTCTGAAAAAATGTGTTTAGTTATCATAACTCATAAAACTGAGTGTACCGGAAAAATGTGTGTTAAAAGTCTATTGTTAACCTCATTTTAGCGCAATACCATTAGAGAAAAGTTACTACTTACTACTTCACAATCACAATTTGCAAAATTTATTGACTTGTTTTTTTAACAGAACAATAGAACAGATGTAAAAGAAGGGAAAGACATAAGACTGCCACGTAAATGGTAGGAGTGTGTATAAGTGTCGAGAGTAATCATGTGTTAGATGTTGATTTTCTATTGTATGAAAGATATATACATACTATATAATTCTTTCCATTCCAACAAGTCACTCAGACAACACAGAAAAATCAAAGTGAGTTTAGTTCTTTGATAGCTCAAACATGGAAGGTAACAAGACTATGGTTCCATCATCATCACCATCACCATCAGATACCAAACTCACCAATGGGAAACACTACTCTTCTCCTGATGACTTAGAGTTAGAGACCTTCTATGTCAAACTAACTCAAGTGTTGGACTCCTCTGGGTTCAATCTCATGTCAGTTTCTTCAATCTGCTTCTCGCTTTCCGTTTTGCCTTTTTTTTCGTTTGCATTTGCATGCGTGTTTGTGGTTGTTTGCATTATGCTATGTTTGGTTTCACAAAAATTCCATGCAAAAAGAGTCGAGATTTTTTTTTTAATTGGCACTTCCTGCATGTTGGGATATTTGGATTCACGGTAAATTTGTAAAAATAACAGTGATATACTTGATTTTATTCTCCAAATTGTAGTTTTTGCCACAAATTGATCGTTAATCCAAACATGCACTAAAAGAAAAAGAAAAAAAGTGTGTGTACTTGTGAATAAAAAAATGATGGATAATAAAGGGTATGACCATGTACCTCTGTTTCAATTCTACTTGGCAGTTTCAATGTCCGAGAGACAATCTTAGACTTGTACCTGTTTTACTTGGAAGTCACCAGAAGAGGAGGTTTTCACCAGGTATTTGTCCCGTTATCAACATATTGACCTCACATGATCACATGATTTAATTTGTTGAATTTATATTATATGTTCACTTCTCATTAATGCATGTTTATATGTTTTATGTAGCTTATATTATTTGCATGCACACCAAGTTTATCCATCCAATATGTTGTGTCTATATAATATAAATTAGTCAAGAGAGGCTTTTAATTAAGTAATTTTCATATATATTATCTATAAATTTCTCTCAGACATTGTTCAAATTTAACATATTGTAATGGATTCTCTTGAATTTGTCCAGGTTGGTCTTCAAAACAAATGGGCTGAAGTTGTCTCTGCACTGAAATTGGAAGGCAACAATGCAATGTTATCAGCTCAAGTTGAAAAGATCTATGCAACACTTCTATACAAATTTGAGAAATTGTACTTCTACAGGTTTCCTGCAAATGGCAGCGCCCAAGGTATCTAAGAGATCACTTATATTCTTGATATGTAGATGTTTGGTAGTTTATACATAATATGATTTTAATTTGCAGCTAGTAATAGAAAAATGCCTTGTAAAAAACATTGTTCTAGCTAAATGAATTAGATGTGAAATTAAATCACTCGGTGGTGACACAAGTTTTCATCGGATCATTGTATGATGTTTTTATTACGTTTTTGTTTTAAGATGAAAATGTGTTGTTTAACCTTAAAGTCTCCTTTCTTTTCTCCTCACACTTACATTTTGTAAAGGTACGCTTAAAAGGAAGCAGAACTCGACTACTGGTTTTTCTCAATTAATGGCTGATGAAGATAATCTGAAGGTGGCAAAGGTGTCCAAGGACTACTCTAGCCAAATGACAGGTTATAAGGATTTAGAATATTTATGCAATGAAAATTTGATTCACCGACTGAATGTAAAAGGTTGCACTCAAGTACTGATAAATTAACAAGCTAACTAGCTGAATCAAAGCTAATATCACAACACAACACAACTTATCAACTAATTATGATTATCTGAGATTACTAAAGTTCCAAAACAGGTTTGTTACTTTATATACTTATTAGCTGCAATGTGGACATTTGTTTTCATTAGTAACTCAAGTGATTTGTTAAATGAGTTTAAAGGTGTATCTTGTGAATTTAGAGGTGCTTATGCTGCAATATTTGGATTCTTAATTAAAGCAGGAGCTGGCTGTCAAGAACCTCAAATGCTTCTACAAGCATCCTCAAATGACAAAGAAAAGAAGAAAAGGCGAGGTGCTCCAACTGGACAAAGTGGATATCAAATATTCCTCAAGCATGAATGTGCTCGATTAAAAGCTCATGATCCGGACATTGATGGCAAAAAAGTCCTACGCATGGCTGTTGATGCTTGGCAGAAGATGTCTGTCACTGATAAAGAAGTATGATAAATAAACTATTACTTGGTTTTCGAACAATTTATATTTTTGTAATTAGCCTCTACAGTACTTTGTTTGTTTGAAATTTTCCATTTCTAATTACTTTTTTATATAGCCATATATGGAGGAAAGCAAGAAGATAAAGGAAAAAAAGAAGGAAGCAATGATCATTGACAATAAACAGATGAGCACTGAAGATCTTAAGAAGGATGAAAAGAAGAGCACTGAAGATCTTAAGAAGGATGACAAGATGCGTGGTGTGGGTGGTGACGACTACTGTGTAACTTCGCAACCTCTACCAAATTATTCTTTTGTCAACAATGCAGCTGTGGAGTTGGCTTTCAAAATGACTGAAAAATCACTCAAGGATCCCTTCTTCCCAGTTGATTTGGATACTTACTGTTCGTTAGATATGCTAAATGGGAAATCCAAATGACTATAATAGCTGTTGGGTAGGTCTCTTTTTTTGGTTTTTGAGGCCATGCTATTGCCTATGCATCCAAGGGTTATTCCTTTTTGTGACTCAATCAAACCAATTGAAGCAGCAGCAACCAAGTTTGATGCATAGATAGCAATGCTCTAAGCCTCATGCAGTAGTGACTATAGTGAAGTATATATATATATATATATATAGCAATGCTCCAAGCCTCTTGCAGTAGTAACTAGTGAAGTATGTATATAAACTATATATATTAACTATAAAGGTTTGTGTTATAATGCAAAAGTTTGTTAGTAATTCGGCATGGTTGCCAAATTCCTTTTGAGAAAACTATGTTGAACTACAAATACCATCAATGATCAATGGGGACTCCTTTAGGACCATTTTCTTAATTTTGAGAAGAAAAAGTAGCGTATGATTATTTATTTGAAGGCTTTTTGAAAGATTTTTATTTTAAGTGGTTGACAAGTTATTAAAAAACTTTGAAATAAAATCAACTCCATGCTATAAACCTTCCTGCCTTGATTTTACATGACCCTTTTGCCACAAACTAGATAATTTTTTGATTGTGAAGATGAGCGCCACATTCACAAATTTTCCCTCTGCCCTCAAACCAGTTTCTTAAAACAATTGCTATGTTGACACCCCTAACCACATGAAGTGTAATTCTAGTAGCATTTATCTATTTAGCACCATTTTCTGCAACACCCTTTCCCCTTTCTTCCGCTCTTAAAAATGATAAAGTTGGGCTCACCACAAGTAGTGCATACATAATAAAAGCAAAGCCAAGAATGTGACAAAATTACAATAATTAACTTCATGATTGACCTGTATTGAAATTTAAGTCAACTGATCTCAGTATGTTCGTATAACTGTATAGGACTTAGCTAGTTCTAAGAAAGAACAATATAAAATGCAATTTCAACATCAAATTCATATACTTGTTACTAACCTCCCTGCTTTTTGAAGTCCTGGTTAACTGTAAAATGCAATTTCTAGGCCTGGTTAACTAGGAATCTAAATTTCTACAAAAGCTCTCTCTTTTATCAGGGCTGCTACTATGCAAAGGCGGGCAAAAATATGTCATGTACAAGGCTTTTTTTGGACCCAAAATAGCAAAAATGTTTTGGCTTAACTTGAAAAGGGTCCCTAGCACTGTAGGCAGTAGCCATTAGGAAACAGGTATGTTGTCTTAATATTTATATTTTTGGTGAAAATTTTCTTTCCATGTCTTGCTCATTTTTTTACTACGATTATGTTTGGAATCACGATAGGTATGTCAGAATCACGGCTATCCATTGTGATTTTCTATAAGCTACACTTTGTAGCTTCTAAAAAATTATGGTAGGTCATCGTGATTCTAGCATATTCACCATGATACCAAACATACACTACAAAATAATAATAATAATAATAATAAGAATTTTGTCAAAAATAAAAAACAAAATTTGAATCGTTACCGAAGAATTGCCCATATTTAATGTCCGGCAGTATCTCAAATTGAATTTATATTAGAGTCCTACATTGACAAAACTCTTAAGTTGTGAGCTAGTTTTTTAGAGTGATACAGAAACTCAATTAAAATAATATGAATTAAGAATGATAATATGACAATTAGACCCAAGACTCACGCTAGATGTGAGGGTGGATATTAAGGTGTATTAAAATCTCACATTACCAATGTTTCGGTCTTGTTAAGTTCCTCATCCTTTGAGCTAGAATCTGCAAGTGAAATGGAAGTCCATTTAACACCTCGAACATGATTAACTCTACTGAAGTGAACATGTGAAAAACAAAATAAAAAATTTAGTTAAATGTTGGCGATCTTTCTTTTGATACAACACGCCAAAATTTATAATATATTTTATATTTGTCAGGTCTTTTGGCATTATCATTGCTGCTATTAAGCAGCCATGTCACTGTAGTGGTCATATTAAATATTATGCTTATTAGTAGTATATTAGTATTATATTATGCACATTATGATGGTTGTTTTGTGGATAAGCAAGGGATGGATTGGCTAACAAGGCAAAGACTCGAGCGCCGTAGTGTTTGATTAACATATTGATGGTAGGTGGATCAATAATTAGATATTTGTATGTTTCATTCATTGATTTATTGTAGACAAACACATCACCCTCCGCCCTCTATAAAACTACTTGTATTAGGGATTAGCTTCATTACAAAGGAATTTATTAGTGCGTAGAAACAAATGGATTATAATATATCAAAAATAAGACTTAGTAAAACGGGTTAGTTACACCAAATCTCAAAATTAATTTCCAGCCTTATTACAAGTGTTTCATAATTGGTGCAAACTATCATGTTAGTAGTTTATCATGACCATTTTGTTTTTGAATTGCAACATGCGATTATTATTCCTCTTCTTTATGTGTTATGAGATAATTGGTCGCTGCTCGAGAATTTTGGTGCCATGATCGTGTGGTTTGGTTCACTTCATTTGAATTTTGACAACCGTGTTGCATCAAATTTGTGACGAGTCAGTTGTTGATTTGCATATTGATCAGGTCAACCATTCCATTGATAAAACATAAATGGCTAAATGATGTATCTATGTACATATAAAAATGAGAAACTTATTGACATGTTTATGTTTATTTATTGCAAGAAAACCATGTCGGGTGCATAGCAGCATCACTTCTAATGTTGTTTGTCTTATTCGGACATATGATTTAACTACTCTTTTGTACTATTGTCAAGTGTCTTGTAGTTGTGTCGAGTAAAATATATAAACTGAATATACAATATTTAATATGAATGATTATCTCTAAAAAAAAGATATTAGTCTAAAATATAAGTAGACTAGTAAGGATCTTGTGCTCTTGCACATGGGAAAGACAATAAACATAAATGTAAAATTGTGTATCGTGTTATTTGGGGAAAATACCTTTCATAGATATTGTTCTTGGTTGGAATATTACTGGACCTTACCAATGATATGTCGCGATCAAGGTATGGATGTTTGTGTTATGTAAATAAGTAACATATTTTTGTCTCCTCCTTGTATATGTTAGGGATGTGGTAACTCTCTCTGGTGGTTTTCGGTGGTTGTCCTCGGCTACATGGTTTATCCCTTGCTCCAGCGGAGTGTGTGGGTAGGTCAATACTTCCATTAACCTCCTTATTGTGTTGCAAGGTTCGCCAAGAGCAAAAGGAAGATGGCTTGGGTTATACTTACACGGGTCAAGTGCTTAATGTGTGATTGTATGATTCGAATAAAATTTGGTATAAGTATTTTTGGCCTAATCCAAGATGTAGCAAACAATTGTTATGGTACACAACCCCAAATATTCGTGAAATTTCACGAAGCCTTGTTTTAAGTTTAAAAAAGAAACAACGAAACGACTTTTGTCACTTTAGTTTTGAATTTGACGGTAATCACCGTGGTCATGGTGCTATAAGCGATCAATCACACTTAATTGGCATGGTTTCGTGATAATTCTCTTGCGATATTTAGCATTTTCATTTTAGGGATATTTAAGTTTGAGAGAGAATATATATATATATATAATTATAGACTAAATTGAGAATTTATCAATTACTCCCTCCGTCTCTTTTTATATGAGTAGTTTACAAAAAAACACGTGTATTAAGAAAAATTGTTAGAGTAATAAAGTTGTCTCAAATTGGTGTGACTATTACTATATTACCCTTACTTAAATATATATTTAATGTTAACTTTTCATATACCAAGACAAATTGATAGTATTAATAAGGGGTATATTTGGAAAAAAGAGTAATCAATGCATCTAAGAATTTGTATATGATCTTATATTTAAAGACAAAACTTTTTTGTAAAATACTCCTATAAATAGGGACGGGGGAGTATACTTTTGATTAGAGGCCGTTTTCAGCTCAACTTCCAATCAATAATATACTAATATCATATTAGGATATGGTCAGAAAGGAAGAGGTGGGAATGCAAATTGGCTTCTATGCATCAAATTATTGGTGTATTAGAGAAGTCAAATTGATTGACCATTAACCATAGGAAGATGAGCTACATAAAAGTAGTACATCATCACCAAGTAAAAGACATACCCTTCTCACAAGATTAATTTTCAAATTGCAAATCCTGGAACCCACACAGAAAAACAAAAGATTCCTGAGCAAATCTAAGAGAGAGGTAAAAATCCTCGTTGTTTTGACCGAGTAAAAGATCAAATTCTGACCAAGATAACTTTAAAAATGTTAAATGCATGTACAGCAATCTAGTGATAAAAAAAACAAAACAATCATTAAAATATTAGCAAAACCATGTGTTCCTTGTTGGACATAACACAATTAATTAACTGCTCTTATCCGGTGAAAATTCCCAAATTGAAAAAAAAAAAATTAAAAGAGGGGGACTCAGTCTCAGTCTCAGTCTCACATGGTATTGAAGTATTCATATAGGATAATTTAATTATAATGAAATTAAATACTAGATATTTTATGCAAAGTCATTTTGCACTGGACCAATTTCCATTGTTGTTTAATATATTAAGTTGGCTCTTGGAGAGTGTATAAACAGCAAAGCATGTCTCTTTCAAGGAGGCAAAGTTTTTTGGCTTATCATTACCATACGAGGCTTATAAGATTTTTCACAGATTTTTGTTTCTAATTTTCAATTCTCTCCACAACTTTATTTATTCGATCGTGTAATTTTATTATGAGCACATGCTCTTCTCTCAAACATCTATAAGGGCAGATGAATCAAATTGGAGAGAGTGCATTTGCAGCAGACCAATAATTCACATAATAATATTCTCCATTCACATATAGAATGAAAGTAGGCAATGTGGATGAAACCTGGCCACACCGTCTGAGAGAAAATTTGAATCTAAAAAGCTTATACTTACATTAAAAAAAATATGATAATAAATGAGGGCCAGGTGATAGAAAAGTGATGAAAACAACCACATGCATGCCTTCTTCTTTTTTTTTTTTTTTTTTTTTTTCTATTTTGGCTTCCATTTGGGTGCATCACCCTCTAATCATTGCCAGGAATAAAAACAAATGAGTTTGGCCCCATTTCAGGAACCAATCAACAGAAGCCAACAACTTTTGTCTGTCCAATTGGCCCTTTTTCAATTAAAGAATAAAGTCTTTATTTTTGGCTTTTGAAGATTATGTAATGTCATGTAATATTTGTCTCAAAAGAAAATGGTATGTAATATATCACGTTCTTGATCAGTTTATTTACCTATTTCATTTCACAAACTCAATGTCCTATGATGGATCAAGATAATTTTTTTTGTTACACAATATATATATATATATATATATATATATATATATATATATATATATATATATATATATATTTTTTTTTTTTTTCCTTCAAAAAATTTGTACGAAGGTATATCCAATTTTGGTAGGTAAAGGTAAGAAACATAGTGAAATTTAACATTATTATGATGATGATAATAATACGGACGGATTATATGGCTTTTATCACATGCCACCCATTTGGACTGTCATTCATGCCATGCCAAAAAGAGAGAGAACAAAAGAAATAAACTTTATCACTCAGCGTGACCTGCTGCTGTTGATGAATACTCTGATCATCAATCTTGGCCGTTGGATTTGAGACAGCAACGCTCAGGCACCGTTAGATTAATTGAAAAACTTTGAATACCCATTGTTGAATTTTTTTACAGAAGGTTAAAAATTGTACAATTCAATGTAATTGAAACACATTGAAAATGTTATTTTTGCTTTGCAAGTACGAGTTACAAAAGAGGCCAGAATTGAGAATACCTACAAGGTGACGTGGTGCTCAAAAAACTATAAGATACCAACCACCATATAGGTAAACAAATATATAGTATTCCTCCATGTGTCCCTATATATATGTCCTTCATATTATTATATTAATAATCTCATGAATTAAATCCCAGAATTAAAAAAAAAGTTGGTAGTATTAAATGTTTTAATAATGGATATTGTTTTTTTATTACAAATTTACATTTTAACTAATGTTTCCATTATAATACTTATTGTCGATTGCATAAAATTTAATTAAAATATATTAGTAAATAAAAAAGTAATGGATTTGAAAAATAAAAGATGATCTTATATAAGAGCAAAATAATTTCTCAAGAGTTTTTTATATCTAAGACGGAGGAATTTATAACCATTGTGTGTTGAAGCAAATTAATGGAAGTTGGACAAAAATTACGTTACTATCTATTCATTTTTCCTGTCAATTTTTTTTACTCAATTTAGAGGTGTGAAATCGACAATGACCCTCGAAAATGAAATATAAGCAAAAATAACTCATATTTTTTTATTAAATTTAAAAAAAGTTAACGGCTTCTCTCATATTTAATTTAGCTTTTATATTTTCAATGACTAAATTTATAAGTTAAGGTGGAGAGTAATATAGATGATAGACTTAACTTTTTTTTTATTAAAATTGCATAGATTAAATCGAATTTACTACATTTTTTTTAATATGTTTAACTGACCATATTTGCTTACAATTTTAATTTATTCAACATGGATTACTTAATTTTTCCCTCACCTTTTCTCTCTCCTTTACCTTTGGGTTCTATATCTTTGCAAGTAAGTTAAGATGATTGAGGCAGCATGTGGATCTTATCCGTATTAGTACAAAATAATAGTGTTAAGTTGGATAGGCATGTTTTGATAAAGTGAACTCTATTGTTCAAAAATTGAGAAATAGTGTGTGCCTCTCGTGACTAATAAACATAATTAAGAGTTCTGTTTAACTTGATTGCAGGAGAAAGAATATTCTCGTTTTGTTTATTTTTTAAATTATTTAATTATATAAATTTTTATGTAAACTATGTTTATAAAAAAAACATTTTAAGCAAAAATAATGTATATCAATCGAAATTTTTTTGACGAAATTAATCGCCAAAATTTAGAATTAGAATATAGAATTGATCAGGGGCTGACATAGAAATAAAAGATTATAATCAACGAATTAGTTAGGACTGCACGAAAATACAATAAATTAATTAGGCAAGTTGTCCACTAGTCCATATATCTTTTTAAAACAAATAAACCTAAACTTTCCTCATGAGAATGGCCGTATGAGGTCTCTATCATCCTATATTTAATTATGTCATGTTAAAAGAGCATTATCGTTTGTTAATAATCTTTCATTTCATTTTAATAGTCAAACTCTCATACCTTAAACCACTAATTATACCTAAACTCAAAGGCAACTTCCTTCCAACCCACCTCATCAGGTTTTACTTTTTCATCTTTTTCTAGGATCGTAAGACAATTTAACCACAACATGTGTAATTTAGAAAACATGTTCAAAGTAAAATGAAATTGATGACTCTATTTGATCTTGTATGAAATAATGTTTCACCTAGTCTAAATTTATCATGACTAACAAAGTTTAGAAAACTTCCCTTTTTTTTTTACAGAAGAAAACTTCCCTTTGTAGTTGAAACAAAACAATTAAATCAACAAAATAATTTGTTAAATCTAAGAGATCAATATATTTATCTTTCCCTAAATAGAATGTGAACCCTTGTCCTTTTAATTCAATCAACTCTTGGTGTTCTTGTTCTTGTAAAAAGTTCACACATGTATGTGATTACATTTAAATCTACTTGAACCTCACGCTAAAATTTAGTTCAAAATACAAGGATGTCCAACCACATGTATACATCTATCTACTTAAATAGTTTTTTTTTAATGACAAATGTTAATGCTTAGTTGTTAGATTATATTTTGTCCTTCGTCTGAGTTTGAACTCAATATATTCAATTCATCATCTATTAGTTCAAATCAGTTGAACTATTAAACTTCCACTCGAAAATATTGATAATGTGAAACTTAATACAACTTTAACATTTAGTGTCCATCTTATGTGTCTCTTGAGTTTAATTCACGTATAGCAACCTTAATCTGTTTATGATATCATGTTAAACGAGTTTTAATACTAACCCTACAAGTTAGCTTATAAGATAAGTGTACTTGGACATTGTGAAACTTGAATTACAACAACTTCATACTACTAGTTACATGATAAAATTAATGATATATTGTGACATATTAAAAATTGTTGATGGAGATGGAGTGATGTAATTATTCTTAAAATTAAAATGGATAAATTAATTTAAAATTTAAAAAAGATCGGAAAATAGAAAGGGAAAAAGGCAAATGAAATAAATGTGAGTAAGGTTCCCCGTGACTCCAAACTGCTTATATACTCTCTTCTCTTTCCTTCTCCTCATTTCGTACCATACACCAATCCATCTTCTTCTTCTTCTTCTTCTTCACCAATTCTTCATTCAATCTCTTCAATAAATTCATTACCCTATTCAATCTTCAAACAACACAAATGGATTCATTCGAACCAAACACAGATTCAACTCAATCAAACACATCACAAGAATCCAATCACAAAAAACGCCGCAAAATCGATAACCTCACCGCCGATCAAAACTCCATCAATCTCATGCCATGGAGATCCCAATCAGACCAAAACACCTACTCCAAAAAACTCATCCAAGCACTCCTCCGTATAAATTCCCCACCTACAGCCGCCGGTCAAGTCCGCCAAACCGCCGATCGAGTCCTCGCCGCTACAGCCAAAGGAAGAACACGCTGGAGCCGCGCGATTCTCGGAAAATGGAAGAAACTCCGAAGACATCACAAAAAAATCAAGAAAGCTTCCAACAACAACAATGGATTGAAGAGAGAGAGGATTCAACGGTTACCGGCTGTGCTGAAGAAAACACGCGTTCTCGGCCGGTTAGTTCCCGGTTGCAGGAAAATTCCGTTACCGAATCTTCTAGAAGAAGCTACTGATTATATTTCTGCTTTGGAGATGCAAGTGCGTGCTATGACAGCGCTTGCTGAGCTTCTCGCCGGTCAAACACCGGCGGGAATCGCCGGTCAGGTGTTGAGTTGACCTGCGCATTGTTTACTGCATAGGCTATATTGCGCCAGGTGTTACTTGATTTTTTTTTTCTTTTTATATTGTTTTTTTATTATTGGTTTTTTCTTTTTCAGATTCATGTATCTTATTATCGTGTACACTGTACATGCCATTTGCTTACTCCTCGCTTTATGTTCCCCTATCCTAACCTTTTTTTTTTCTTTTTTTTTTTATATATTTAATTCAATGTGAATATGCTACCTATTTTTATTGTTTTCTTAACCACTTTTTGGAAGAAAAAAAAATACTAGAGATTTTCTCTTGATAATTTTAAAATTTGAGAAATCAATAAATTGCATTTTAAGAACTTTATCTTTTTTTACCAATATAATAACAACTAGGCTTAAACGCATTTTTGGCCCTTTAACTTTGTACTAGTTGCGGTTTTAGCCCCCTATTAAAAAAAACCACACCAGCCCCTAAGTTTTTCTTATGTTGCAACTTTCAATTTTGATCATTTAAAATCAACTATTCAAAATAGTAGAAGATCAAGAAACCAGTTCCAAGACATATTCTTTGCATTACAAATCTGAAACTTGCTCAACAAAACACCTCACTTGTTTTTAATGTCTTAAATGGTTGATTTTGAATGATCAAAATTGAAAGTTGCTACAGAAAGGAAACTTAGGGAGCTGAAATGTGGTTTTTTTTAAGCCTAATAACTATCATAATGTAGAAATATTTTAATTTTTTTCACTCGATCTTTTGATTCTCGCAAAAAAAATCATAATAATTTGGAAATCAACCTACAAATTCATAAAATCAGATTAATAATAATTTTGGCCAAATTATCAAATAGGATACTCATTTAATTATGCTTAAATTGAACTTGCAATTTCTCTACATTTGTATGATAGTATTGCACAAAAGTTGCAATTGAAATAGTTTTAAGGCGCATATCGCAATTTAAGTAGTTAAAGATAAAAAAAAAAATATCTTAGAAATTGTATATTTAGTTCTTTGAAGTTTAAAAAGTATTCTTTTAAACACAAATTTTAAGATAAAGTTTTTGTATTTAATTTTTTTAACATGTGCCCTTAAATGTAAGATATGATCCATAAAATATAATTCAACTAACAAAACCAAAAATCGTTAGGTTGTACGGTTTCAGAACAAAAAAATCCAACATATGAATACATTTTCATGGAATATAACTGTTTATCGCGAAAAAAATAGTCGTGGTATGTTCTAGCTTTTACTAGTTAAGATCTTCTCCATTTGTTTAGGCGGTTGTGGTTATGTAGAGGATATTGACCATCTATTCTTGCATTGCGAATTTTTTTGTCAAATTTGGTTCAATATTTATACTTGGCTCGGGTTTGCCTCAGTCAAGTCAGCTAATGTTCATGACCACATCATTCAGTTCAGATCGTTGGGTAGCTTCTCTAAAACCATCTCTTCTGCTCTCTACTTGATATGACTCTCTTGTGTTTGGATTATTTGGCGTGATAGGAATTCTAGAGTCTTCCAACAAACGGGGAATTCTATTAATCAACTTCTAGATAAAATTAAGCTCCAATTTTTTTTGTGGTTGAAGGTAAATCATCCTAATTTTGCTTTTAATTACCACACATGGTGGCTTAATCCTCTTTTATGTTTGGTTGTTGTTATTTAGTTTTAATTTGTTTCAGTCTCTTTTATGTGTTTCTAAGCGTGTATGTTATTTGGCTATAACAATTGTTTTTTTTTTGTAAACTTGATGTAACATATACTTTGTTTCCTTAGTTCTCCTTTGACACTCCTTGTGCTTGAGAGACTAAGTGTTTGGTTATTTAATCCATTTTAGCTTCTTCAAAAAAAAAAGATCTTCTCCATTTGCTAAAAATAAATGTATAATGTCATTTGGTAAGAGATAGATGCAAAAAGTATGTAGTGGGTCACACTACTATTAATTATTTTTAAACTTTTTGGTGTCTCTATCTCTCCAAATTGAAGAAATTGAGAGATTAATAAATGGAGAGAATTTTGACTAAGCTTTTATGGGATCATTTGTACTGACTTATTTTTTAGTTTATGAAAAATATATTACACAAATAAATAGGCTTTTATGTTTTTTTTTGAAGAGGCTAAAGTGAAATTTATTACCTGCAATCAAGGTGCCTCAAAAGCACAAGGTGTGATAGAGAGGCGACAAAAGTTTACAAAACAATCCAAACCAAAAGAAAACAAGCTTAACCTATGCCCAAACAAACAAGGGGGCAAGTCCACCATCTCTGATGGCCAAAAACAAAAGCAACATTGGCTGCCTTTAACCACCAAAATGAATGATATTTAACACTATCTAGCAATTGATCAATAGATTTTTCTTTTTGATTGTAAATGCGGTTATTTCTTTCGCTCCACAAGACCCAAACACACGCAAGCCACACTAGTTGCATAAATGAACGCCTCTCCATTAAGCCTCCAGCTGAAAAAGTGAACTTGACAAAATGGGCAGGAATACTATTCGGCTCCGTTGTATAGACCTCGATCCAAGCACGGACTTGAGTCCAAAGATCCCTGAAGCGCATATAAGAGAGAAACAAGTGGCTAGCTAATTCGATGACACCACAACCATTAGCACATAGCTGCAAATCATGATCCACAATATCGCGCGCCGCCAGATTCTCCTTTGTCGGTAACCTATTGCGAAGCAATCTCCAGGCAAAAATCGAAACTTTTAAAGGAACTTGACTGTGCCAGATCCACTCTGCCGCTGCCCCCATTTCAGGGTTCCCATTAGAGGTGAGAACCTGATAGGCGCAGCGGACAGTATAGCCACCCATAGGATCCAACTGCCACTGCCAAAGATCAAGAGAATCTTCCTGCAAAATCACGTTAGAAAGTAATCTCCCACATTCCCCTATCATTTCCTCCTCCCAATCCCACAACCTCCTCCGACACTGCCACGCCTCACCCCCAACCTCCCAACCCAATACAAACATAGCATGCACGGTGCTAGACTTATGAACAGATAGGTCATAAAGCCTCCTGAACCTCTCTGACAAAGGAATCGCACCAACCCACAAGTCATTCCAGAACAAAGTGTTTCTACCATTCCTAACATTTTTACCACCTCCTCACGGAACCACCTTCCCTCACTACCCTCTCCGCCATCTCGAATTTTAACCACCTCCTTCCACCAAGAAGAAACACACCTCCCCCTCCCTTCAAGAGGCCATCCGCCTCTCCATATCGGGCCACCAACACCTGATACCACAAACCATCTATCTGCTAACATCGTCCAACACCATTTACCTAAAAGAGCCAAATTAAACTCATGCATTCTTCTCACCCCCAGACCACCTTCCTCCTTTCTTAAACAAATAGTTTTCCAATTGAGCCAAGATAATTTCCTAAAATCCTCACCACTTCCCCAAAAAAAATTTATTATAAAGAGATTCAATAGAAGAGATGATACCTGCCGGAGCTTTGAAGAAGGAAAGGGCATATACAGGAAGAGAAGATAGGACAGACTTGAGAATGGTCAAGTGGCCTCCAAAAGATAAGAAACAACTCTTCTAGCCAGACACTCTAGACTTGATACAGGTTATAACTGGCTCCCAAAAAGATAACCTCCTCGCATCGCCACCAATGGGCAGCCCCAGATACAAGAAAGACATTGAACCCACATGGCAATGTAACACAGATGCGGCCTCCACCAACCAAGAAGCAGGAATATTAACCCTAGTCAACATGCTCTTATGAAAATTCACCTTTAAACATGACAGAGCCTCAAAGATCAACAAAACAGCCCGAATGGCTCTCACATTGGCCCAACTTTTTTCACCAACCAACAAAGTGTCGTCGGTAAACTGAAGATGAGAGATTGCAATAGGCTCCAAAGACCCAATATAATACTCAGAGAAAAGATTAGAATCGGTGGCTGCCTTCATCAAAACATTCAAGCCTTCAGCCGCCAAAAGGAAAAAAAAAGGGAGAGAGGGTCGCCTTGCCTCAAACCCCTCTCCAAGGAGAATTCATCAGTGGGACTATCATTCACTAACACAGAAGCAGTAGCAGTACCGATACACTCCTTAATCCACTTCCTCAAAAGAGTCGGAAAAGACATTTGTCCCATTACAGCGTCCAAGTAACCCCAATCAATGGAATCATAAGATTTTTCAAAATCTATTTTAAATAATAACAACTTTTTTTTTTAATTTTCGAGCTTCATTAACCATTTCATTTGCAATTAAAATACCATCAAGGATCTGCCTATCCTTAACAAAAGCAGTCTGCACTTCTGAGATAACACTACCGATAACCAACCTTAAGCTATTAGCAAGTAACTTTGCTAGAATTTTATACAAGCTACCCACCAAAGAAATTGGTCGAAAATCATTTGACTTATGAGGGCTATCCACCTTAGGAATAAGAGCAATGAAAGTGTTGTTAATACCTTTCGAAAGCTTACCATTCCGATGGAACTCGGTAACAAAGCGCATAATGTTCGCCTGCAAAATCGACCCAAAAATCCTTTAGAAAACCGAAGTTCACACCATCTGGACCCGGACTTTTAAAACTCTCACAATCCCACACCGCCGCTTTCACCTCTTCGACTGAAAAAGGTTTTACCAAACTCGCACCTTCCGCAAAAGACAAGGTTTGAGAGATTAGATTTTCCACCCCCGGCCTATCCACCTGGGGCGCATGATAATGAGCATAAAAGTGAGGAAAAACCCATTCCCGAATAGGATGGACACCCTCCACGGTAACACCGTCAACGAGAAGAGAGGAAATAGCATTCCCCCGGCGACGGCTAGCCAAAACAGAATGATAATACTTGGAGTTCTCATCCCCATCTTTGAACCATAACAACCGAGATTGTTGCCAAGAGATACTAGAATGGACACGAGCAAGATAATGAAGGTCTGAAGTTACATCATGCAATTCATCAATTTCCTCTTTAGATAGCAAACTGTCTTCCCCTTTTTCATCTAGCACTAAGACGATTTTTTAAAATAGACATTCTACCTTGCAAATTGCGAACATGAGAATTATGCCACTCTTTCAATGATGATTTGATTAGTTTCAGCTTTTCTTTCAACACAAAACCACCCCATCCCTCGACAATCAAAGACTTCCACTTATCACGGACAAATTGCTTATAACCCGGAATGTCAGACCAACACTTCAACATGCGGGAAGGCCGAGGACCCCAATTTTCCTCATCAATAGTAAGCAGTAAAGGACAATGATCTGACATCCCCCTCAAATGAGCAACCTACAAACAACTAGGCCAAACTACACACCACTCCTCATACAGCTAGAACCGATCAATGCGGCTCATAGACATCCCATCACCTTTGTACCAAGTAAACTCACGACCGCAAAGAGGTAAGTCCACCAACATATTATCACCTATGAAGCAACTAAATGGAACAAAATCCACAGAATTGGAGATCGCTCTCAATGACCACCTTTCCTCCATACTACGGACTGCATTAAAGTCCCCACACACACAAACCTTTGTACCCCGTAAGGAATGAAGGAGAACGGATAGACTATCCCACAACACCTGTTTGGCAACATTATTACAAGGCGCATACACATTGGCAACATAGAACTCTTCATTAGAAGACACGAACCTACCATGAATTAGCAGAACGTGTTCAAAACTAACCGAAGACCACACCTCCACCAACAAATTGTCCCACAAGGTCAATAAGCCACCCAACGCCCCAACAGAAGGGCGAAAAGAGAACCCAGGAGTATGAGCTCCCCACAAAGAGAGACAGAGAGAATCATCACAAACGGATAATTTTGTTTCTTGCAGACACACAATAAGAGGACCTTTTTCCAGAACCAACGACCTGACCTCCTTCCTCTTCTCAAAACTGCCCAACCTCCTGACATTCCAACTGATTATCTTCATCAAAACAACACTCCCCCTTCCCCCACCCCACACCACCGCACCTCCTAACTTCCCCATCCCATCCACACCGCCACTCCCCCCCTCCTTGATTAACACATGACACCTTTTTTCTTTCCCCGCTCTAGATAACAGATTAAAGCAGACGAAGAGGCCTCCCCACTGGAACATTGAGTTACAACCAACGCCCCCTACATACATCCCTCCCACTACGTCTCTTTCTCCCCTTTTTTCAGAATTTTTAGCACTTCATCACGGTCTTTGCTTGGTAAACTGGCAACTTTCTTCAAACTATGAACAAAATGACGAAGAGGACCACCAACTTTCTTACTCTTAGGACCATTACTAGATTCTTTACTTTGGCCTCCTGCTGATTTTGCACACTTAAGATGTCTGTTTTTTTATGGGAAAATGATACGAACATCGTCGTGATTATGGTCATGGAGCCAATCTAAACTCCAATGGCCCGACACCAAGGGCCGGTCCACCCCAGGAGGACAAGAATTAGTTCTCTTTCTCCGAATAACGTTATTGTCCACCACTTGTTTCAAAGGGGAGGCAGGCGCATGATGGACAACTGTGCCTACCTCCTGCAGAACTGAAATCATGGCATCACCAGGGACACCACCATTAGCGCACGCCTCTTCAGAAGGGGTCGTGCTAACAATATCAGCGCCACTGTCGTCTACCGGTTGGGTGCCAACATCACAAGATGGTCGCGATGAAGTTTCTAGACCACACACATGTGCCACCCGTTCTACCACAAGATCAATATCGTTACTAAACTCATGCTCTTTGCCTTCGTCATCATTATCAGAATGAGAAACAACATATTCAGTGTCCTCTTCAAATAAGCAAGCATCCTCACCTATGTTAAAACCCCATTCTTCGACAGTTTTGATCTCCGTCAAAACACCATCCACTAGAATATTATCTACCAAATTAATTATCTCCAAGTAAGACGTTGCTACCAAAACCCAAGCATAATCAAACCTCTCCTTATCAAGACCAATATCATTTGTGCGCAAGAAACGACCACACTCCAAGACACAAAGCTTGAAAAAGGATTCATTCCAAGCATAAAGAGGAACACCGTAAATACGAACCCATGCGCCTCTTTGAAAGAACACACCTTCCTTGTTCCAAGGCACAAAAATCGCAAAACAATGATTAAAAAAATCCTTAGCACCATCAACAATTACCTTAGCCGAAGTTTCTAATAAACTGTGAATAAAAAATCTATCTGCACCCGTGGGAATAATATTCAGGTCCTTAAAACCCGCGTCAGCAACCCTGGTCTGAACCACTGGAGTGGATTCCCCATTACACACCAGAGTCACCAACCCATTGCGTGCCCAAGTCAAATCATCAGCCAAAGACCTGTACATCTGAACCAACCTTCCCGATTTAGCGCCAACCACTAAATTAGGTGCCACAATTTTAGAATTTCCACCAGCTACCTTGTCAATAGCAGGAAGTCCACCTTCCACCACACCCCTTTGTTCAACCTCCACCGCAACCACGCCTCTCCCCTCATCCTCCCTCACCCCGCCCGTCTCTTCCCCCTTCCTCCCCACCCCACGCATGACCCCCTTCCCTCTCTCCACAACCCCCTTCTTACCTACACCTCCCACACCCTTCACCCATTTGCTCACCATTTTTTCTCCCTCCCAACTACTAATTTTTCTCCCTCACCTTCTAGCACCACCACATGATGACCCTTCCCTACAGTTCTTACACCTACATCCGGCTTGCCTTTCACAGACGTACCACGATCAAAACGCGCAACCATAGCCCAAGCACGAAAATTACCAAACCATACCGCATTCAAAGCTTTCAGCAACTTGTCCACATTGCGAACATTATTATACCTCACAAAACCATAAACCTGGCCCTTTGCATTACGTTTATTAGCCACAAAAATATCATCTAGAATCCCACAAACCCCAAAGCCTTTGCGTAAATAGAAATATGGTGATTGTTCCGGAAAATTAGTGATATAAAAAGTAACAAACCTCTTAACCTCCGAAATCGAAGTATCTTCCGGACCACCAGACGAATTGTCGTGACCCATCCCTTTCGACCTAACACCATCACGCGACTGTGCAGCGACAGAACGGAAGGAGCGGCGCCCACCGTGCACAGCTGCGTTAACCTCTTCCTCTTCAGCCGCGATGTCGTATCTTCCCCTACCAAACCTAGACTGTCGAGCCATCTGAGCTGCTTCTCTCCCTTGCTGCGAGCCATCCCGCCATCTGTCCCTTCCTCTATCAGCCTGTACCTGCACTTTCCGACGTCGCGGTCTCACAACAAACCAATCTCCACTATCCCCCCCATTTGGTGGCACCCAGCTTGGATCCCGTCTCCTCCCAAAAACCCTCACCGCCGACGAATAGGATGGTCGGCACGGTTGCCTGGACTGAGTTCGAGCACCGCCCCTCAATCGCTCTCTACCTCTCTCTCGCTCACTCATATTTTTTTAAGCATTTATGTTAATTAATAATTTTTTACAAATGAAAATTGTATCATCATAACTTATTTTTCATAAACTGCATTGATATACTTATCAATAAATAAATAAAAGTTTATTTATTTGCATAAACTAAAAAATAAGTCAATTCAAACAGACACAATAACTTATACGCTCAACCTCGTATTGAGTTAGATTTGACAGGTTTTGTCACATAATTAGAGGGTAAATTTACTTGAGTGGAGAAAAATTATATTTTTGTCCAAAAATATTAATCTAGACGAAAACAATTGTCTTTTTATTTGTACTTTTAAGTAATTTTACTGGTTTTTGTCCAAAAAAAGTAATTTTGCCGTTGAAAAAGTTTCTCCCATAAATTATCATGGGTTAAATATGTTTAGTCCCTACAAAATTACAAGCTTTTAAGTTTGATCTCTACAAAAAAAAATCTTCACTTTTAGTCCCTATTTGCGTTTTATAAATACTATTGTGGAGGACTAAAAGCGTGCTTCTTTGTAAAAAGTTTTTAAAATAGAGATCATTATTACAAACTACAATATAATTAAGGAGTAAAATTACCATTAAAATTTTATTGGGACTAATTTTAAAAACTTATAATTTTTTAAGGATTAAAAACATATTTAGTCCCTCTATTCTACCTTTGCTAAAATTTTAGTCCTCACATTTCTGAAATCATCTTTTTTATCCTATTATACATTTTTAGGGTTTTTTTAGTCTCCCAGCCATTTCGGTGATGTCAACAAGGTGGCATTGATGTGGCATAGTTGTGTTGCCTTTTTAATTCTCTGTGACAGCTATAGTAGTTATTTTTTTTTACAAATATAGTAATTATTTTACATAACTAATAAAAACTAATTGATTATTTATTAAAAAAGAAATGAACTTAAATATAAAAAGGAGTTGAATTAGATTGAGGAACCCTAATTAATAATTTTTTATAAAATTATAGAAATATAAAAAATAAAAATAAAAAAATAGATTGTATAACCCTTTTTCATTAATATCATCCTCCTCGTCCTTCATCTTCGTAAATCTTCACGATCATCATCCTTCTTCCTTCTTCTCATCATAGAACTTCATAAACCGACCCAAAACTTTAAATTTATTCAAAAAAAAAACTTGATATTTAAAATACACCATCAGTAAAATAAAACCGTGGAATATCAAGCATGAGTCTAGAAATTCAACCTCATCATCTTCAGCCCTCAAAAACTCCAAAAACTCTTTGTTACAAATCCGATCCCTGACTCTGGCTCCCGCCCAAACTCTTCATCGATCTTCCTCGTTTGTTGGACTGAGTCAGAAAGAAACAGAACATCATCATTTACAAAGTGAATTATCCCCCCCCCCCCCCCCCCCCCGATTTTTTCTTAACAAATCTACACCTATGTAAAATTAGAAAAGAAACACATAGTTTTCGAGTTGACAAAAATTAGAGAAGAAGACGATTATAGTGAGATCGAGTTTTTGGGTTTACGAAAAATGAATAAGAATGTGATTATTGTGAGATTATAAACGATTATGATGAAAATGCAATTATGTAAGTTTTTGAGCCATCAATCTGAGAAATGTTCACTTTTTAGGGTTTAGGGATTTTTAATTTGGAGGAAACATGAAATTGAACGAATTTGAGAGATGTGGTGTTTATGAGCGTTTGGATCTAAAATGAGTTTTGTTAATCAAGAACAAGGTCACAAATGAAAATAAGATTAGGGTTGCTCAACAAGGTTCACAAATGAAAATGAATGGTGGAAATCTGAGGATTAGCAAGGTCGAATTTAGGATCGTGGGGATGAAGAAAAAATGAAGGTTGCTTAATCTGATTTGGGGGAAAATAAGATTAGGCTTCCTCAAGAAGATTCCTTTCCTTAAGTATATTTTAATTTTTTTCTTTTATTAATCCATAATCAATTACTTTTTATTAGTTATTTAAAATGATTACTATAAATGACATGTAATGATTTAAATGACATGGAAAATAAAAAAGACAACACAACTATACCACGTTAGTGCCACTTAACTAAAGAGAGGGATACTTCACCAAATCTGACGGAGGACTAAAATCCAAGAAATATATTTTAAAGGGACCAAATAATTTTAGAATTAGGGGGACTAAAATTTCAGATGAGGTAAAATAGGGGAACCAAAAATACATTTAAGCCTAAAATTAAATTTCAGCAGTTCTACTCATAGGATCACCTTGATTTGCTAAAAATAAGTACAGGAAACAATTTAAAATAATTAAACTTGTATAATATGAAATTTAATAGAACAGTCTTTATGATATACACAAATATAGAAGGGAACATAATCATTTTACAATGTGGAGATTAGAATTATGATTTTTTTGTTAACCCTTCGGTTTTTAAAAATTGGAACCTTTGTATCATGGAATTCGACCGTCAGATAAGTATAGTTGACCAAAAATTATTTCATCAAGAAATTAAATTTGAATTCTTCCAAACAATTCATCTTTTAGTGGAACTCATTAACCACCTGAGGTCAGTTGTTTGGTTACTAGAGATATGAAGAACTATATCTATTAGTCTTTAATTGACTTTTAAATTTATCTTTTGCAAACTATTATTAGTAACTATTGATCGGTTCTATCACCTATGAATACCATTGAGGATCGAATGCAAAATTGTATGGAAGATGAATAATTTAAAAATAATTTAATATCTTTATAATACAACATTAAAATGACGGACAACACTTGAGTGACATTGCGATGACAATATCATGTGAGATTGATCAACCACAATGTGTCACATGTCACCTTTTATTTAAAAAAATCACAAAAACAAAAAATTCATGTGAAAGAGAGAAAAGAAAGTTGTTTGTCATGATTGTGGTTGGCCAATGTCACATGACATTGGCACAACATTGTCACTTAAGTGTCGTCTTAAAATGACCCATGAGAACTAGATCTAGTGGAAGGTGTTATATTTCCACAATTTGCGAACCAAAGTTTTTTTTTTAATAAACCAAACCAAAGTTATTTAAATTGAGAGTTGTACTACACTTATTTTTTTTTTAATAAAGTTGTACCACACTTAATGTACGACGCACTTTGAATATATTATGTTGAATGGAGAGGACATGGAAGAGCAAAAAAAGTAAAATTGTGGAAAATAATTATTAAAAAGTAAATTAATAATTTTAAAAATGAAATACTACATTTTATTTTAAATCAATATATATATAAGTATGGGTATCCTTTAATTTTTATAACGAAGTATATGATATGAGTATTCTCTTCACTAACTACATAAAATTTCTGAATCTTCCACTAACGTAAAACTTTCCACTATCCTTGATCAACGGGACCTAGTTTGACCGGATTGTCTATGCAAAGTTGGACTTGAGGTCGTAATTCAGAAACAGTCAAAATTTGCAATTGCAAATAATTAGTCAAACAAGGTGAAGTACTTATCGTTTGGTGTTTGTATAATACTTGACCCATAACGGTCTCACTAGTATATACATATACATATTATGATTATCCCACTGTCATTTGCATCTCCATTTTTGGTTAAAAATATTATTGTCGTTAACAGCACATTTGCTTAAACAAGAAAATGTGCAGATCGATCAAAATGATAAAACATCATTCCATAAATATTAGTTTATAGTATAATCCGTTGTTGGCATCCACTTGCAAAACCATTTATGCTTGAACACGAAGTTTTCTTCCCAATGAACATGTGTGGAGGTATAATTCAGAAGGAATAGATAGTAGAACCTTTTTATCCATTTATGCTTCATTTTTCGAGTCTATCAGACAATCGTGTGACCATCTTCATTAGTTGAATTATTGCTAACTAAAATATTATAATTGAAATTAATAATAATCATATACAATATAATTTAAATTTTCTTAATGTACTTGCAGTGAGTATAATTTAGAAAACTAGGGTTTAGTCTGTGATTGTGATGCCTTGAGAATGCTTCTCAAGTGGGTATTTATAGCCCTGTATGGGCTAGGTTTCCCGTGGCTTTGGCCCCAAGTAGCTTGGGCCCAAAGCCACGCCTAAAGCGTTCTAGAGGCTTCTAGAAGCTCTTTGAGGCGGTGCTCCTTGCAGGCTCGCCAAAGGCCTAGCTGGTCTTTATGGAGGGCATCAGGCCCTTGCTTGAGGCCGCCAAGCCCTTCTGGAAGGCTTTGTGCCCTAGATGATAAGATTGATAGTCCACAGCCCAACAAACACAAGCTTTGGGACAATGCGAGGTGATTAACTATTCACCTAGTTCGGTTTTTGTAGCTTAGTAGGTGATTGGCTCTGAGGGGCGGGGTGCTCGTCCAAGGTATGTGAAGGGCGCCAGCCCAACATGTTCGCAGGTACTAGCCCAACATGTGAGTGAAGATGGTGACTACGTCCTTTTTATCCTTCCAGATGATCTATAGCCCAACAAGCACGAGCCGTCGAGACGAGGTTAAGTGTTTTAATTGTGATGTGTCGCAGCCCAACAAGTGCAACGCTAGACTGGGGCGTCGTCTGGTTTGGCGGGGTGATGCAAAGGGCGCGACTCTCGATGTTCTCCGTAGATTCGAATCGGACAGATGAGATTCGATGACTGTTCACTTTCGTGACGTGTCTTAATCTTGTCGCCCTCGGAAGTTGTGTCTCACTCAACGTTGGCTTTGCGTTTTTCGAGGCATCATAACTCGTTTAACTGTTGTTTTCGCATTTCATTTCCATTTTCGTTGTTTTGTATCTTCAGTTCTCTCATTTCTCCGTGTCTGCTCCTTGCTCCAGTGTTTTTGTTGGCATCACCCTCGTTTCCAGCTTTTCTAAGTCGCGCAAAGCTTCTTTCGACAGGTATTGTATCTAAATTCGTCTTCTTCCTTCGCTTTTCACTATGGTTTTGATTAGGGAATGTGACGATGTGGGGCGGGTGGTCGAGCCTGTAACTGAGGCTGAGAGGCGTAGGTTATGGAGGGATAGCATTAGTCATGCCAAAAGGCCGGATGGGTCGATCAATTGGGTAGTGTTTGAGGAGGGTTATTATGGCCACTCAGTTCTGGCACTTTTTCCTAGTGATTCGGGGAGTGAGAGTGAGGACAGTAGCGCATCTTTTGATTGCATTTTGCTTTATTCTTCCCTAGGGTCTTCGTGTAGGAGGGAAATTTGTTACTCTATGTCGTCTGGTGATTCCGATGGGGAGACGTTCGCGGAGGACGTCATGGCCTCTGAGTTATTATACAACTGAAAAGCGCGTTGCACTTTTCCGGAGCAAGCTTTGCGTCTCGTCCACGGGAAACGAGGACGACGTGGTTTTGGAGCCATGTCGTCCCGGCGAGAAGGTTTGCCTTCGCCGCCCTAGAGGAGTGAAGGACAAGATCTTCCATATGTATTCGGAAGTGTACGAGGATCTTGGAGTGAGGTATTCGTTCACTCCGTTTGAAGTGGACGTATTAAGGACTCTTAACATGGCGCCGTCTCAGTTGCAGCCCAACAGTTGGGCATTTATCAGGGCATTTGAAATCATGTGTGAGGAGTTGGGTTTTCAGCCTTCTCTTGGTGTAATCTTCACCTTTTATGGGACGGAAGGAGTGAGTAAGCTATCTTGGGTGTCTGTAAGTGCGCATCCAAACAGGCGATTGTTTCCGCTTTATGCCTCTCACTATAAAAATTGGAGGGAGACTTTCCTGAGGACGAGGGGGGCTAAAGGATGCAAGGTGGCCGCTGTGAAGGTGGACGGCGAGTTAAGGTTTCCCCTTTGTTGGACGAGTAATCCTGCATCGATGACAGGATACGAGTATGAGAAGCTGGCTGATTATGAGAAGGGTGTTGTGGCTTTCCTGGAGAAGATGCTCCCTTTGAATATTAGAGAGTTGTTGAATAAGGAGGGGGACCTCGTGTCTTTGGAGTCTTATTTGCGTGAGTTTCATTGTCATAATTTCCATTCGCGTATTCTTTGTGTCAAGTTTTTACTGACGTTGTCTTTGTTTCTGTGTGTCGTTTTTGGTGCAGAACCTATGGCTCCCATGTCTGGTGCAGAGAGGAAGAAGTATTTGGAGGAGCTGAAGGCCAAAAAAGATGCTAGAGGGCACGTCGCCAACGACCCCTCTGGCGTCATCTTGAGGAAAACAAAAAGGAAGGTTGATTTGATGTCAAACCCGGATGGTGGCGGCGAAGTAGTGGCGGCGTTATCGCCAAAGAAAGCTAAGCTTGTGAAGGCAACGTCGAACCAGGATACCGATGGTGGTGATACGGGAGAGTCCTTCTGGGATCGCGGCTTCGATTTTGAAGCTTATGTGAAGACCAAGATGAGTTTATACCCGGCGGACGTGGAGGCTGGGCGGCAAGGCACTTTTCCCCTGATGAAGAGGGATGTGAGCGTGCACTGCCTGCGTTCCGTGAAGATGGCGCCACTACGGGATAGGGTGACAAAGCTGTAGGAGGAACTGAAGGTGGCGGAGCAGGCCAAAGAGGGCGCCGTTAAGG
This sequence comes from Medicago ruthenica, assembly GCA_018208015.1. NCBI lineage: Eukaryota > Viridiplantae > Streptophyta > Magnoliopsida > Fabales > Fabaceae > Medicago > Medicago ruthenica. The sequence goes on along the minus strand of CM031371.1, from coordinate 28,206,652 downwards.
AAGCGACAGACTCCCTGATGTCTGATTATGAGGGGAAGATTGACGGGTTGAAGTTGGAGCTGGAGAAGCTTGACAAGGAAATAAAGCGCCTGCAGGCAAACGCGGAGCAAAATCTTCAGAGGGTCGCTCAGCTGGAGGGCAATGTGGAGGAGGCCGAGAGCTTTGATCGAGGCTTCGAGCATGCCAAAGACCAAGTGGCCCTGCTCTTTCCTGATGTAGATCTAGGCGGCCTTGATCCTTTTAAGATAGTTCAGGATGGCGCCTTGGTGGATGAGCCTTAGGCCTTTCTTGTTTAACCTTATTAAATTTGTGTTTGTTTCTTTTGTTGTAACGGTCTTTTGTAACAATTGACAATGCTTCTCGTAATTTTAATTTAATGTTATGCTATTTTCCTTATCTGATTGTTGTTTGGTTGCTGGTCTTTATGATGAGGCGATTGTATCGTGGCACGTTAAAATTTCTCGCTTATGGTTTGGAGGCGACCTAAAGCCTTTTAGGCTCTTTAATGCATGGACTGTAGGCGACCTGGGGCCCTTGTAGGATTCAAACGTAGGCGACCTAGAGCCCCTGTGGGGTTAGGGTTTAATTGTAGGCGACCTAGAGCCCCTGTGGGGTTAGGATTTTAATTGCAGGCGACCTAGAGCCCCTGTGGGGTTAGGATTTTAACTGTAGACGACCTAGAGCCCTTCTGGGGTTATGATTTTAATTGTAGGTGACCTAGAGCCCTGTGGGGTTAGGATTTTAACTGTAGATGACCTAGAGCCCCTGTGGGGTTAGGATTTTAATTGTAGACGACCTAGATCCCCTGTGGGGTTAGGATTTTAAGTGTAGACGACCTAGAGCCCCTGTGGGGTTAGGATTTTAATGGCGAGCAGACATGATTTGTGAACTGTGGAAGAGTCGACAAGATTTTATGAAGAGAATAGGGTGCCTCGTTAAAAAACCCTGCCCTTGCAGGGGAAAAGAGTGCCCCTATCCCTTTTTTATTGAAATGTAGATAAAATGTCAAAGATAGTTGGTGGCGGCCTTATTTGAGAGCTCGCCTTTATTCGAGAAAAAGGAAAAAACTAAAAGAAAATAATGAATATTAGTGAAACAACTTCAACTGTAGTAGTGGCGCAGGTTGACTGTGTTCCAGGTTCGTGGGATTGCGTCTCCATTCAGTTCCTCGAGTTGAAAAAGTTTCACAAGTTTTGATTGCGCAAAATGCACGAAAATTTTCACAAGTTTTGATTGGAAGTTGAAAATTTTGTGATTTTTAAAAAGAAAAATTGTTAGGGTTAGGGTTTGGGGTTAAAAGTGGAAAGGATAAGAGTTTGAAGTTAAGAGATAAAAATGGGTGGTTTGAGACAGTTATGGAATAGGGAAAGTGAGTGGGTGTGGATTAATTGTGAGTTAGTGGCATTGAAATTGACAGAATTCGCACACTTCGCAGTGCGAAGTAAAACTTTGCTCTGCGAAGCTATCAGACTCTGAAGCTCAGACGCTGAAGCTCAGTTTCGCAGTGCGAAGCAAAACTTGGCTCTGCGAACTTGACAGGTTTCAGAATTTTCAAAATTGCAACATTTCAATAGATTTGTCATTTTTATCTTCACCTATGGTTATTTAAAAGCATTAATAAAACATAAATACTTACAAAATTGGGTTGCCTCCCAACAAGCGCTTGTTTTACGTCGTTAGCTTGACGCCTTTTTCGTTAAGGTGGCCAAAATGAAACGGATAACACATCCTCCTTTGTATTCCTTTGCTTTGGGAGGAATTCCATGACCTTGAAGTAGAGCAGATGTGGAATCCATATCCTCCCTAACCTTTGTTTGCTAAACAAGGAACATATGTGGTCTATTACACAATCTATTTCTGCCTTGCTCACTTTCATCCCCTTCTTTTCATATAATTCTTCCTTGTTAAGTAGCCGTTCCTTTTTCTCTGAAGCCATCACTTCTTCATCATCAACAGTTTCTGCCTCTTCAGTATATGACCTTTCTTGAGGAAATTCTACTTCGTGTGGTATCTCTATTCTTCCACTATTTTCATTATACCACATCCTTCAAACATTATCTCTTCCTCAATTTCATCAACATCTTCTTCAACAACCTCTCCTAATTCATGAGTGGATTGATTGTTGGTTTGAACATCCATGATTTTTGGTGGAAAATCTAATTGAACTTGCAAAATCTCCAAATGGCTTGATAAATTCTTCAATCTGTGGTTGGTATTTTGCGTGTTTATCATGGATTGTTGTATGAACACATTCAAAATATTTTCCATTGTTGACATTTGTTCATCTTCAGAAGGATATTGTTGATACTGTTGATAAGATTCATACTCGGAGTATAGAAGTTGATATAATCATGATCGGCCATGATTTCGTTTATGTGGAGAATATGAAACGAGTGTAACTAACAAGAAATTTTTCTTTGTATAACAAAGAGGGTCAATGCAAACAAAATTTTACAATGTACAAAAGAAACGAAGAATATTAACAAGATATATACAGATGCTCAAAACAATACAAATTGTTGCGATGCTTAAAATATCTAAACACCAGTCCCCGACAACGGCGCCATTTTGTTGATCAGACAAAAGTAAGTATTTTTATATCGTATCCACAGAGACTAGTGCGATATCGTAAGCCGTTCAACAATTGTTATCATTTTAAGTTAGGGTTTATAAATTGTTTTATATGAACTATTCGACTTTAAAACGGTAATAAAAACGACTAGTAATAGGGAATAAAAGCGTTGGGATCGGAGTTCGTCAATCGAGCATCGAATAAATTCTAATGACCATGCATATGGATCCTAGCTTTTTAGCGAAATTATCACGTATCACTCGACAACATCATTCATGTCTAAATGACGTCGTGAGATCGATCGTATCGTTTAATCGATGATTTCCCAATCTATTAAACGTTCCGAAAGCTTTACGTTCCGACACTTTGTATGATTATCGAAACCCAATTCCATGTCTAGAATTTCTTATTTTGATAGAAGATTATTCTAAACCTAGATTCAAAAGTATTTTTCAATAACATTTAAATCAAGCATAAAAATGAATAGCAAGAATAACATCAATATCACATAAGGTGCTACAATCATATATTTGAAAGATCAAAAGATTACATCTTGAAATTCCTGGCTGAACTGGTTCTGAACCCGTAAAACAGAGTATGAAAGCAAGAGTTCAGAAACAGAAAAATAATGAACAGAAAATAAAGGAACACAGTTATTTGTTAACCCATTTCGGTGCAAACTTCACCTACATCTGGAGGATACCAATCCAGGAAGGAAATCCACTAAGTAGTATCAATTCAAAGTCCTATGACAATGCCCCTGTTTCACAGCCCCTATGACAACAGCCCCTGTTTCACAGCCCCTTCTCACTTAATCACTACCTGTGGTATTTCCACCTAGGAAGTCCTAGATATAAGAAACCCCTCTTACTTCCTACTCAAGCAATCACTACCCCAGTGATTGTAAACTCTAACCAATCAAAGATGGACACACTCTCCTAAAAACTCAATCACTCTTGCTTAAAAGCTTTGAGTGATTACAACTCAATAAAACAACAACCAACTCTAAACACTTGAGTGGTTTACAAAAACAAAGCACAAGGCTTACAGACTCAACAAACTAAGACTCTTTTAATTCTTGAGATGAGCAAGTTCTTCAATAGCAACGTCTTCTATTTATAAACTTCAGGAGCACATAGTTCTTGAACCAAATCTTCAAAGATATAATCCCAGAATTCTTTTAGAAGCAAATAGAAGCTCTTATTTATTCAGAAATATATTTTCCAAAGATTTCCTTGAAAATATATTCACAAATAATTGAATCAAATCTTCAGAACATATATTGCGCAAAAAATACTTCCTTCTAGAAATGAAGCTTGGATAAATCTTCAATTAAATCTTCAAACGATACTGTGAGAGATTTAACAGAATTCAGACGCAGAAACCAGCTTTTGAAATGCAGCTTCCGATGAACAGTACCAGCGTCTGAAGACCTTCGCAGAGCGCAGTGGCTTCGCAGAGCAAAGTTATCAGCTTCTGAAGTACTGTAGCTTCTGACCCAGCTTCTAAAGATGCACAAAATGAGATATTCAGCTTCTGAAGACATACTTCTTGCACATTTTGATTTTACCAAACATGTAGCCAACATTCAGATATCCAACAATCTCCCCCTTTGGCAAATTTTTGGCTAAAATCAAATTGTCCACAAAGACAAGATCTTCACACAATAAAAATACTTAACCATGAAGAACTACACATATTTAAACATAGCACCAGAGTCAGCAGCGGATAAAATGCTATGTTAACACATAAAAACTCCCCCTGCAACCAGCAGCAGTTTCTGAGGTACAGCTTCTCCCCCTGAAACACATCACTCAGGAACTCCCCATGAAACACACATTCAGAAACTCCAACTCCCCGTGAATGTTGAACAGCTTCTGAAACAGACACATATTTCTCCCCCTTTTTAGCCAAACAATGTTGACAAAACAACCAGCAAACACCAGGAGCAGAGAAACACAACACAGAACAGCACTACACAGACATCATACCAGAATCTGTATCAAAACTAACACAGGATCACAGAAACTTGGTACCCACACACTGAACAGAACCATATAGCCTCCACACACAAGAGAACAAGACAAAACTGCAGAATACAGCACACTTGCAAACCAGAAACACAAAATGAAGTCAAGAACATCAGTTACCAACTTGACAGTCTTCAGACTCAGCATCAGAAGTTGCTTAGTCTTCATTAGACACAACACCAGATGCTGCTCAGTTGATGTGTGCTTCAGGCACATTCAGAACCTTCTTCCTAGCAATCTTCTTCTGAAGTTTAGCAATCCTCTTCTGCACAGAGAGTCTGATGTTAGCATCATATTCAGATTCACTAGGATCCAGTCTCTTTTCTACACTTTGTTCAAGCCTATTTCCAATGGGTTCATCATCAGACTCCACATCAGAACCTATGTCAGAACTAACTTCTTGAACTTCTTGGTCAGACACAGTATCCTGGGAATTCTCATCAGTCTCCTTCTCTTGCAAATTGTCAGAAGGTGACACAACAACAAACTTACAGGCAGACTTTCCATGAGTCTTTTCTTGACTGGCTTTCACAGGGTCATCAGAACCATCATCAGAGCCTACCTCAGAACCATCATCAGACTTGGATGGGGTAGACTCAGGGTGATCAACAACAACCTTAGAGGGGAACACAGTTGCATCATCATCATCTTTGATTATCTTCACATGTGTTGCATCAGATGTTGTCTTATGTCTTGCATTCATAAGAGCAAAGTTCTTCATCCTCCTCTTGGCACAATCTCTGGATCTGTTGGTAATTTCTTCATTCAGATTCCCTATGATAAGGTCCTTAGGATAATCCTCTTGGATTCTAATATTTGGACCTTTGCTGCTGTTGGTTATTTAAAGGTTGGCTTCATTGTTTGGTAAAATCAAAATGCAAGCAATGCGTTTTCCAGATGTTATATAGTGTCTTCAGAAGCAAGGAACTGGTTTTAAGGAGGTTCAGAAGCTAAAAATTGCATTTCAGGACCTTCAGAAGCTGAAATGGACCTTCAGACGCAGGATGGACCTTCAGACGCAGGAACTGTTCATCAGACGCAGGAAGGGTCTTCAGACGCACTGTTCAGACATTGACCAGCGTTGACCTTCAGAAGCTGAGCTTCAGACGTTGACCAGCGTTGACCTTCAGAAGCTGAACTTCAGAAGCTGTTTCCAGAAGCTGATTTTCTGCATTCTTTTGGATTAATTATGTGCGTATCTCTTGGAGATTTACTGAAGTTTTATTCAGGCTTATGTTTTCTAGAAGGCTGATTGATTTGGTGAAAATCTTAATGAAGATTGGCTTCGTGTTTATGTTTGAATATATTTGCTGAAGAATCTTTGCAAGATAGAATTCAGAAATATATGTTTCCTTTTTGAGCCTTGCTAAATTTCAGAATTGTATTTCAAAGAAGATTTGGTTCAGATTTATGAGTCCATGCTGAAGATTATATAAAGGAAGACGTGTTGCTGCTTATTGAATTAATTGAGTCAAAATTCAGATATTAGAATTAAGAGTCTTTGTGTAAGCTTTAAGCTTTGTATTGTACACCACTCATCTGAGTTGGTTTAGAAGTGTTGAGTTGTAAATCATTCTAAGCTTTTAAGTACGAATGATGTTTTTATTTTATTGAAGTGTGTCTTTATAAACTGGGTTGTTATTCAGAAGCTGTTAGTAACTGGGTTGTTACTTGAATAGGAAGTAAGAAGGGGGTTTCTTATACCTAGGTGTTGGGTAGAAATCAGACTAGTGGAGATTAAGTCAGAAGACTAGGAACAGGGGGTCTGTGTCTTGAGTCTTAGGATTAATTCCTCTTAGTAGATTTCCTTCCTGGATTGGTATCCCCCAGAGTAGGTGAAGTTTGCACCGAACTGGGTTAACAAATTGCTGTGTTATTTATCTTTCTGCACCTTTTTATTTCTGCTTCTGAACATCAATTTTCATACTCTGTTTTTTGTTCAAAACCAGTTAACAGCCAGAATTTCAGCTGCCTTCAACAATCTTGAGTTTGGGTCTCCATTCCTTCTTCACCTTGATTTTGCTTGCAATGGATTCCACTTTTCTTTGTTGAAAGTGCTTGGGATATCCATGCAGCTTGTAACAGAATGGCTTTATGTGCCCCTTTTTACCACAGTGATGACATACCCAAGGATAAGATGCCTTCTTGTCTTTAGATCCCTGAGTTTGGTTCTGATGTTTCATTGGATCACATGATTTAATAGCTGCAGTGAACCTTTTAGCTGGATGTTGCTTTTTATTGTTCAGAGTCCTATTATCATACCCAATACCATTTGGTTTCCCTTGGTTTTGACTCTCCAAAATCTCATCTAACATAGCAGTACCAGTGTTCAACATTCTGACCTGCTTCTTCAAATTTTCAAGTTGAGAATTCAGTTGAGTTACCTCATCTTTAAGATCAGAAATCTGTGCTAGATGGTCACATCTTTCAGACTGAAGATGACTGATAGTTCTCTTTTGTTCTTCCATCAGCTTGCACACTTCTTTAAATTGAACATGCAACTTCTTGCAAAACTTAGCAGGTTCTTTGTAAGACAGTTCTTCATCACTGGATTCAAACTCTGAAGATTCTTCTGAAACCATATCTTCATTATCAGTCATGCATTTACCAGTAAAGGCAGCAGCAAGCTTAGCAGACTCATTCTTTTCTCCTTCTAAATTATCAGACCAAGCAACAGCCAAGCTTTTCTTTTGTCTCTTGAGGTATGGGACACATTCTATTTTAATGTGACCATATCCTTCACATTCATGGGACTGAACACCTTTGGATTGACTGCTTTTCTCATCAGATCCTGTCTTCTTCTTCGTTATGCCAGAAAATATCTTCCCTGGAGCTCACCCAAAAACAGGCCGGGTGCCTGCTCTGATGCCAATTGAAATTCCTGGCTGAACTGGTTCTGAACCCGTAAAACAGAGTATGAAAGCAAGAGTTCAGAGACAGAAAAATAATGAACAGAAAATAAAGGAACACAGTTATTTGTTAACCCAGTTCGGTGCAAACTTCACCTACATCTGGAGGATACCAATCCAGGAAGGAAATCCACTAAGTAGTATCAATTCAAAGTCCTATGACACAGCCCCTGTTTCACAGCCCCTATGACAACAGCCCCTGTTTCATAGCCCCTTCTCACTTAAGCACTACCTGTGGTATTTCTACCTAGGAACTCCTAGATATAAGAAACCCTTCTTACTTCCTACTCAAGCAATCACTACCCCAGTGATTGTAAACTCTAACCAATCAAAGATGGACACACTCTCCTAAAAACTCAGTCACTCTTGCTTAAAAGCTTTGAGTGATTACAACTCAATAAAACAACAACCAACTCTAAACACTTGAGTGGTGTACAAAAACAAAGCACAAGGCTTACAGACTCAACAAACTATGACTCTTTTAATTCTTGAGATGAGCAAGTTCTTCAATAGCAACGTCTTCTATTTATAAACTTCAGCATCACATAATTCTTGAACCAAATCTTCAAAGATATAATCCTAGAATTCTTTTAGAAGCAAATAGAAGCTCTTATTTATTCAGAAATATATTTTCCAAAGATTTTCTTGAAAATATATTCACAAATAATTGAATCAAATCTTCAGAACATATCTTGCGCAAAAAATACTTCCTTCTAGAAATGAAGCTTGGATAAATCTTCAATTAAATCTTCAAAAGATACTGTGAGAGATTTAACAGAATTCAGATGCAGAAACCAGCTTCTGAAATGCAGCTTCTGATGAACAGTACCAGCGTCTGAAGACCTTCGCAGAGCGCAGTGGCTTCGCAGAGCAAAGTTATCAACTTCTTAAGTACTATAGCTTCTGACCCAGCTTCTGAAGATGCACAAAATGAGATATTCAGCTTCTGAAGACATACTGCTTGCACATTTTGATTTTACCAAACATGTAGCCAGCATTCAGATATCCAACACATCTAAGCTATATTAAGTACCTCCAATCCCAACAAAGGAAGATTAGTTAATCATTGTCATGACAACAATACAAAAGTGGAAAGAAAGATAAAGATCCAAAGCTAAGTCTTGATTTCCCAAAGAATCTTAGTTAATCCACACTCCCTCACTCTTGCTCCATGAAGAACAACACTTTTATCCCTATTTTCTATCTAAAAATATAACCTAAATTATTACAACCCTTTTTCGTTTCTGCTTATGAACCTATTTATAGAAATTCTGATATTTTAGACTTCGCTCTGCGAAGTCATACTTTGCTTTGTGAAGTCACCTTTCTTTACCACTGGGTTTCTGCCACCTCAGCCTTGAACAGTCCCAGCCGCCTTACTTCGCTCTGTGACGCTTTACTTTGCTCTACGAAGCTCAGACTCTGAAGCTCAGACGCTGAAGCTCAGATGTTGAAGCTCAGACTCTGCTGACTTGACTTCGCCTAGACCTTTAAGTCCAAGGAAATAGCATATACCTACCAAAATAGTTGGGATTAGATCTAAAAAGCATGAAATGATATTTATCCTTTCTTTTGGAGCTTTTACCTAGATAACTTGTAAAACAAGTAAGAAAAGTGCCTAAAATAAATATGCTTTAAAACTAGTTTCTGGCACTTATCACTGAGGCGTGCTTCTTATCTGAGAATCGTTGACACTTGTCGCATTTCTTCACGAAGTCAGCGCAGTCTTGTAGCAGGAGTAGTTTTGCAGTCAGGGCGCGTCCCCCGATGTGGCTTCCACATACGCCTTCATGAACTTCTAAGAGAGCCAGGTTCGTTTCGTTCTCGCCGAGGCATCTGAGCATAGGTGTCGCCCTTCCCATTCTGTATAGTTTCCCAGCTACATAGTGTACTTGGTGGCTCTTTTCCTGATATGTAGTTCTACTGCCTCGTCCTTTGGGGTGACGGATCCTGTAAGGTATTTTATCAGGGGCGTCATCCAGCCCTCGTCCGCTCCCTGTATGGTATTGACCTCCGTTATGTTTGTGCTTGGTGCTGACAAGGTTTCTTGTATAACGGTTCTGTTATTCCCGGGTCTTTTGGTGCTAGCGAGTTTGGACAGAAGGTCTGCTCTGGAGTTCTGCTCTCGCGGGGCTTATATACATGATGGTTTAGGGTTCAAAATGAAGGTGAAAATATCAGAATCTAATAGTGATTTAACTATGAACTGGATTTTGAAAAACTTGGGCAAATTCATTAAGCATTGTACTTGTGAATATTGACAGTTCAAAGTTAAGGATTCTGATTCATTAAGCTCAAATGGGGTTATTAAATACTCACTTTCTCACTGGGTAGGCTTTTTGTGGTCAAGTGTTTCTTCTCAATTTCAAAAAGAATGCCTTGATCATTTCTGTGCTTTCATACAGTTCAAAACAATTTTCAGATTTAACATAAAACAACCGAGTTAAACAATAAATACCGGTCTCCTGCATATATGTATAACACTTGAGGATTCCTCACATTTAGGCTAGTTCTAAGTGATTCACATACTAAACATGTTATTGCGGAGAACTGTGAAATTCCTGGCAATTAAACTGGTTCTGAACTAACTGGTTCTGAATTAACAGGTTCTGATAAAAAACAGAGTATGAAAAATCACAGTTCAGAAGCAGAAAATAAAATGCAGAAAGCTAAAGAACACAAAGAGTTTGTTAACCCAGTTCGGTGCAAACTACACCTACTCTGGGGGATACCAATCCAGGAAGGAAATCTACTAAAGGAATCAACCCAAAGACTCAGACACAGACCCCCCTGTTCCCAGCCTTAGCAATCAATCTCCACTTAGTCTAGATTTCTACTCAGGAACCCACCTAAGTATTAGAAAACTACTAACTTCCTAATTACTCAATCACAACCCAGTGATCAGTAACACTCAAAACAGACAGCACAAAATAATGAAGACATTCTTCAAAACAGAGACATCATTCGTACTTAAAAGTTTTGAATGATTTACAACTCAAACAAACTAAACCAACTCAGATGAGTGGTGTACAATCAAAGCAACAGCTTACACATACTCTAATAATAAAAACTCTATTGACTCTCTCAAATTCCACAATGCAGCATGTCTTCCTTTATATAGGCTTCAACAGCTTCTAATAATTCTGAATCCAATCTTCAATTGATATAGTCTCAGAAATACTTTGAGGCTCAAAAAGGAAACATATAATTCTGAATTCAATCTTGCAAAGATTCTTCAACAAATAAATTCAATTATAAACACGAAGCAAATCTTCTTAAGATTTTCACCAAAACAATTCAGCCTTCTGGAAACTTTAGCATGAATAAAACTTTAGAAAATCTCCAAGAGATACGCACAGAATTAATCCAAAACAATGCAGAAAATCAGCTTCTGAAGAAGTCAACGCGGGTCAACGGATGAATAGTGCGTCTGAAGTACTGTAGAGCGTCTGAAGAAGTCAACGTCTGAACAGTGCGTCTGATGTACTGTTCAGCGTCTGAAGCACTGTTTCAGAGTCTGAAGGTCCATTCAGAGTCTGAAGGTCCATTTCAGCTTCTGAAGGTCCAGAAATGCAAATTTCAGCTTCTGAACCTCTTTAAAACTAGTTCCTTGCTTCTGAAGTCATCTTTAACAAATGGAAAACGCATGCTTGCACATTTGATTTGATTTTACCAAACAATGAAGCCAACACTTCAAATAACCAACAATCTCCCCCTTTGGCAAATTTTTGGCTAAAATCAAATGCTTCAAAAACACAATAACAGAGTCATCAGAGTCAGCAGCAGATTAAAACACAAACAAACTTCACAATACTCCCCCTGCAACACACAATATCAGATTCTGAGGAACACAGCACTCAGCTCTTCTCCACCTGAAACATAGCACTCAGGTACTCCCCCTGAACAGCTCAGCTTATGATAAGAAGCCCACAAACTCAGGAACACTCCCCCTGAACAAACAGATCAGCAATCACCAATCACACATACTTCTCCCCCTTTTTAGCCAAACAACTTTGACAAAGCACCAGCAAAACATCAGGAGACATTGGGAGAGAAAACACAACCAGAACAACATAAGCACATCTCAGACCAACCCAGAAATCCAGCACAACCCAGAATATCATACAGAGAACTACATACAGAAAGATTCAGAAACATACTTGCAACCCAGAAACACAAGCAGAAAATTCAGACATCAGTCACAAACACGCCAGTCTTCAGACTCAACATCAGAAAATGCTTAGTCTTCATCAGACACAAAAACAACAAATGTTGCTCAATTAATATGTGCTTCAGGCACATTTAAAACCTTCTTCCCAGCTATCTTCTCCTCAAAATCAGCAACTCTTTTCTGAACACAGGTCACAACATCTTCAGACTCACAAGTAACAAAAGCCTTCTGATCAGGAACAGGAACTTTGCTTCAGACTTTGGATGGTCCAGCACCTGAATTCTTCTGTGTTACAAGAATTGGCTTGCTGTCATCAGCATCAACCTTTCCTTTGTTCTAGATCTTGCTTTTGTTTACAGCTGGTTCAGTTTTTCTGTGTTGAAAATGCTTGGGATAACGATGCAACTTGTAACAAAAAGGTTTAATGTGTCCCTTTTTTCCACAATGATGACAAACCCAAGGTTGAGTAGCCTTCTTATCTTTGAATTCCTGAGGTTTGTTCTTAGGTTTTCTTAACAGTGGGACATGAGCAACAGTAGGTGTGAACCTCTTAGCAGGATTTTGCTTTTTGATTTCAGGTTCTGATTATTAAACCCAATTCCATTTGGCTTTTCCTGATTCTGATTCTCTAGAATCTCATCCAACACATCAGTAGCATAATTTAACATCCTAACTTGCTTTTTCATCTGATCAAGTTGTGAATTGAGTTGGATTACCTCATTACTGAGAACAGAAATCTTCTCTAAGTGTTCACCCCTCTCAATCTGAAGTTGAGTATTAATTTTCTTCTGCTCTTCCATCTGCTTGCACACTTCATCAAATTGACATTGCATCTTCTTGCAAAACTCAGCAGGATTTTTGTGATAGGTAGCCAGAACTTCAGAGGATGATTCTTCATCACTTGATTCAGATTCTGAACAAGTTTCTGAACCCATAACTTGATCATCAGCCCAGAATTTACCAGTTAAAGCAGTGACAGGCTTATTCTCTTCTCCTTCTGAGTCATCATCAGAGCAGGAAACAGTCAGACTCTTCTTCTGCTTCTTGCGATAATTAGGACATTCTGACTTGACATGTCCATAGCCTTCACACTCAAAGCACTGAACTTTCTTTGACTGATTGCTTTTGTCATCAGTTCTTGTCTTCTGCTTCAGAAACTTCTTGAATTGTTTACTCAGCAGCACAAGAGCTTCTGATGAACTATCATCATCCACACATTCAGTATCAGCAACAAATGCAACACCTTTACCCTTCTGATCAGTTTTGCTTAATTCAAGGTTCTGAAGAGAACCTATCAATTCTTCAACCTTCATGCTGGATATGTCATGTGCTTCTTCAATAGCAGTTACTTTCATATCAAACCTCTTGGGTAGGGATCTGAGAATTTTTCTAACAAGTTTCTCATCTGAAACTTTTTCTCCAAGGGATTCAAAAGAATTAGCCATGTCCATAATGTTCATGTAAAAGCTTTGTATGTTCTCATCCTCCAGCATTCTGAGATTTTCAAACTTTGTTGTCAGAAGCTGAAGTCTGGACAGCTTTACCTTAGAGGTTCCTTCATGAGTGGTCTTGAGAATTTCCCAGGCATCCTTAGCAATTGTGCACTGCTTGATCATCCTGAATACATTCTTATCCACTCCATTGAAAATAGCATTCAGGGCTTTGGAATTGGCATGAGATAGATCATCTTCATCCTTGGTCCAATCTTCTTCTGGTTTTAAAACTGCTGTCTTCTTACCATCTTTATCAGTCACAACTGGATGTTCCCAACCCTTCAGAACAGCTTTCCAGGTCTTGCTATCCATATATTTTAGGAATGCACTCATGCGTGATTTCCAATAATCTTAATTTGTTCCATCCAGCAGGGGTGACCTGTTAACAAAACCTCCTTCTTTCTTCATAAAGCCAGAAATAAGCTACCCTGGAACTCACCCAAATACAGGCAGGGTGCCTGCTCTGATGCCAATTGAAATTCCTGGCAATTAAACTGGTTCTGAACTAACTGGTTCTGAATTAACAGGTTCTGATAAAAAACAGAGTATGAAAAATCACAGTTCAGAAGCAGAAAATAAAATGCAGAAAGCTAAAGAACACAAAGAGTTTGTTAACCCAGTTTGGTGCAAACTACACCTACTCTGGGGGATACCAATCCAGGAAGGAAATCTACTAAAGGAATCAACCCAAAGACTCAGACACAGACCCCCCTGTTCCCAGCCTTAGCAATCAATCTCCACTTAGTCTAGATTTCTACTCAGGAACCCACCTAAGTATTAGAAAACTACTAACTTCCTAATTACTCAATCACAACCCAGTGATCAGTAACACTCAAAACAGACAACACAAAATAATGAAGACATTCTTAAAAACAGAGACATCATTCGTACTTAAAAGTTTTGAATGATTTACAACTCAAACAAACTAAACCAACTCAGATGAGTGGTGTACAATCAAAGCAACAGCTTACACAGACTCTAATAATAAAAACTCTATTGACTCTCTCAAATTCCACAATGCAGCACGTCTTCCCTTATATAGCATCAGCAGCTTCTCATAATTCTGAATCCAATCTTCAATTGATATAGTCTCAGAAATACTTTGAGGCTCAAAAAGGAAACATATAATTCTGAATTCAATCTTGCAAAGATTCTTCAACAAATAAATTCAATCATAAACACGAAGCAAATCTTCTTAAGATTTTCACCAAAATAATTCAGCCTTCTGGAAACTTTAGCATGAATAAAACTTCAGAAAATCTCCAAGAGATACGCACAGAATTAATCCAAAACAATGCAGAAAATCAGCTTCTGAAGTTCAGCTTCTGAAGAAGTCAACGCGGGTTAACGGATGAATAGTGCGTCTGAAGTACTGTAGAGCGTCTGAAGAAGTCAACGCTGGTCAACGTCTGAACAGTGCGTCTGATGTACTGTTCAGTGTCTGAAGCACTGTTTCAGAGTTTGAAGGTCCATTCAGAGTCTGAAGGTCCATTTCAGCTTCTGAAGGTCCAGAAATGCAAATTTCAGCTTCTGAACCTCTTTAAAACTAGTTCCTTGCTTCTGAAGTCATCTTTAACAAATGGAAAACGCATGCTTGCACATTTGATTTGATTTTACCAAACAATGAAGCCAACACTTCAAATAACCAACAAACTGTATGAAATAAATTTTGCTTAAAGTACACATTTCAAATCCTGTCATCTTTCCAGAAACGCAAGAAACATGTACCTTGGCTTTGCACAATTCATTGAACTTTCTATCCTTACCATGCCGTTGATGTCGCTTTATTCGACTTTGGATCATTCAAATATTTGAAAAGCTTTTGGCACGTGATCCATCAACAAAACCAAAGATAATTATAAACAACATAATATTTGTTCACAAGATTACTTAGGCAGAAACATTCGTTCAAAATAGTGCAGAATTCAACCAAATTAAAGTTAAATAAACAGAATACCACAATTGTTCCAACATAACCAAGTTTTAAATCAAACCCACAAAGTGTAAAATAAATACGAAAGCAAGATAATTAAATAAAGTTTAAGAAATAAATCGACTGAAAGCTTTAAAAAATATCACTCAGCACAAGGTGAGCTTTTCAGTCAATTATCTCTTTCTCAATCTGAATGCATGGCATCATCATCATCTTCCGTGCTTTCTTCACTTCCATCTTCAGAGATAGTAGCCAGCACATCTTCCTCTCCACCATAGCCAGCATTGTGAGCACCACCCTTCTCCAAGTAAAAAGGCCTGACCCCCAGGCCATGCAACATGCGTCTGGTAAGCCGTTGGTGCCATGATTTGGTGTGCTGGATCCTGAGGAACTCCCATCTGCAACTGCAACTTGTACACAGAATCATGCACTGTACTCAAAGCCCTATGGTTTGACTTGTTCTGGTCCTAGGTGTATGAATAGGCAGATAAGTATCTGGGATCCCAGTCAGCGAATTGAGGGTCATGTGATGTAGGAGGTGCGGGGGGAGCTGGTGGTGCTTGGGGGGGTGCTCTGTCCCTGGGTGCTCTCTTACTCTTGCAGTGCCTATCAATGTATTCATCATCAATTGGGTTTTTGATGGTTTCGTGCACTTGGGCAGGTATTACAATGCGGGCAGCATGACACAAACCCATTATTAGGCCAGGGAAAACTATGGGGCACTTTTTCTTTGCAGGTGGCTTTATCCCATTCTCAACCACAATTTTCATTTCCTGAGAAATGACTCTCGCTATGTCAACCTGCTGGTTAGATAGGATGTAGTAAAGCAGAGGAGTGACATCAAGGGTAGTGGTGGATGTGTGGCTGCGAGGTCGGATGTTATGGAGGATAAGATTGAGTATGACTTGTACAGGCGTATTCATGTGGTGCCTATGAGCTCTAAATGGTTGATTAGATGGATTCAGCTCATATGATTTCCCCCAGGTAGGAAGATTGCTTCAGCTATCTCGGCATGGTTCCAATTGCCCCTATTCTGGTGTTGATGGAAAGCGTAAAGCGCATCATGCGGGAGGTCAATTGGGTTACCGAGATAAGCGTTGATAGCATCTCGGTCGAAGCGGATGGCGCGGCCACAAACCATGGTTTGGTATGGAAATTCTACATCTGGGTCAGAGGGGATAGAGTTTGCATAGAACTCTCGGATTATGTCATATTTCAAATGTGTTGGAGGTCTCACCAATACCCTCCAATTGCATGAACTGATCATGCTGGCAATACCCCGGTAAGTTCCATTTTCGGAGATGATGAACTCCTTCTCCGACCAGAATTTCCTCTCAAGAAGCTCAATATACCTCTGCTGTTGACAAGGGCCTATGAATCGTGTGGGATCAAAAGGAACTAGCCCTTGCGATCGGGAGGAAATAGCAGATGTTCTTTGTTTCTTGCTTGCGAAAGCGGTGGTACGTTTTGGCCCCATTCCTATAATACACAAGATAGACATTCATCAATACAATTAAGTAAGATGGAAACAATACATGAAAACATAGGTTCTGTGTCTGCTAAGTTCGCTTAATAAACTAAAGCGTGGCTCAGCGAAGCTAAGACAAATTTCTGGGTTTTCCAGAACAATGGTCGCTCTGCGACCAAGAACTTTGCTCTGCGAACTAACCCAGAAAACGAAAATTTTCACAGAACCTAACCCTAAACCTTGAGATTTTTTGCTCTGTTTCATTTTAAACATTATGAGTGTTCACAATGATGACGTAGAATCATAATAACTGCATAATCATTTCCCAAAATCGTATTTTTTTTAAAAAAATTCAAATGGGTATCCAAAAAGAAAGTGAGAAAATTCGAAATTTTTCATGGTAATTGTGTGCTTATGATTCTATTTCATCTACCCAACACAGAATCTAACAAGATTTGGCAATTATAGGGTCCTATTTCATGCTTCTATCAACTTACACAAAACACCCTAACATTCATGATTTTACCTAGTTACTAAAGAGAAAAATAATAATAGAAATACATACCTGATGCAGATCGAAACTAGGCAAAATGCACGAAAATTTTCACAAGTTTTGATTGGAAGTTGAAAATCTTGTGATTTTTAAAAAGAAAAATTGTTAGGGTTAGGGTTTGGGGTTAAAAGGGGAAAGGATAAGAGTTTGAAGTTAAGAGATAAAATTGGGTGGTTTGGGACAGTTATGGAATAGGGAAAGTGAGTGGGTGTGGATTAATTGTGAGTTAGTGGCATTGAAATTTGTGCCTGACAGAATTCGCACACTTCGCAGTGCGAAGTAAAACTTTGCTCTGCGAAGCTATCAGACTCTGAAGCTCAGACGCTGAAGCTCAGACTCTATCAGTAAGTTTCGCAGTGCGAAGAAAAACTTGGCTCTGCGAACTTGACAGGTTTCAGAATTTTGAAAATTGCAACATTTCAATAGATTTGTTATTTTTATCTTCGCGGGCTTGATAAGAAAGCTTTGATTTTCTGGAAGGCGTCCTCACACTCAGGTGTCCATTGGAACTGCTCCTTCTTTTTAATGGAGGCGAAGAATGAAAAGGCCTTGTCACCTGCACAGGAGAGGAAACGTGACAACACCGCCAGACGTCCAGTCAGCTGTTGAACTTCCTTGATATTGGACGGGCTCCGCATGTCTATGATGGCTTGACGCTTGTCTGGATTGGCCTCTATGTCGCGCCTTGTAAGCATGAATCCCATAAACTTTCCTGCGTGGACACCAAAGGAGCACTTGGTAGGATTTAGGCGTGTGTTGTAATGTCGTACCTGTTGGAGGATTTCCCTCAAATCTTCTGTGTGACTTGTATCTTGCTTAGTCTTGACGACGAGGATTATCGATGTAAACTTCTAGATTTCTTCCAATCTGGGCGGCAAAAGCAGTGTCCATCAGGCGCTGAAAGGTGGCGCCGACGTTTTTCAGGCCGAAAGGCATGACCTCGTAGTGGTAATTCTGGTTATTCGTCATGAATGCCATTTTGGGGGCGTCCAGGGGGTCCATCTTGATTTGGTTGTAGCCGGAATACGCGTCCATGAAGCTCAGTGTTTTGTAACCGGAGGCGTTGTCTATCAGGTGGTCGATATTAGGAAGAGGGTAGGAGTCTTTGGGGCAGGCGGTGTTGAGGTCTGTGTAGTCTACGCACATTCTCCACTTTCTTGATGACTTCTTGACTAGGACAATGTTAGCTAGCCACGTGGGATATTTGATCTCGCTGTTGAAACGGGCGTCTTTGAGCTTCTTAACTTCTTCATTGACGACCCTTCTTCTTTCCTTACCCAACTTTGTCTTTCGCTGGATGACAGGCTTGACCCCTGGGTTTACGGCGAGGTGATGGCACATGATACTTGGGTCGATGCCTGGCATGTCCGATGGTTTCCAGGCGAAGAGCTGCAAGTTTTCTTTCAGTAGGGAGATGATGGCGAGTTCTTCCTCCGGGTCTAAGGAAGCGCCGATCTTGGTTGTCTGGTGGGGTTGTGGTCCTATCTAAACTTCCTTCATGTCTTCTGTGGGCTCGAGACATTCTTGCTGATATTTTTCACGCGGGTCTAGGTTGATCATGTTGACAAGGTGTGGTTTATCTGCCGCACTTCTTCTCCTATCTTTCTGCAACCTCAGGCTGTTATGGTAGCATTCTCGGGCGACCCTTTGGTCTCCATGAATCGCACCTATGTGGCCTCTATCTAGGGGATACTTCATGACGAGGAACTTTGTTGAAAGGAAGGAGCCCAAGAGGTTGAAGGCGGGGCGACCAATGATGATATTATACGAGCATGGGGCGTTAACTACCAAATATCTGACTTTGATAGCCTTTGAGTCTCTTCCTGTGCCGAAGGTGGTCTTCAGAGAGATGTAGTCTCGAACGTGTACTTGTTCTCCTGCAAATCCTGCTAAAGTCCCCTTGAAGGATTGTAGTTGTTCGGGGTCCAAACCCATTTTTTCGAAGGTGGTGTAGTAAAGTATGTTTGCCGAGCTTCTCGGGTCAATGAGGATCCGCTTGATGTCCCAGTTGAATATATGGGCGGTGATAACCATGGGGTCGTCGTCGTGGGGAACGATGCCTTCGTAGTCTTTGGAGGTGAAGGAGACGTCTGGTTCTTCTCTGTCGTTCCTGCTCGTGACGTCGTCAAGCAGAAGGACTTGCCTGACATATTTCTTCTTTGAGTTATTGGACTCGCCCCCACCGACGAATCCTCCAGAGATCGTGTTAAGAGAGTGCATGTCTTCGCCTTTGTTGTTCTCTTGTGAGGCTCTTCCGAGCATCTACGCTCCTCATCATGCCCGTTCTTCACATATCCTCTTAGTCTCCCGTTCTGAATCAGCTTTTCGATTTCATGCTTCAAGTGTATGTAGTCGTCTTTATCGTGACCCTTAATTTTGTGATATTTGCACCAGGCGCTCTTGTTTGGTCCCATTCGGTTGCTGGTAGGCTCTGAGGGGTCTGGGATCAACCTCGAGTGATAAACATCTTTCCAGATTTGTTCTCAGTAGGCGTTGAGTGGTGTGAATACCTCAAATGGTCGTTATTGGCGATGCATGTCCGTGCCGTTGCGTTTGAAAGTTCCCTTCTCCCTGGAAGCTGATGGGTAGTAGCAGCGGCGGGAGTCAGAGTTCGCCATGCCACACTCCTTCGTGTCGCGCGCCTTTTTCTCGGCGTTGCTTTCTTCGCCCTTGATGTAGCATTCGGCTCGGGACATGATTTCATCCATGGAGTTTGTCGGCTTCTGTGCAAGGGATTCGTTGAATTGCCCGGCCATCAGACCGTTCTGGAAGGCTCCGACAAACAGCTCGTGGTTAGGGTTGATGACTTTGATGGTGGCGTCATTGTAGCGGGCGAGGTATTCTCTAAGCGATTCATTTGGACCCTGTCGGACGTTGAACAAACTGGTGGAGGAGACCTTCCAGTGGCGACTGGCGGAGAATTGATGGATGAGTTTTCTTGTCATGTCTTGATATCCCATGATCGAGAAGCGTGGATGATTTATGTACCACCGGAGGGCGGCATCTTTGAGGGCACCCGCCAATAGTTTGCACTTCAAAGAATCGGCGGCGCCAATCACGGCCATCTGGGTGTTGAAAGCGGTGATATGTTCTACAGGATCAATCTTGCCATCGAAGGAAGCGAGCGATGGTGGTTTGAAGTTTTCTGGTACGGGGGCGTTCCAAATTTCGGCTGAGAGGGGCTGCGGGTCTGGATCGTGTAAGTCGCCATGCTGCAACTCGTCGCGACCGTTTTGCTGCTGCTGAATGGTCTCCATGGAAGCCTGAAGGGCCTCGTTGCGATCGATGAGCTGCTGAATCTGGTTTTGCATGGCTTCCATGATGTCGTGGTCTGTCATCGTAGGGGTGATAAGGGTTGGCGGCTTCGAACTATGAAGTAGGGTTGAGAGAGGGTGGTGAAGCTTCCGAGTCGTAGCAGAGGCTGTTGACTCAGAAGAAGGCTTTAAACCGTCGTGTGTAAACGATTCAGAGGTGCGGCTAGGTTAGTTTTACCGTAGCCCCACGGTGGGCGCCAACTGTACTTGCAGTGAGTACAATCTAGAAAACTGGGATTTAGTCTGTGATTGCGATGCCTTGAGAATGCCTATCAAGTGGGTATTTATAGCCATGTATGGGCTAGGTTTCCCGTGGCTTTGGCCCCAAGTAGCTTGGGCCCAAAGCCACGCTTAAAGCGTTCTAGAGGTTTCTAGAAGCTCTCTGAGGCGGTGCTCCTTGCAGGCTCGTCAAAGGTCTAGCTGGTCTTTATGGAGGGCGTCGGGCCCTTGCTTGAGGGCGTCAAGCCCTTCTGGATGGCTTTGTACCCTAGATGATAAGATCGATAGTCCACTTAACTAAAAAAATACACAATTTATCATTGTTAACCACGGTCTATATGACTGATCTCCATTTTTATTATGTTTTATCCCATCAATCAAATTTAAAGGGTGAATGCCTTTTAATTTATCATTGTTATTCAGACTGCATATTTTTTTATCATGCTGGAAAAATCGACTCCTTCTCCACCCTAAATGCACCCGTTAAAAAATATGCTTTATTTTTTTAAGGGTGCAGCTACACTTTTGGGCTCCTAAGATGGCCCACCCATGAATATAATTCTTAATTAGTTTAAAGTTATCCATCTATCAAATTCTCTACTGTCAAATTGATAATTTCAAAATGGAATTACTTCGTTTAAATTGAAAGAAGAAAAAACAAAAAGGCAAGATGAAGCCCGCGTATTCAAAAGAAAGTGACCAAGGTTGATACATGTGGTTGTTAGGACCTACAAATCGAGTGCTCCGAACCCTTTCACATTAGCTTGCATGTGACTATGTGAGCATATCAATATGTAACGGAGTTTCACATGCTATTTTAAGAAAGATATAAACCCTCACTGGCCTTTTGTATTTACATATTTGCATAGACATTGTTCTTCTTGAAACAGACACTTGAGGGTCAGATAATGGATTAGCGACTTTCAAGAAAAACCTTTTTCCTAATTAATGGCTGACACGTGTGGAACCTTGCCCATATAACTGTCAAATACCAGATCACTGGATGGTGACATGTCTATGCTTAGTAGAGCTCTCAAATAAGTCGGATCGGTCCACCGGACTATTACGTACTTCCTTCAGTCATTATTATAAATAAAAATAGATAACATACATTGTTTAGTTAATGAATTTAAAAAATATTTTTTTTGTTGGTAATAGTGATCAGAGGGAGTAAAATAGGATAGAACTCGTCTAATTATCATATGATAGGCTATTAAACTTGAGTCTAATTCAAATATTAATAGGTCATGCGGCAAATATTTATAGGTCATGCGGCAAATATTATTATCATTTTCAAATATTAACACGATCCATATTTGAATATTATTATCATTTTAAAAAAAATTGAAATATACAACAAAATTATGACTTTTTAAGTTTAGTCCTTACTTAATTTTAATAGTTTTTTTAGTCCCTATAAAAAATTTCTGCACTCAATATTAGTCCTTATTCAATCCAAATTTGTTTAATTTATGTTTAAACTCTTAAGTTTTTCAACAATTTTTAGGCAGACGTGTTAAGAACATTATTAAAAGTTCATCTGCAAAAAATTATCGCAAAAATTTGATTTTTCTGCGTCCATATTTTTGTTACTTCTATCTTGAACTTTTGTCGTTTTAAAAAATCATATTTAATTTATTTCATGTCAAAAAAATTTAGATTTTAGTTAATTAACATTTCATAGTGTTCTAAACTTGTCTAAAAAAAATCGTTAAAAAATTTAAGAGTTTAAGGATAATTAAACAAACTTTGTTTTAGCAGGGACTAAAATTATAAGTAAAATTTTTTTGTAGGGATTAAAAAGGCTATTAAAATTAAGTAAGGACTAAACTTAGAAGTTTCTAATTTTATAGGAACCAAAAACATGTTTACCCAAAAAAAAAATCTATCACATAAAATGTTCACCAAATCAACATTTATATAAAATAACCCCTTGAAAGCACTCTCAAGGCATCACTTAAACAGTTCTAAACTTTAGTTTTAGATATTGTACTCGGTGCAAGTACAAAATGAAACCGTGACAAAATCACAAAATAGTTATTAGCATGCATGATATTTGATGGTGGTTGGATTTTAGTGAAATAGAAGAAGAGGAACGGGACATCGTATACATATTTCTTACAAATTGATGTTATTATTTTAGTGAGAAAAGAAAGAAGTTATAAGAGGAGGGAGGTTCGATGATTTGGTTACATTTTGGAGTGTATGAATCGGATTAAACAATTAAAGTAAGGAACACATGCGTGCAGACAACACAAATTCATGACGACAATTTAGCATCAATAACATTGGGCACATCATGCTGAGATTGAATGAAAATAATGTCTGGTTTTATGTTTTGTTTTGCAACTTCCGGAGACAAATGGGGAAGAGATAAAGGGCAGGATTGTGTCTGAACATATGGAAATGTTTTTATTTTTATTTTCAACAAATATGAATCATCGATTAAATCTAACGGTAGTTTTTAAATACTTCACAATTGAACTCTAACTCTAGAATCCATCTAGAATCCACTAATAGAAATAGAGAGGAAAAAAATCAGTTTTACATGGATGTTCAAAAAAATTAAGGTGTACAAATATTCTTGTTAATTACTGTGTCCATACATCCTTATTTCCTTGCATAGATAGAATGTTTGATTTTACCCTAATAAAAAAAAGAAAAATGATATTTGTACAACCATTTTGTAACAACTCTTATAACAATTTTCTCTCTCATATTTGTATTATATTTTTACTTTCTCTCTCTGTTATTTTAATTTCTGTGTCAATACCTACTTTTCTTTGTAAAATTATGATTGTCTCAAAGTTGTCACACAAATAATTCTTCAAATAATCCAACTCTAAAAAAAAAAAGTTTGTTTGATTTTGATAGAAGGGACCACACCCATGTGTATAGTGTGTTGTTGGCTTGCCCCTATTAGCTTCCACAAAATCACACTATTTGTGGGCTTTCGTTTCTTCTTTTTCCCTCTCAATCGTCACCCACCACATTTCACATGCATCCATGTGCCTCCATTTAAGAAGCCGTCTCTCTTTTTTCTTTTCTTGTTTTCTTCTTTTTCTTTATTTTATTGTTTGGAGTTTATTTTTTCTCATATTTATCTTTTTTAATATTTTACTTTTCACGATAAAACATAGCTCAAATTTAAGAGTTTAGATTTGGTGAATAACTTATATAACTATATATATGCTCAATTTTCCTTCTCAGATTTTTTTTTGGTGCGATCTCAATTGTTTGATATGAAATAAATATTTGAAATCCTTCAAAATTTATTTTGTCATTGTTTAATCATAACATTCTAATTTCGTATTAACTATCAAGATAGTTTAAGAACATTGCTATGTTAGTGAAAAATTCATGAAAGAGAGGAGTAGCTATTAAAGAGGACCCACATACCATGCATGTCTAGTTTGTGTTGAATAAAATAAATATTTTTTAATTGTGCAATATCACTGTCGCGATCGTTTGCAATACATTCTCTCATGATAACTAGTGGAATTGTGAAGAGAACTCGAGTTCAATCTTTAATTGAAATAATTAATAAATAGACTTTACATAATCTTTCACAAGGGAAAATACCGAAATAACAAAATAATCTTGCTAAAAATTTATATATCTTTTAATTATTATATAAGGAGTTGAAAGTTATGAGTTCAAACTCAAATAAAAAGGAAAAATTAATATAATATAATAAAATTAATTACTAACATTTTTCATTGAAAAATATATATCTTTTAAACATTTGTTCCGTAAACAAAATTGATAGTTAACGCGAGCCCTTAAAAAAAATGAACAACTCATAGCAATCCTTGGATATTGTCTCTCAACAATAAAGAAACGTGACTCAACCATAGAACAATTTTGAATTTATTTGTTGATTGTTTGTGGATATCAGGTGTCGTTGCATTCAAGTAGATGAAATAAGCCTAGAAAACAAGTTATAATAGATTGTTTGATAAGAAAACTTGCCCTATTCAAACAATAAGTGTACACGGATCTTTTCCACATTCTAATATAGTGTGGTCCATTGTGTAACATAGTTAGGTGAAGTAGGTGTAGTTTGTAACTTTGTACACTACATAAAATTCAAGCTTGTTACATCAATGTCTTTGAAGATTGAGTTTATTTGACGTCCTATTAAACACCGGAGTAATTTCATCAAGGTAAATGGATCCGGTTTTTTATATGAATGAATCTACTTTTTTATTAAAAGAGCTTACTCACATATGCTTAGTGTTAAGAAGTAACGAATTGCGTTTGAATTTGACTTTTAGCATATCAAATGTTTTTGCATATATTATTTGAGGTATGCTTGGGCCGAGATTAATCCACTCTTTATATATATAAGCAGCCTACCTTAATGTAATCATTGTGTCTTGGTTTCAAAATTTTGAATTGTGTTCCAAGCGTTTCACTTTAATTTGGTACACATTATTTTCATTCAAGCGAGTAATGATATGCTAATGAGCATTTTATCCTAATTCTAAAGCATAATAATTTGAGTACTGGCCCATGGTTTTTCTTTTGTCTCGTTAAGGAGGATCATCAAGTGACAATGTTCTCTAACTCTTTCTTTCAAAAAAAAAAATGTTCTCTAACTCTTTGCTTATTTAAGTTAATTTTTGCTCGTGTGTGTTTTTCCCAACATCTTGTTTCCAGTTAATATTGAAGTTTTGACCAAGGAATAATTATATATACTATCGATTTTTTTAATCTAAGCCTTTGCAATATCTTCGTATATCTCATTCTTCTATCTATTACTATCATAATGCCGTATAATTAATTTGATTCTTAAAACAAGTTTTTGAGTTCATATATCAATATACGGCAAAGGCTACGGTGGGAGACCTCAGTAGGTCTCTCACCGTGAGACTTGCTTTTTTTTTTCAAAACGCACGGTCTAGTACGAAAAATGCACGGTCTGATGTCAGACTTACGAAAAACGCACGGTCTAGTAAAAAAATGCACGAACCGTGCGAAATTTACAGACAGAAAAAATGCACGGTCTGATGTCAGACCGTACACTTTTCAGTTTTTTTAGTTGAAAAAGTGCACGGTCTGATGTCAGACCGTGCACTTTTCACTTTTCAGTTTTTTTTAAAAAAAAATTCATACTCTCTTACGGTAGAACACCTAATGCAGTCTCCCACCGTAAACAGCGCCATCAATATACAACAACTGTATTTCCAAAATTTTCGGAAACTTTATCTCTATGTTCTCGGATTAAATATTTTTTTTTTGTATTTGTTTTTTGGAAAGGCACTAGATCTCTTTTTTTTTTGGGGTGATAAATTACAATGCATGTGTATGCAGAAAAGCCCTGTTTTCTGGGGTGTCGTTTTTTGTTGAGATAATGTAACCTGAATCTGTAATTGAATAACTGGACGCATGTGTTGCCAAATGACATGTCACATTTGGATCAAAAGTGTTCGCATATTCTTCAATACCGAGCCAACCATAGAAGCAATATGCAATATTCTAACTATTTATTTATGATTCTTTTGTTTTTTTTCCTAACTTCTTTGGTCTTATCAAAATCATAGCAATAGGCGAAAAGTGAAAACAAAAATACAACAATCACCCTTTCAATTCAACACCTTAATTATTGAACATCTACGTGTCTGCTAGTACAATTTAGATATATATCTTGAAGTTAGATTTAGATTTTATTATTAAACACTTTTTCCGTCTCTTTTTAAATGAATAATTTATAAAAATTACGTGTATTAAAAAAAGTTATTGGAGTAATAAAGTTATCTCAAATGTGTGTAACTATTACTAGATTACCCTTAATTAAATATATATTTAATGTTAACTTTTCATATACCAAGACAAATTGATAGTATTAATAAGGGGTATATTTAGAAAAAGAGTAATCAATGCATCTAAGAATTTGTATATAATCTTATATTTAGGAACAAATTTTTTTTTATAAACTACTTCTATAAATAATTACTTTTCAATTATGAGAAGGTTAAGGTTAACTATCAATATCGTCGTACCTAAATGTTGATAAACCCAATTAAAGCTATATTCGAATGTAGTAGTCACTGAAAAACACAGCGCAACTTAAACACAAAACGCCAGACTTAAGAGTCAATGTTAATATTAATAGAGACTATACGTACAACTGCAACCACATATGACTTGTTTGGTTGGTTTGCTTAGTGATAAGTGGCAGTTAAGCCAAGCTTTTTAATAAAGAGTAGAATTTAGATGGTGGAAATTAGTGCAACCACAAAACGACAATATAAGAGCTGTAGCTTTTGAGTTGTCAGGGTCCAATGAATGACGGTACACTTAAGCAAAGAGAGGTCACATTGGGTTGGGTTGGGTTGGGTCCAAACCCAGTATGCGACAAAATGCGTGTCAAACAGAGGAACTTCACCCATTTACACATTCAATGAACACAGCATCACAGTTTGTCCCAAAATAAATGAGAGTATTGTGATGTTTTGAAAGTCTTGGTGACATGTTCTCTCTGCAAAAGCACCCGACTTTAATTCTTGAAATTGTTCTTTTGAGAGGTATTATCTCCGTTTTTTTGAAAGAAAATGTTAACGAGTGTTTTCGGGGCACTCTTTAAGCATCAAAAGTGGTAAGTTTTTATGAAAGTATGTGCATTTATTGTATTGGAAATTGAAGTCTTTAATTTTTTTTAAAAATAATTTCTTTATTAGAGATGCTTAAAGAGTGTCTCGGGGGCACTAGTTTAATAACCCTTTTTTTAATTGTCATTTTTTTTTTGACATATTTCATAAATATCACTACTTTTGATACAATAATTTGTAATTTTATTATAATAACCTTATTCATTTAATATATCATCTCATATATTTCTCAATCCGTAATAAATAACTAAGGATGATATTAGTAAAACAATATTAAAGTTGTATTGAACTTTGAAAGTGACAGTTAAAATGAAACAAATTTTTCTTCAAAAGTGACAATTAAAAAAGAACGGAGGGAGTAATGTTTAATTCCATTAAAAGAAAAAAACAAGTGCTTCATTGTTTGTTGATTTGAGAATTAGGTTCATAACACCTCTCTTGTTTTCAGAATTAGAAAAGTATCTTAAAAAAAGAAAATCACACATATAAACATTTTTTAATTCATACCAACACTAGTTCTTTCTTACGGGACATGTGTTTATTCTTGGGTTAAATAAGTAAATGGTCCCCCTAAATATGCCAATATTTGATTTTAGTCCCTCTAAAATATTTCTTAGGTTTTTGGTCCCTTCAAACTTTTCCATCCATGAAATTAATCCCTACTTTTTAGTCAACTCATGTCTAACCTTCATATTTTTTAATAAAATTTTCCAGAAATGTGTAGAAAATTATGACAATATTTTCCAAAAAAAAAAATTAGAATTTTTTAACAAAACATAAATTTAATATGAATTTTTTAGCACCAAAAGCATAAAAATTCATATTTAATTCATGTTTTGTTAAAAAATTCCAATTTTTTTTGGGAGAGATTATCATAATATTTTATCCATTTCTGAAAAATTTCATTAAAAAATATGAAGGTTAGACATGAGTTGACCAAAAAAAGGGGACTAATTTCATGAATAGAAAATTTTGGAGGGACCAAAAGCCTAAGGAATATTTTAGGGGGACTAAAATCAAATGTTGGTATATTTAGGGGGACCATTTACTTATTTAACCCTTTATTCTTTCAACTTCCACTCAATTCAACTAGTATTCCAACAACCTCTAATAAATTGAGATGTTTATTGAGAATTAAAACCCTAATTATGATGGTTAGGGAAAAAAAAAAAGAGTATTGTGTTCTATCGTGGTGATGCCATGATACACCCAACACTACCTGTTTATAGATTTGTCTACTATAACATGAACTATATACTTTATAATTTTTATCTGTTCTGGTCAAACAAAAAACTTTTTCTTTCTTTCTGTAATGGCCTAAAAACCAAAACATGATAAAATAAACACAGATATGAAGACAAAAAATGTCATAATTTGAGTTCAAATCTAAAACTTTGTTTAAAATATCCTCACAATCAAATCACTGGACCGTAACAACGAGAAACAAATGAATTAAAAAACTAACATGAAAAGAAGTTATTGTACCCAAAAAACATGAAAAAAAATTAGTGTCAATCTAACATATATATTATATAACAAAATTTTATTTATTATATGAATTTATAGGATTATTGTTAGTGTAAATAAATTTTACACTTACATTTAAAATCCACGATTTTGTAACATCACCATATGCATGTAATAGCATAATTTTTGTGAGCATTTTTTTCTGAAAACAAATATATGTCTACATGAAACCCAAAAAATACCTTAGGTTTATATGTATATAATTTTGCATGATAATATAATCTGCCGTATTTAGTTTTATTAATATTTGAAGTTTTAGTATAAAAACAAAACTTCTTAATATTGCAAAAAAAATATATTAAAATAATTGAACTTGTTGGTCGATGGTGTTGTTAATGGTAGTAGAGAAAAGGCAAAGAGAAAAAAAAAAAAAAAAGGGAAACGAACAAAGGGAAGGGCTGTTGTACAGATACAACAACTACTACTTTGGGACCAGGCCCCAAATATCACTTACCATACGTGTCCTTTTTGGAGAATGGACAAAGGTTCTCAAAGAAGAGGGTACCATTTAAGTTTAACCATATATATGCTCCTTGCCTGACCCGCCACCCTTGTTCATGTATCTGTCCTAATTCCTGTCATTATATGGAAGGGATTTGGATTGAGTGATGCTATGACCGGAAAATCACGATGGCTTTAGTGTATTTAGGTTCATTTTATGAAAGAGAGAAATATGAAAGAAAAATGATAGATAAAGAGAGCAGTGTAAAAGAGATATGAACATAATTTAAATCACGGTAACTTTCCCGTTAACAAATTTAAATCTATATGGAAGGGTCCTAGGTGTCTAGTTCTATGATCACAGTGTCTCACTAAATAGGCAATGGAGTCTTCTAATTTAATGTTACTAATGTGAACTTTTACCCAGGGTGGATCCAGTGTACATGAGGATGTGCACCTGCACATCCTGAACTTTTAAAATTTTCACCGGTATCATGTTTTTTTTTTTGTACTCTGCACACCCTGAATATTTTTCTTTGCACCTTAGACCCAACACAACCCAAGTCTGAAAAACTACTCTCACAATGCAATTACATACTTCTCTCTAACTTCTCACTCTAACCTGATTTCTCTCCTCCTATCATACATGTGTTGATTCGGTAGAATACATGTGTTGTGTTCTCTTCATTTTATTGAGTTTTGAAAGAGACTTGCAAATTTTTACACTAAGTATAAGACACTTCAATGCCAACATTTTCGGCAAACTTTCATGAATTTAATTTTAATCCAACATCATGATGATACAACATCCTTAGGGATAATGTATTGTAACATAATGTTTCGTTTCTTTGAACGGAGATGAAATTATAACTAAATAAATTTGTCATATTCTATTAATTTTGGAATTTATTACGCGTACATGTGTGTATTTTTAGTTATGATTTATTCTGGATCATGCAGGAATTGTTGTTATTGTTGTTTCTAAGACATGACATGCTTTTAAAAAATGATCATAACATATTGTATGTTTGGGGTCTTCAAAAAATATTATCTTTGTGCAAAATTGGTGAAAACATAGCTTACATAAAACAAACGTGACTTAAGTCACGTTGTCGTTGTACCAACGTGACTTAACTCGCTTTGGTATATACCGAGCGTGACTTAACTCACGTTGGTATATACTGAACGTGACTTAAGTCACACTTGAGGTATTTTGGTCAAATCATGTATGAATGAGCAAAAGTGTATGGGAGAACTCAGCCACTAGACTAGAGTTCTAGCCACTATGCTACTTATCAATCTATAAAATATGTGCATGTGATAAAGATTAGAAAACTAATCACAATATTCAAATATCCAAATTTCATGTTAAAGGTTGCATTTGACGTGGTGAATAATCAATAAGCACTTGCACTAGGAATAATGCAAATAAACACGATAACAAAATAGAGGAAAAAGGATTACATGTTTGCAAGGAATAACTAGCTCCTTGAGTTTGAGGGTACAATATCTGGATCTTTCATAGGGTCTGGCTAGACGGCCCAAATTTGCAATTAGACCCTCTATCATGGCAGAGAATTATTAAAAGTACCCCCACAAAAATATACTGGCCCTGAATTTTTCACTTTCAATAAAAATATCCTTCTTTAATTTTTTTTGCCTAACACCCTAACGTTTCTGTTCTGTCCTTTTGGGTGGATGCTCTTCCATTTAGAGTCCAAGACCCAATTTTTTTTTTATTCAGAGCAAAATAAAAATATGTGACAGTTGGATTAGTTGTGAGTTAAAAAATTGAAGCATCTCAATATACAATAATCGAACTTTAGTTTTTTTTTTCTTAACTGATTCCTTCAGTATTGTGTATTGTAACAAATGTGAGTTAGAAGTCTTTTATTGAATGGAAAAGTGAATGGTTGACAATATATAAGTGAGAGAACTCATAAATCTAATTTCTTAAAGTTTTGAATATAGATGCAATGTAGAACTTATTGGTGTGGTTGCTCCACGAGACTCATCCATGACCAAACATCATGAAGTCGTAAGGGTGTCAGCTCATTCCAGGAACCTTGTAACTTTAGTTATTCAGTATATATTGTATTTGTCTCATGTTACATCAACACTTAAAATACATAGGTTTTGTTGTTGTAGCCGTCTTAAATATTTTGGAGGTCTGTTCTAATTTTGAACAGTCAACATTTTGGAAGGCGGGATTTGTATTTTCTTGCTTTGTATACCAAGCGAGTTTGAGTTCTTATTTTCGTGCATTGTTTGTATATGTAGTGGACCTTTTTCTTGCTTTCTTATTCCATTGTTATTCTCATGGAGGTGAGGTGAGTGCAATTCCTACGAGCTCCTCTTTGGGATGATCTAGGAGCTTTTGTTTGGGTGGTTGAATTATTGAAGAAGATAAATTTTTAGTAATGATATATTTTACATAATAATAGTGGTTTTAAATAGGGTTAAAAATGGAATAAAAATTATAATTTGTTCTATTCCGTCAACTTTCCAAACAATGGAATGGAAACATTATTTCGTTACATCATAAAATTTCCAAATGGTGGAATGGAATATCTGTTCAGTTCCGCTCCATCCGTTTCATTCCGCTCCGCTCCGTCAATCCCAACAGAGCCTAAGGTTGCTCCACGAGATGAATAAAGATGTAGTGTACAACTTATTGGTGTGGTTGCTCCACGAGACTCATCCATGACCAAACATTGTGTGGTCGTAAGGGTGTCAGCTCATTCCGGGAACCTTGTAACTTTGGTTATTCAGTATATATTGTATTTGTCTCATGTTACATCAACACTTAAAATACATAAGTTTTGTTGTTGTAGTCGTCTTAAATATTTTGGAGGTCCTGTTCTAATTTTGAACAGTCAACATTTTGGATGGCAGGATTTGTATTTGAAGGAATTTAATCCTTTAAAAATTGATATATGCAAGTATTTGGACCCTTAAACATAATTAACGTTCAAATATTGACATGTTACAGGTGTTGACCTAGTAGTTAGTTATGACTTATGAGTTCTCTTTGCTCATAAGAGGAACCTGGACCGGACTAACGATAATTTTTTTCTTTGCGAACTTTAAAATGTTTGTTATAACAACAAAAATTCAAAATCATCGAAACGGGAAATCAAACACCCGACCTAGGTTTGTTGTGCACACTCAATATGAAGTTGAACCTCCTCACTCTTTTAAGTATCTATGCCCATCCAAAAACAAACATAGATTTTGTCAACATAATCTTGTCTGAAGAATGAAGTACCACAAACACAATCCATATCCCCCTAAAATCCATGAATCTCATAAGTAGATTATTACGCCACATCTGTACTTTAAATTACTTGATTTTTTAGGGTTGGGACAATTAAAAAATTGTTATGTTCTTGACAACTCCTTTTCTTTCCATAAAAATATGTACTCAAATAAAAGCCAACGTCTAATTCATGTTGATACAAAATCAAAAAATGCAGAAATTTCATAAGAATCTTAGCAACAAACAATTTTAACCACTAGGTGCAAATCCTCTTCTATTATCATCATCCAAAATTTTCAATTACAATCAACAGCTAGAATACGAAAAAAAAGTTAAGAAACTAATTCACCCAATACAACTTATAAAGAGAAGAAACGCCAGATTCACATGCATAGCTTCTTGGTGTTATGGATCAGATGGTGCAGCCATAGAACAGGAAGAAGAAGCAGAGCATAGAGACAAGAGCAACGGACTCGAACGCCGTAACGATTCCCCACACAAATTCATCCACAATGGAGATGTTCATGAACTCTAACCACCGCGCCGCTGATAATTTCAACATTATCCGACGGAATACTGATGCCATCGCTGTTTCAAATCAAAGCGCCTCCCTTTTCTTTTCTTTTCTTTCTCTTGTGTGCAAAATAATAGGGATGAGAGATTCGGGTATTTATTTATTTGAAGATTTTAATCACCGCCGTAATAATGGTTAAATTAGTACAACAAAGTGTGATACTCATACTAGTACTGGCAAGTAAGTCAAGGAAAAGGAAATGGAGTGGGGTCTACTTCCATATAGGCGGTAAAGACCATTTTTTGAACTCAAAGAAGGACTTTTGTCAAACGCAATTGTGATTTTTCAACTTTTAATTTTAAATAAAATAAGTTCACATTTTTTTTCCATCAACCATAAATTGATTTAAGATGTAAGAGATTTATACCTTTAAAAGAGTGATCATGAGTTCGATATATAATTCTTGCATGCAGAGAAAATTATGTTGCAAGCATTATTTGAATTCTTGCTTGTGGAGTTATATTATACTATCAGAAAGACGCACAATATATAAAATTGTAGTTAGGATTCTTATGAAACTAGTGTAAGAGCCCGTGCAATGCACGGGGTAAAAACTCAATTATAAATATTTGACAAACAAATATATTTTTTAAATAAATTTTAAGATCAATTTATGTTAAAATAAGATTTGAGAAAATGAAAGATGGTTTGTCTCTTCCTTGGCAGAGATGGAAACAACGTTTGAGATTTCTTGTTACACACATCGGTTAAAGTTGTCCACCACTTTGAGGTTGGATCTATAACCCAATTTTTGCCGGTTGAGGTTTAGGAGAAGTTCAAGCTCATTTTGCACATGAAGGGGAAGTTTTTGTCGACTTCATGGTGCTAGTTAAATTTTAACGCCTGAATGGATATGGTTAGCTTGATGGTTTAAAGTTGTGGCCGCATATGCGATTGTGGTGTGAAACTAAAATTGCATGTATTGTGGTTGTGGTTTTTATAGATAAATGCTAGTTGTTAGTATGTTATGTTAGTCTCCAAGACGTAGCTCAAATGGTTAAACTCAGACATTTGAATGAGTGTGAGAAAGAGAATATTAACCTTATTACTCACAGATAAATCTTAATATAAAAAAAACATTATTCTTATATCTAATATTATTAAGATGAAATATAATTTCACATTATTATTCTTATGAATAAATCTTATAGTTTTTAAATTTAAATTGTTTTTGTTCAAATAGTTCATTTTTTAACAAAAATAAACATCATATTATTAGTTTAAAACCTTCAAAAAAAATATTATTAATTTAAACGTGGTAAAATAAATCTAAAATATCAACTACATTTATATTGTAATTATATACATAAATTTTAAAACAAATACAACAACTAAAACCAAATATTATCCCATAAAAATCAAGCGGTTAACGAGCTCCACCAAAAACGAATTATTCAGGAGAACATGAGTTTGATTCTCGGGTGGAATAATTTTATGCCCAACTTTACTTACCTCCAGATCATACTCTGAATTATTAAGGCTCCTTTCCTCTGAGAACCTGAGGGTTAACAACAACAAAAAAAATCTTATCTCATAAATGAGATCGGCTACATTTATCACACAATGTCATAATATTATATCAAATACCATATTTATATTCAACTCATTAACTTCAAGATCTTTTTTTTAAAAGGTTTTTTTATAATTTCAATATTTTTCTTATAGTGATTTGAATCCACTTCATCTAGTCTACTCTCTCTTTAATATTGTCATTTCTAGTCATATCACGTTTAGTTTTATCACACTTTCAACGCAACATCCTCATCTATACCACACTTAGTTTAATTTTGGGTTGGTTCTTTAGAGCCCAACACCATGTCTAGTACAACATCAATAACTTTAGTATCTTTTCTTAATCTTTGTTTAATTAGCCTTTCATAACTTCATGGTATGACTCATAATTTTAATCCCCCAATAATTTGCATAATTTTGTATATCTTTGAAAGATTTGGGTATCCCTATTGTTCTTATAGGTCGGAATTAAAGTGATTCTTGCAACACTCATCCAAAACTTTTGTTTGACCTCATAAATTTGTTAATAAGTTTGGTGATCCACCCAATGCGTATATCTTCAAGAAATTTCCACACTTCAATATGTATATTGTCTGATCCAACTGAATTACCCTTACTCATCAATTTGAACACTTCTTTAGCCACATGTTCGTGAATTCGACAATAGTAATTATAATTTCGACCTTGCTCTCTAATATCAAGTTTGTTAGAGTTTGATAAGATCTCACATCCTTTATTAAATAAGGTATGGAAATATTTTTTCCATATATCCTTTATATTTTTTTGAAGTTTTTTTATATAAACATTTACAAAACTAATTTTTGTAGTAAAAATGTGTAACAACGGTTAGTAAGTTTTATCCTAATAAACTTGTAACAAACATATCTTTTATGTAATTATGAACCTTTAAACAACTTTGTTGCACTCATAGACCAAAGAGAGGAAATAATTATTTAGTTTTCATAGTAGTAATGATTAATTTACTTACTACTTTAATAGTACGATGAAAAAAAATAAGCACCTGAAATTTTTAGTAATCGATCACTAACATTTTGCACATTTAATGTCATTGATACATTTGTTTAAAAATATTAATCATGAAAAAATATCATGAGTGTAATTGGAAATTTCTAATATGCAATTTTACATTTCTAAAATATTTATGGATTCATTGCCGCGTCTTATATTAACATATAATAATTTTTGTGATGATGAACTTATCTAATTTTATTACTGGTTGACAACAAATTGGTAGAAATAGTAGTTTTCAAAGTATTAGGAATGTTCTCCCTCTCCACTCGATCATCAATTTTCCTTCTCTATCTTAATTTTTTTTTTCTCTCATCAATATTTCTCTCTCTGTTTCAATGGTAAATAAAGAGAAGATCCAGTTGGTTTGTTTTCTTCTAGTGCAGATATGCTTGGATGCAATAAAAAAATTGCTATTTAGAAGTTAAGTCTAAATCTTGCCTCAGGTGCTATCACTTAATGAATAATAGGGCATATTTAGAGGTACTTCCTTACAATTTTGTGTATCGTATTCACGCGGAGGAAGTCACAATCCCTTGCTATAAACATACGTACAACAACTAATAACAATCATTTAACTATTTTATTTCTCCCCGGTCTTTGGAATCAAATGTCGTGAAGCAAAGAGAAAAATAGATAGCTTATTTAAAAAGTTTGTATTAAATTAATTTCATTCAAAATATTACAATGTTTATTCCAAATTTACAATGTGATCGCTTATTTAGAAAGTTTGTACCAAATTAATTCCATTCAAAATACTGTTGATCCTTAGAGATATTTGTCTTAATTAAAAAATAATAATGTGTAGAATTTCTATGACTTTTAAACATAAAAATATAAACTGCTTAATTATTTGGTCAAAGGTTTGATTCGTGACAATCTTAAATTTTTCTCAAAAAAAAAAAGTTTTTCTCAACTCTTTTGTGAAAATGAATGAATGAGCTGTAATATAACAATTAATACTTTTTATTAATTATCATTTACTGTCGAGTAAACAATTGGCCATATTTTTCTCTGCCAACTATAGAATGAAAAATCATTTTTTGAAGAAACTATTGAATATAAAATCATAACAAACACTAAAATTTGGAAGCAATAAATGAATATAAAATTTACTGAAGAAAATAGTACATGGGATCGCTGGTTTGGAATTGAAACTTGTGTTGCCATTTCATAGTGTGTGGGTGTGATGCTTATTTGTCATTTCACTAAATTGACTTAAAAATTGGAGAAAATGATAAACTCAATTATGAATTAATTGTAGTAAAAAGCATGGAAATGAGAATTAAGTTATTAACTAATTTCATCAATATAATACTCCTTTGTTCCATTTTCAGTCTGGTACATATAAATCAAAACAAAAAACAATACAAACATTCTTTGTATAAGAGACATAGAAGAGTAACTCATCCTAGTAGAAAATTAATCTAAATTCTTTCTAAGAACGGCTAATTCTTTTTGGAATCTCAGTTTGTCATAAGGTCGTCAATTTTTTTTTCCTCTAGGCCCTCGTGTGAAGAATATGTTGTCTTGAACTCGACCATCATTTAATCGGTTTCATATATAAAATAATTTCTCCATATTCTTATTTTTTTGTGCTTGTTCTTGATTTCTCAATTCAACGTACCTGTATGCATAGGTACCACAAAAGTAGAAAAAAAACATCTATAGTTTTCATTTATGAACCATCCATAAATTTAAACAGAATAATAAAGAAATCAAAAAAGAATAAACAATGTCATCAAAGCGAAAGAAATAATAAAATAAGTCATAGGAAAAAAATTAAAGGAGAGATGAAGTTATAGGAGAAATTTAAACAGGATAATAAAGAAAACAAAAAAGCATAAACAATGTCATCAAAGCATAAGAAAGAATAAAATAAGTCATAAGAAAAAAAAATTAAAGGAGAGATGAAGAAAAAAGTTATAGAAGAGATGAAGAAACTATTTCTTTGTGTGAACATTTGATTCATTAAAATCACAACATGGAGGAAATATAACTTTTGGAGCATTGATATCAATGACAAAAAAAAAATGAAGAACAAATAGTAAAAAACTAAACAAAATAGAAAAAAAAAAGGTGATATAGGAAAAAATGGTGAGAAGAGTTGTGAATTGTGATATGAAATTATGTCAACTCATATGTCTAATTCATAGACTTGTTTCACATGGTAATTTGGTAAAATAACCATTATTTTTTCAACATTCTTAAAAAACATATATTGGTAATTCGGATACAAAATTATTTGGCCATGAAGCAATTTTAATGTCCATAAATTGTTTTAACAACCATTAAAAATGTATCACAAAAAAAGTCTCTTATTCTAAGTTTTTTTTTAGGAAATCTCCTATGATAAGTTAGAGGTAGTGTGTGTAACAGAATCGTTAAAAAGTATCATAAAAATAGAGGTTTTTTTCTTTTTCTGATTTTTTTTTTCTGATTAAAATATATGTAATGATCCGAGCATAAGCAATTAAAATTTTGGTCAATGATAATGCCTATTAAATGGTGAATATTTTCTCACTAAATGTTTCATTAAAAAAGATAATTCTTATTAATGGTTTGTTTTCATTATAGTGACATTTTAGCTTGAACCGTTTTTTTTTTAATAATATTACAACATATAAACTCCTTTTTTCTTAACAAAAATACAACATAGACTGTTTTTTTAAGAACGAAAATAAAAAATATAATGAAGTGTATTATTTGGTTTTGTTACTTTTAATTTCAATCATAAAATAATTTAGATATATAGATTCGTGTGTGTGTGTGTGAAAATAAAAAATTCAATTAAAATAATAGTTCGGATATATTTTATATTTAATATTCCATGAATAGAAATTAACAACGCATCAAATTAGAATAATTTTATAAAACATAAATAAAAATAAAATTAATAGCATTAAATGCCAAAAGCATGAGAAATGTTTGGTTTACTTCTTGGTGCTACATGTCACGAGCAAGTTTTGGAAGATTTACATTTTCATATATACATTTGAGAAAAACCCTCAAATATATATAATATAGATATAGATATGAACGTATATAACCATATAAAAACATGTGTTTCATTCCTAATATCAGAACATGTATCTTTTTAATATATATATATACTTGCAAAAATATTTAGTCATGGAATAAGACACATTCAATGATTTAAAATTTTTTCGTAAAAATCATAGATCATAACAAAAAGATATTATTATAGATCATAACAAAAACTCACGACTATAACAAAAAATCGCATATATAGTTTATATCACAAAAATGGCCATAAAATTCTTGTGGTCGTTAAAAAAAAGACATAATCCCTAAAAAATGACGAATATACATAAATCATATGCATTTTTTTTGGAAATGGTGAATTTAAAAAAATGATGTTTTTTAAAAAATAATGGTAGAAATATGCTTGACGTTAAACAAAAAAATTTAACATGTTGAAAAATCATAAACTAACTTTGTTATCCATCTAATAATTATTACCAAAAAAATAAGAAAGCGTGTCTTGTCCATGTCTCTCATAAATCTTAAGTGAACGATTTGAACCATATTCAATTTTTCTTTAGAATGGGATTTATGAGAACATAATCACATTTAGTGTTATTGTACAAAGCAACAAAAAACAAACAATAAAAAATAAAGAAGTGAAAAAAAGTGGGATAGAAGTGTATGATGTGCAAACAAAGAAGTGAAAAAAAGTGGGATAGAAATGTGTGATGTGCAATGGTGTTGATTTAGATGTCTAATTTATAGACATATTTAGTGGGGTAGTTTAGTCATTATGATTTTTATTTTATGCATATTAGTTAATTTTGAACTAAAATTAAATTTATGGACAAACATTAAAATGTGTTTAAAGTGCATTATTTTCTATTTGAATGTATTGATGTGTTGACTTACTTTTTTTTAGCAGACACAAAATAAAACTCATTTAAATCACATTTTAATGTACGGATTCTCACATAAAGTACATTATAAAAATTAATGTGCGTCCATAATTAAAATCGATTTTAAAACCTCTATTATTTGAAAAATTAGTTCACATTATTATTATTATTATTATTATTATTATTATTATTATTATAAAAATAAAATTATAATAAAAATCCATTTCATTAATTGTCAAACTCACCAAATTGCTTGGTTTGCTTCTAGGTGCGAAGTGTCATGTGAGAAAAACATTTCCATATATACATTTGAGGAAAAGTCTCAAATGTATAGTATATAGATTAAAAATGAGTTTCTAATGAAATCAACTGTTATACTTTTAAATAAATGACTATTATTATTATTATTATTATTAGTATTATTATTATTATTATTATTATTATTATTATTATTATTATTATTATTATTATTATTATTATGAAAGCAAAAATACAATAGAAACTCATTTCGTTAATTATTATTGTTATTATGAAAATAAAAATATAATAGAAGTTCATTTCATTAATAATCATGGGTCGCTTATCAAATTCAATAATCTTCCATTATTTTCGTCAGTCTAATTTGTTTTTTTAGGATTTTCGTAAATAAATTTTAATGTTTGCATTTAATAAAATGTAGGATATTAAAATTGTGTCACATTATTATTATTATGAAAGAAAAAATACAATAGAAACTCATTTCTTTTGGTGGCCGCTTGATCCTGCTTAAATCTGTCCTGACTTCTCTTCCTGTCTATGCTCTTTCCTTCTTCAACGCACCGTCAGGTATTCTCTCCTCTATTGATTCTTTATTGTCTAAATTTTTTTGGGGAGGGTGTGAAGTTGGAATAATGTTTGTTTAGGCAAGGAGTTTTGTGGTCTGGGTGTTAGGAGATTGAAGGAGTTTAATTTTGCTTTACTAGGGAAGTGGTGTTGGAGGATGTTGGTTGACAGAGTAGGCTTGTGGTATAAAGTGTTGGTTGCTAGGTATGGAGAGGAGGCAGGGAGGTTGGCGGATGGGGGCCGGAGTGGTTCTTTGTGGTGGCGGGAGATAATTAAAATTCGGGATGGGGTGGATACTGTTGGAGGAGGTTGGTTTGCTGATAGTATTGTGAGGAAGGTTGGCTCGGGTATGGATACGTTTTTCTGGACGGATCCTTGGTTAGATGGGGTTTCGCTTTGTGTGAAGTACCCGCGGCTTTTTGACTTGGCTTCTAACAAGTCTTGCACGGTGGCGAGTATGCGTGAGTTGGGGTGGGAGGTTGGTGGGGGGGCTTGGCGTTGGCGCCGTGAGCTGAGGGCGTGGGAGGAGGAGTTGTTAGGGGATTGCATTACTTCACTTTCGTTTTGTTCTTTGTCTTCTCACATTTCAGATACTTGGAGATGGACCCATGATTCTAGTGGCGACTACTCTGTGAAGGCTGCTTATAATCTGCTTACGACACAGGTGTCCAATGTTGCGGATCCTATTTTTGACTATGTTTGGCACAAACAGGTGCCATTGAAGGTCTCTATTTTAGCCTGGAGGCTTCTTCGTAACAGGTTGCCGACTAAGGATGGTTTGATTAAGCGTAACATAATTTCTCATGCTTCCCAATTTTGTGTTTTCGGGTGCGGGGGTTTGGAAACAGCTCCTCATGTGTTTCTTGATTGTCCCGCTACTTCGCCTTTGTGGAATTTGGTTAGGTCTTGGATTGGTGTTTCGTCGGCGGATCCGCGGTTGATTTCTGATCATATTGTCCAGTTCGTTCATTCTTCCGGTAGTTTGCGCGCTCGTCGCTCTTTTCTTCATCTTATTTGGCTTTGTTGTGTGTGGGTTTTATGGACCGAACGCAACAATCGCATTTTCAGGACAACGTCAAGCTCTGTTCAACAAATGCTCGATAAAGTTAAAATTAATTCGTTCTGGTGGCTAAAGGCCTCTTCTGTGAACATTGGTTTGTGCTCTCATTTGTGGTGGTCGAACCCTCTTGTTTGTTTGGGTATCGACTAGTTGCTTTGTGTTTTCCTTTTGTATGGTTTTGACTAGTGATTGTATGTTTTGAGTTCTCTTCTGGCACGCCTTGTGCTAGGAGGGACTTCTTGGTTATCTTAATATAATTCATTTTGGCTTGTTCAAAAAAAATTATTATTATGAAAATAAAAATATAATAGAAGTTCATTTCATTAATTACATTAATTTCGTTAATTCATTAATTGTCAAACTCACCAAATTGCTTGGTGGTGTCACATGTCATGCTAAGGAAGCATTTGAGGATATTACTATGAAATTCCTATAAAATACTCCTCAAATGTATAGTATATAGATTGCAGCGGAAAGAAACACAATTTTAACTAGGCTTAATTACACTTTTGGTTATTGTATTTTAACTATCTCATGAAATTGGTCATCTCTTTTTTAAAACCAAACAAAGTTGATATTATACTACCATTTTTTTTTGCACTTTTGATCCTAACCCCAATTGTACCCTCCAAAAATATTGATGTGTCCAATTTATTAGTGATGTGGCCCAAATAAATCCTATGTGGCAATTCCCACATGAAAAATGTCATTAACATTTTCATCAAATTTAGTTTTAAAATTTGGAAAAACATTTTAACATTTCAGAAACTAAAAGTAAAAGAAATAAAAATTGAAATTATATAAAGTGGGTTAACAAAGATAGAAACCCTAGTTTTCCAAAATAAAAAAAAATAACAAAATAAAAAAACTAAAATTCATAATAAAGAAGACACCATATATCAATTTGTTTTTGATCTAATAACCGATCAATCTAATGACAAAATTGAGTTGAAATAGAAGGAAAAAAAATCTCAGAACGAAAACAAGATCTTCATCTCATCAAACGTTTATATACAACCAATAAATCTAAATAAAAAAAATTAAAGCTAAAAAAAGAAAATTTATAAAAACAAGATCTTTAACCATTTCCACGCCCAGATCTCCATTGTTTCATAGCTCACCATATCCATTGATGGCCTCCTTCGCTCAATTGTTTCATCATCCTCTTTTGCCCACTCAAACATCAAACATGTCACCACTCTCGCTCACTGAATTTTTCATCCCCACCTTACACGTCACTTGCCCATCTCTCACAAGCCAGTTTTGCG
This sequence comes from Medicago ruthenica, assembly GCA_018208015.1. Taxonomy (NCBI): domain Eukaryota; kingdom Viridiplantae; phylum Streptophyta; class Magnoliopsida; order Fabales; family Fabaceae; genus Medicago; species Medicago ruthenica. Next base: position 28,163,997 of record CM031371.1, on the reverse strand, counting down.
TTCGGATGCGGTTTTGATTTGAGCGAATTTGGAGACGAGGATTTCAGATTTGAGTTGATGTAACCCATTTTCGCACAAATAAAAAATAGTGATTTCATATTCAAATTTGGGTTTATGATAACCATGAACCTCTTTGATGCTACCCATTTTCCCTTTTCGATTTCAGATTTCGGATTTTTTTTTTATTTGGGATTTTGATTTAATTGGGAATAGGGTTTTGTGAAGAGGATTTTGTGAATTTGTGATCTGTGATTTTGATTTACGCTTGCTTGTGTGAAGAGGATGGTGTTTTAAGGAGAGATGTGAAATAAGAGAAAATGAGAGATTTGTTGGTATATGATGGTTTTTTTGTTATGAGTTTTATCTTAGGATGAAGATGAAGAATCTTTCAAAAAAACCAATGAAGAAGATGAATATTTTTGGGTTTTTAGCTTTATTTTTGGAAACCCATAATTTATTTAATTTTTGGAATGTTAAAATGTTTTTCCAAATTTTAAAAATATATTTGATGAAATTATTAATGACATTTTCCAAGTTGGCATTGCCACATAGGTGTTCTTTTGGCCACATTAGGGGTTAAGACCAAAAATGCAAAAAAAATTGTAGTATAGTGGCAATTTTGTTCGGTTTTAAAAAGAGAGGACCAGTTTCGTGAGACGATTAAAATACGAGGACCAAAAGTGTAATTAAGTCTTTTAACTATTGGCAAAATGAATCACATCGAATTGAGATTGTGATACCAACTTTTATTTTATTTTATTTTGATTGTGAAACTCATTAGTTGTTGAAGATATAAAATCCTTGTATAATTGTCGGTAATTAATAAATATCTATTTTTTTCTTCCTCCGATGAAAATGTTTAAAAATACTCCCCATTGGAGTTAGACCAAATGCAATGGTGGTGCTGAATTGCAATTTCAACATGTGGATGTGGTGCAATGGTGTGATTAAGGGTGTTGAATGGTGATGTGGAGGAAAGAGGAGTTGAAGCAAATCAACACAGTTGAAACCTGACCAGTACAGACACGTGGTGGGGTAGAGTAAAAACAAAAATATAAAATTATAGTAGTGGTGGTGCAATTGTAATTTTATGTAATTATAAAAATAAAAATATAAAATTAAATAAGAATATGAAATAAAAAGTGGTGGGTAGAGTGTTGAATGAAAAACCATTGGAGAGGGTATTTGTTAAACAGTGTTGAATTATTATGTGGAAGAGAGAGAAAATAATGTGCAGTGTTGGGAATTGAAAAAATGGGTGTTGAATGGTTTTGTCATTGTAAATGGTCTTAGAGTAGAGATGCTCTAAAGATATACTATTCAATATTCATCAAGAAAAAAATGTCTTGATAAAAAATTAGTTCATAGATAATAGTTATGTATTGAGTTACCTTAATCTAAACTATATATAAAGAAAATAACATGTTTTGTCTTTTTTGGACTCACTTTTTTTTCTTTTCAAAATTACCCTCAACTTTCAATATAAATAACACATATAACAATACAAATAACACATATAATAAATAGACAAAAGTAAATTCAAATATTAAAATAAAAGTGTAACAAACACAATATGAGTATATATATATGTCCATTTTTTTTCTTTTATCCTTTAAAACGTGTAACAAACTATATGAGTATATTTATACTTACTTTTTCATTATCTCAATTATACCCTTAAACAACTTTTTCTATAATAAAGATTGTTGTATGTATCATTAAAAAAATAAAAATTTAGATTATATATTTTTGTTATATTGTTAGTGTCATTGAAATAGATAATCATGATTAATTTGATTTGTTATAACTTAAAGCAACAAACATTTATATCTTTAGTTTTAATCAAAATCAAAATTTCATAAAAAAACACTGTTCATAATTTTCAAACGTTAGCGTAATAAAAAAATAGAAAGACGAGCACGCGAGTGTCTGTCTTTTTGCTATTATAATATAATAGTATATAAATTTTTATTTTTATCGGTATATAGTTCTCCTTTTAAAACATGCTATTGCTTCCCTAAAAAAAATGCTATTGCTAGTTGCTAGGCGTTAAATTGGACAGCTACTTTGTGACAAACGTCCAGGCAGAGTTCCTTTTTTTCAGCTTCCAAATCACATCAAGTTGGTAACATATAATAATGAGACGAAAATATGAAAGGCCTAAAGTCTTTTCATTTTGGAGGGAATTTTAAATTTTAAACAAATTTATGTATAGGCTAATGTTTCAAATGCCACCGACTATATTTTAGTGATTGATTTATGGTTCATGGAGCCAGAGTTTTCAAAAACTTTTTTATGTGGCAACTGTACATATAAACTTATGTATTATTAATTTCATGCTTGATTTTGAAGTTAATACGATTAAAGCTAAGGTTTTTTTTTCAATTAAAATCGATTCAATTGGTAATGAATTGACTCATATATTACAAGAGCGTGAATTCAACTTATATTGTACTTTTGTGAAGCTCGTTGATAAATAATTTGTAAGTGTTTATGTTGATCTCATAACTTTGAGACCAGCCCAATTGATAAATGTAAGTTGAATGCATAGGGGGTAGTGTCCCCAGTTAGTTAGTCTAGGGTTTGATGCTTACTGAAATTTTGGTCAGTTACTAGTTTGTGATCCTATATATATCCTTATTATATAATCATACTTACTTTAAAAGCTTATTAGGTGAAACTAATGCTTAACCCTAATAGCTTTGGTGTTTTCCCTCCTAAACATGTAATCTAGGCGTGTGATACAAGCCATGGTACCTCATTTAATGCTTTTTTCAACTTTTCAGATTTGAATTTCCCTCCCAAATGTACACTTCATAACTTAAGAGTGTATTTGGATGGGAAAATGTTTTGAGGTAATGTAATGTTTTGAGGGAATTCAAATACTTTGAAGTGAATTCCATTGTTTGAATAATAATTTGATGAATTTTCAAAATGATGGAAATTTATGAAGTATTTTGTTCAAGTTAAATTTAGAGAATTTCAAATGACACCTAAAAGCTAAGAATTTCAAATTTCTTCATTGTTATAATTTTTTAAATTTTGCATTTTGGTCTCTCAAATTTTCCAAAATTTTCAAATTGACCCCAAAAAATTTCCAAAAAATTGCAAATTGACCCCTCATTTTATCAAAAATTATAATTTGACCCCTCAAATTGTTTTAAATTTACAGATTGACCCATAATTTCAATTTTCAAATTTGACCCAAAAAAAATTAAAATTTATAAAAGTTGCCCAAAAATGATGACAATGAAATTTTTTATTACTTCATCCAAACAAAAGTATTGAGAAATGAAAGTAGTTTAATTGAATCATTTGAATTGTTTAGAATTCTAAATTCTTTAAAATTTCTCAATTACCTAATCCAAACACATTCTAAGTGTCTTTTGTGTTGCCAACTACCTAACTTAATGCTTCATAATTACTGTTCTATGCTCAATGTATCATGTTTAAACTTCCTTTCACATTTGAATTTTTCCCTCCCACCATTATGTGTAGAACCTACAATATCTTTCCCTCTTCTATTAGCATCAATAGCACAACACTTTTCCCATGCATGAAAAATAACGTCGCTCACACGGGTCATAATTAGCATCAACGATTCTCAATCTCAATGCACAAAGTGCTCTGGGCCTCTGTATGGAGAGAAACCAGAGAATTTCAATTTTCAATAAAACCCACCTTTTTTAGTCTATTTTCGATATTCATGCCCACTCTTCTTTCTTTAATTTCACTCTATTTTCGATCCTCTTCTCTCACTTCCATTTTTTCCTCAGCCAAACTCCTCTGCGAATTCATTAACCAATCTTCAAAACCCTTGAACTTCTATCTTCTTCTTCAAAAGAACCTTCTTATACTCATTTCTTCATTTCCACTGCCTTTCTTTTGAAAGGATTTTCAAGTTTCCTTTTTTGCTTTGTAACTGATAAATTGGGTTTTCCAATTTGGGGTTTTCCCTTTTCAGCAGAAATAATCGTTCCTGAGAAAGAAAAATAATACACCTGCAACCGTAATTGGATATCCGGCGAGTCACTTTCTCATAATCACGTTTTTCTGTTAAGCAATTGAAAACGCGTTGCTTTAAATTTCTTGCTCCCTTTTCAGCTTCTTCACTCTATTCTCACGCCTTCGTAATATGAACATCGATTTACCATTGAACGTTGATATTTAGGTTTATCTCTTTAAAAATTACTTTGTTCTTTGAAGCATCATTCTCTCTTTACAAACAGATTCTCAATTACAAATTCAATTGAATATCATCTCCCTTCAACGATACCATTCTATTATTCAAGCTTTCAATTTTAGAATACTTCCAATTGCAAATGAGAACTTCATATAAAAAAAGTTTGGTTCCACAATGTTCTAAGTGGTGTTGTTTTCAACATTGTTCTTTTTAACATGAATCTTTTTATTGCTAAGAACATTCTAATTGTTTTTTGATCAATTATTCTAATTTACACCTCATTCCCATGTATTTTTATTATTAAGAAGAAATCTTAATTGGTACTTTACTGCATTCTGTAACATGATATGCTTTATTAGTATGAGTTTTTGTTTTCTATTTAGTAACTTGAACAAGGTTTAGTGTAGATTTTTTTGAGACATTGAGGGCTAAAAAAGAGTGGTGAAATTAATGTCACATATTATAGTACCATATGTTCTTTGACCCTTAAATTTTGATTAAACTACCTATAAATGTTGTGATTAGTTTTATAGAATGTAATTTATTCTTTAAATACATTAGTATAATTTGTGTTTGAAACCTTCTATAGGTTTCAAATATTGAAGCAATACAAAGTGATGAGTTGATTACTTTGAAAGATGAATCACTGTTATGGAAATATTATAACACTTTCTGTTATGAGTTAAAGAGTTAATGTTTAAGGTTAAAAATTAGAGAAAAAGAGGCTATGACTAATAGTACTTTTGTAATGGATATCGTATTTCACGTAGTGGAAGATTGAAAGGAAATAAATAGGGTCTTTAAAACATCTTATGTAGACTTTATCCGCATGATTGTTGTTCATTATCGGCCTTTTTTTTTTTTAAATCATTCATAACTTCATTTCACTTTTTTGAGAAGTAGGAATTGTTCTAACCATATGATCAAAAAAACACTCTGGATAGTATGTTGATAGCAGTACATACGAGAGTTGTGTGTCATAGGTGTGTATTCTTGCCTCTTAATTTAATTTTGATAGATTGGTAATTTACATGGTTTAGCAAATTTTGACGTATTGAGTATGGTGTGTATTCTGATCATTTGCTTTGACAGTTCAAGTTAGACCATTACTAAATTTTTGAAGTGTGCATACCAAAATTGCACAATTTTCTTTTGGTTTTTATTTCTGAAATATAAGTTTTAGGCTCTCTGTATGTCTCCTTAGGTGGACTGTTTTTGATATCCTCTCATGTTGAGAAGAAACAGAATCATATAAACATATATAAAGTACAATGATTTGTTGAATAATGAAGTATTCAAATTCAATGGTCATTTATTTCAGTTTTTGTCAAATAAAATAAATTATTCTTTTTTTCCTTCTTGAAATTCAGTGTATTTGGGTTTAGACAATAAGCTGTCACAATACATAGCCTCTCACCACACAACTTCAAAAATTTATAACCTTTTGTATATTAGTAGCCTCGTATACAAATCTCGAAGGTGATTAACATTTTGTAAAGGATTTAACAAAATATTCAATAATCAATACACTAAATCAATCTTATAAGTGTATCAGAAAATTTATAACCTTTTGTGTAATTATAGCGGTGCTCTTGCTTAAATGTGGGTTTGATAATAATTTTGACCTTACTCTGCATTACTTGGCCTTGCCCTCTATTAATAGTTGCACTTAAAATGTAAATTGGGACATTTTGTTATAGTTGTTTCGATTGTTTTTTATTTTTTTGTAAAGCATATGCTCTTTTCAAAAATAGTGCTGACATTAAATGTTGTATGGTAAATATTAGGAAACTTGCATGGAAATTTTGCAGACTTTTTCTTGAAAAAACACACATGGAGATAGTTGATTTGGGTGCTATATGTGCCCAATGTGCTATATGCTGACTGCATGAATTGTTATCTGCTTAGTCGTGATATATGAAGTCTGGATACTCCAAAATGGAGACGTATCTGTATCGGATACACAGATACTCGCGGATATGTACCCACGAAGTATCGAAATTAATTATTTTAATTTTAAAGAAATATTTGATCGGATACTTATAAGATACTCCACAGATACACAAAGATACTTATAAGATACTTCAAAGATACGTTTCCTATAAAAGATGAAGAGTAAAAAAGTGAGACAATATTGTGAAAATTTAGTGGAAATGTATATGATTCAATTTTATAAGAAAACTTTACATTTTTTTTTTATCACATGTATTATTTTTAAAAAATTGTGAATTTTATAATAATATAATAACGAAGAGCAATCAATGTTGGTTTTCTTCAAGTATTTTACATGCATATAAATCTTAGTATAAAATTTTGTTGACGTATCTTAACCGTATCGTATCCTAAATTTTAAAATTCCGCGTATCCGCGTACCCGTATCACGTATCCGGGCTTCATAGGTCACTTCACTTGTGATTGAGATTGCATCGAATGATAGCAAACTTTTTCTTTGAAATTCACATTATTGAGGTGCTCTATGTGCACATGTTTTCTCAGTTTTCCAAAATCATAGTCAATTGATTAGTTTTGGTGCTCTAAATTCATACGCGCATACATGTATCTAAGGTATCTATGCATGTCTCTACATGTTTTCATATAACTCATCCCTGCGAAGCAAGGGTCCGCGATCTATATAATTCAATTATCACGTTGGGACTTCTAAATCACAAGTTGAGATCACAACTTGGTTGGTGATTCAACACACCTGAATTTCTAAACACAATTACTACTTCGGGACTTCCAAATCACAAGTTGAGATTAAAAGTTGGAGTGTCAATCATGTTATTAAGGAATATAGATCAAAATTTAGGGTTAAACAATGGAACAAGGCTGATTATAACAAGGATGAGAAAATACGTGCTTGAAGGAAATGTTGTATCAGGAAGTAATATCGGTGATAAAGTTTTTATGCCAAGGTTATCTTTGACACTTTCTGATGTAAAAATTCCTTTCAAATTTCAACGGAGACAATTTCCTTTAGCTGTTTCATTTGCAATAATTATTGATAAGATTCAAGAGCAATTGCTTAAGCATGTTGGAATATATATGTCAATGTCGGTGTTTTCACATGGTTAGTTATATGTTGCAATTTCAAGAGTTACTTCAAGAGGAGTGTTTAAAATATTGATAATTGATAAAGATGGTGAATATACTAATGTAACTTCAAAAATGGCTCATAGAGATGTATTCCTTAATTTACAATTAAATATGTTAATGTAAATACAATTGTATTATATGACTTATTTAACATCAAATCTATAATGTGATATACTTCATTCTTATATATTATAGGCAATAAGTTCACTTTGTGCCTCCCGGTTCAAGTGAAAGGTTTTATTTAAGATCGCTTCTAAATTACGTCAAATGTCCTACGTCTTATGATGATATCGAAGTGGTGCCTCATATTCAGACTAGAAAGATTGTTTTCTGATTGGGTTTGTATATTAGTGATGAAAAAATTGAGGAAAACAATGAGAAAACAATGACTTATTCAACATCAATGAAAATACATAATATAACTTATTGGTATGTTTTACACTCATAGGACCCGTGCATCGTACGGGTCGAAAGTCTAGTATGTATTGAATGTAAATGTTGTTTAGACTAGGTCTTAGTTTAATGTGCTAGTTTAAAAGTTGAAATAACACAATAAATCAATGTTGTATATTTTGCACTGTAAGTGTTTGATGAATGTCTCAATGAATTTTTCTTTGATTTTTTCTGTTGTTTTTTGTTGTGTACATATGTCTGACAGACAACATACGCATATACTTGGCAAGGCGACAATGACCTCTACTGCACACAGGGAAAGGCAATATTTGAGGAGACATTAGTTATATATTTACTTGTTTTTGGATCTTTGGTCGTAAATAATTGAATGATTTTGGTTTAAATTTATTTCTTTTGTTGGTCGATGAATGAAGGATTTGAATGCATGATTTAAATGAATGAATGAATGAATTTGTTTTAATAATGAATGTATGTATGTGGTGGAAAAATAAATGAAGGTAGATTTATGTATGTGGGGGTTCGACCTTTGATCTCTGATACCAGAGCGAAGTGGTAGTAAATAGATGTTGGTACAACGTTAATTAAGAGTCGTTGGGGGCAAACGACAGTTAACGGCCGCCAAGAGTATTTTAGTATTTTCATGATGTATGTGAGACATTTAAGAAGTGAGAAGAACAATTTTCACTAAACTGTATTTTTATAAATACTGTTAGAGACTCGTTTGTCTCGTTTTAATAACTGTCAAGACCGAATTATTTCTTTTTAATTCGGCTTGAGACTTTTGGGTGTGCTCTTTCTCAGGGTTTCAGATCCAATTCTCACCGTTGTTGATTTGGTAGAGTTAATTTAACTTCATCAAAAAAATTATTTCTTTTTAAATTTTTTAGGGGATTTCTTTTAAATTATTATCAAGATCTTATTTTTAAAAAATATTATCAAAACCTAATCGTCTTTTTTTAAAATGATTTAGACATACATTTGATGAGTAAGTGTACATGTCAGCACAAAAAATCTAATATTTTGAAATGCAGCGATTAAATTGTTCTGATTTATTCCCTCCGGCATTTTTATAAGAAACAAAAAGTAAATATTTTTTGTCCTTTTTAGAGCATCACCAATAGGAGATGTTTTGTCTAATAGCATGTAGAGCTTATTAGTTACCCACATTAGAGAAGAAACAAGAAGTATTGTTATTTAAATGCAAGCTTGTACAAGTATTGTCTCTCTTACATAAATATGGCCTTTTTGCATACTCTAATCAATGTTTTCCTCGTATTTGAAAAATAATAATACATGAATCAATTCTAAAATTCCTACCGTTGAAATATTGTTGTTGGTGGTGATCATTTAAATCCCCCTGAGTTTAGCCTAGTTGATAAGGACATTGTATAATATATGCAGGGGTTGAAGTTCAAACCCCAGACACCCACTTATTCACTTTGAAGGTGAATTTCTAGTTACTAGACTGTTTGATAAAAAAAATCTCAAAAATTTTTAATACCAAAGTAAATGTCACTTGAATTTTTCTTTTAATAAAAAATTACTAAATCTTACCCTTTCTTTTTTTTTCTTCCCAATCTTACCTATATTTATACTATATATATATATATATAAAGAAAATAGCAAGTTTCGGCTTTTTTAGACTGATTTTTTCTCTTTCCAAAATTACCCTCAACTTTCAGTACACATAACACATAACAAATATATAAAGTAAATTCAAATATTAAAATAAAAGTGTAACAAACACGATATGAGTATATATATGTCCAATTTTTTTTCTTTATCCTTTAAAAAGTGTAACAAACTAGATGAGTATATCTATACTTAACTCTTTCCTTATCCCAATTATACCCTTAACTTTTTCTATAATAAATACTTTTGCTGTTGTCATTAAAAAAATAAGAATTTAGATTATATTTTTTTGTTATATTGTTGGTGTCATTGAAATAGATCATCATGGTTAGCTTGATTTGTTATAGTTTGAAAGTAAAAGCATTTATATTTTATAAAAAAACACCGTTCATAATTTTCAAACGTTAGCGCAATAAAAAAAGCGGAAAGACGGGCACATGAGTGGCCGTCTTTTCGCTGGTATATATAAGAGTTGTTAACTTACTCCCACCCTAAAACATGAAGGAGTAAGTTAGCAAGTCTACTCCTAGTTGTTTTTAGGGTTATTTAGGGTAAATTACACTTTTGGTCCCTTAAATATTTTTTAGGTTTCATACTGGTCCCCTAATTAATAAAAGTAACGTTTTGGTCCCTTAAATCCTTCTATGTTAGTCACTTTGATCCCTTCCGTTAGTTTGTGTTAAAAAACGTTCACTTTTGGTCCCTTAAATATTTTTCAGGTTTCATATTGGTCCTCTACTAGGGGACCAATATGAAACCTGAAAAATATTTAAGGGACCAAAAGTGAAACCTGAAAAATATTTAAGGAACCAGAATTGAACGTTTTTTTAACACAAACTAACGGAAGGGACCAAAGTGACTAACATAGAAGGATTTAAGGGACCAAAACGTTACTTTTATTAATTAGGGGACCAATATGAAACCTGAAAAATATTTAAGGGACCAAAAGTGTAATTTACCCTTGTTTTTACTAACAACTCAATTCTATCAATTTAAGTTATGTTATTAGCAAAGGATAAATTTGTAAATTTATTTTATTTTATTTTTTTAAATAAAAGACATGTTTTCTCAATATTTGTTGTGTACTAAAGCATGAATGTCCAAGTTTTCTCAATATTTGTTGTGTACTAAATTTATTTCATTTTATAATTTTAAACAAAAAACATGTTTTCTCAATATTTGCTTTGTATTTTTTTTTTGGGTTAATAGGCTTTTACCCCCTGTCATATAGGCGAAATTTGGTTTATCCCTTGTAAAATTTTTTTGGAGATCCCCCTTGTAATTTAAAGATTATTTCTTAACAAAATTGATATCAACAAATTTGCAATGCAAATCCTTAAAAAAAAATTGCAATGCAGAGAGAGAAAGAAATGACAGCGAAGTTGTTTTGTTTTTTTTATGAGGAAGCTTTTTTTAAGGAAAGGGGGTTTTGAAGGTGTTTATGTTTTTGTTTTAATTAGTTGAAGGAAAGATACAAAACTACCCTTGCATTATTTTTTTTAAAAAAAACAAGTGAGAGTAGGCTTGCTAACTTACTCTTTATATTTTTTGGGTGGAAGTAAGTTAGCAACCCACATATATATATAGACACACAAATGTAGCCAATTCTTCTATATTTTTATTCACACTTCCTCTCAAAGTTATAAGTTATAGCTTAGTATAGTTTTTAACCAATGAATTTGTCGCAGAACATATTTGGGAACGTTTTGGGCGTGATAGTCACCAAAATTAATTAATGTTTTAATTTTGGAATTTTTTCTATTTTTCATACGTTGTCAAAAAAGAAACCTGTCATCGTTTTAAATAAAATGCAATCCATGAAAATTAGCAATCTTCTTTTGTAATTTTTAATTAAAAAAAAATTTGCACGAACAAATTAATTGTTTTTGAAATGTATCATCGTAGATTATTAGTGAGACCCATTTAATTATTTTTCAAGAGTTGTTGCATTAGAGTGAATGAATGCTTTTTTTGAACGACAAAATTTATTAATAATCAAGTCTCTGCACAAGACGAATAGAGACCGGCAAAATAAAAATAACATAACAAAGGGCACCCAAAAGAAAATCCATATATCCCGTACATAAAAAACACCAATAACGACATCACCAAACCAAGGGCTACCACCAATGCAAATAAAAACTAACCCCCAAAAATAAAGTCAACACCAAAATCAAAATCAAACCACCACGCAACAATAGAAACCGAGCTTGAGCCAAAACCTCAACTCCATCATGAATGTCCACAAAATCAAATTCCAAAAGCTTGCACCTCAACTTCTGACCACCACAACTGGACCCAGTTAAAACTTCGAAAATGATTTATTCCGACACTTATTCGGATTCCACCACCAATCGACCTCCGGTCTCCGTAGAAGACACCATAAACAAGTCTAAAAACTTGAGTCAAGAACACTAACTCCCGATTTCGAATCAAAAGAGATCGGCCCAACTAGACTCCAGAAACAAATCACCAAGACACCCCATAACCCCCCTGACCATCGGAGAGAACAATATAACCAGCCCTAAAACTTGAAACTAGACACTAACATCCGATCTCGAATCAAAAGCGATCGGCCCACCAAAATCCAGAAGTCAAATCCTAAGGCAATCAACATGCGAAGCGGTAGCACAAATAGAATAAGATCGGAAACAACATTAAAGGAAGCACTACACCACGGTAAACTGGAACAAAACAACATCACTGCAACCGAACCCAGATAGAAACAACAAAGGCAACACCGAGCCAAAGACAGGGTCAACAACAAACACTAACCCAACCACCTAAAAAAGCTTCCAGATCTTGAAGAAAGCAAACAAAACCATAAGCAAGCTTCCAGACCTGAAAGAAAAAAACGAAGCTACGAAACTGAAAGAAACCAAATCGCTGCGGTGCACCGGCGACTAGGGGTGGGCATGGTTCGGTTCGGGATGAAAACTGAACCGAACCGAACTGAACTGTTTGATAAATTTAAAATAACTGAACCGAACTGTTCCAAACCGAACCGAACTGTTTCGAACTGAACCGAACTGTTATTATTGGTACCATTGAAAAAATATAAAAAACCAAACAAAATCGAATTTTAGAAGGTAAAACCGAACCGAACTGTTTCGAACCGAACCGAACTGTTTCAGTTCAGTTCTAGAACTGTTAGTAATGGTTCAGTTTTTTTTGGTTTGGTTCGGTTCAGTTCAGCAGTTCGGTTCGGTTTTTTGGTTTTTTTGCCCACCCCTACCGGCGACTCAACAAGAGGGTGGTGCCACCCTGAAGGCAAGCGCACCACCACCACCACCACCGGATCTACATCTTGGCAGAAAGGTATTGGAATTGGAAGGGAGAAAGGTCTCGGCGGGTGTGAGCTTTTCTAGAGAGAAGGGAGAGCTTTTTCTAGAGAGAGAAAGACGATTAATTATGCAAGTGAATGAATGCTTATCGGACATCACCTTTAAAAATTGATTGAATAAGTGATGTTTATGCGTGGGGTCACTTTAGCTACATCTTAATAAAAGAGAACTATTGGAGACGCTCTTAGAAGCTAAATTTTATTTGTACCCTTCTTTATCATGAGAGAATATTAAAAGCAAGTAAGTAAGTGGAATTAAGAGTAATTAAAAAGGGGTATCCATGGAATGAGTCTAAATTTATAGAAGTATTAAATGAAAATAACTACTACCTCCGTCTTATTATAATTGTCTTTTAAACATTGTACACGATTCTTAATGAAATAATTAGTTGAGTTGATTTTAATGGTAAAATTAATGTCGTTTACTAAAGCACCCATATGAATTGTAGTTAGTAGAGTGAAATTCAACAAATAAAAATACGTTAGTGACAAAATATAATAAATAAATGTTGTATTGATATTTCAAAACAACAATTATTTTAAGACATAAAAAAAATATGAAAAAGAGAATTAAAATGAGACGGACGTAATATTTTCAATGTGTTTGATTGGTCTTATAAAAATAAAAATGACCCGAGGGCATTATGAGATTTTCTAAAATGGGCATTCAATCTTTTATTTTGTAAAAATCAGAGTTGCAATATTATATTACACACGACGACACCGCCTCTCCCTCCTCAGCCGTAGAACTGAGCGATCCATAAACCCTGAACTCCAAAATCCACCAGAAACCATGTCCGACGACAAAACAACCAACCAATACGGCGTTCTCCTCTACTACAAGTACGTCGATATTCCAAACCTCAATGACCTCCTCACTTTCTACCGCTCCAACTGCTCTTCCCTCTCCCTCCTCGGCCGCGTTCGCCTCTCTCCCCACGGCGTCAATGTCACCGTAAAACTAAACCCCAATTCCCTTCTCTTTCTCCTTATTCATCTTCATTAATTTCAAATTCAATCTCACTCCCTTTCATTGAACAGGTTGGTGGCAATTTATCCTCTTTGGAACGACACATTCAAGACCTCAAAGCCAATAGTAACTTATTTGATGGTACTGATTTCAAGCTTGCAACTTGTCATCATCCGTTAAACGACGACGTTGCGAAGGAGTGTGGATTCACTTCACTCTCCATTCGAATTGTTAAGGTCATTATATTTTATTGATTTTTGTTTTAATCCATGTTTAATTGTGTATTGTTATATAATACTTATTACTATTGATGTGTTGATAGGAACTGGTTACTTTGAGTTCTCATCCATTATTGAAGTCACCCGAAATATCAAATGCTGGAAGACATTTATCTGCACTTGAATTCCATTCTACCATTCACAATGCTAGTAAGTTAATATAATTGATTTGTGTATTTTTCATTTGTTATACTGTACTAGATCTTTCGCCCGTGCGATGCACGGGCTTATTATATTTTTGGATTACAACCTCGAAATAGCTTATGATAATCAGAAATATTAGAAATGGGTTGAGATAAAATGTTGCTACCATTCTTCAAAAATAAAATAAAATGTTGCTACCAAGAAAATATTATTGTAGTAAAGAAAACAGGTTATGATATGTCTTCACACCCTTGAATTTATCTTTAAAACGTGGTTGCTTTGTTTTTTTTTTTTTCCAATTCTTATGTAAAAGAATTTCAAGGGACACTTAAATATAAGCATATAGTATAATTAGGATTAACTCCTACGTCTTCTCTTCACATGTTCATCAGAAGTCTAGTTAAGCTCCTACTCAATTAGAAGTGTTATCTTGTACATCAAGTGTATTTCATCACATTTAAAAAACACCCTCAATTGGAGATGTGTAGAAATGAGAAAATCTTAGATGAAGAGTGAGAGAAGAAAAACAATTTATTATGTAGGAAATGGAGAAAGAAAGATGATAAACATGAGAAAGAATTGAAAAAAAAAGGGAGGAAAATTTAAAAATAAAATAAAATATCAGAGAGATGATTAGAGAGAGAGAGAGAGAGAGAGAGAGAGAGAGAGAGAGAGAGAGAGAGAGAGAGAGAGAGAGAGAGAATTATGTGCAAGATAACGTGAGCGATGGAAGAGAGAGATATCAGATTGAGATGTTTAGAAATGATTGACACACCAAAGAAAAAAATAGCTTTCGTTGGAAATCATTGTATATTTATTGTCGTGCTTACACGCATGTTTATTGTTGAGTTAAGTGCATCAAAATAGTTGAAACATTTTGGAATTAGAATTGCAATAATATTAATATTAACAATTCTCATAAAAAAGAATATCAATCATAATTAGTAGGATTCAATGAGAATTTGAATGGTTGAGATTTGTAATTAATGTGGGTGATTTAGGAGGGAAAACATCGATTAAGGGGATTAGGGTTAGGTTAAGTTGTTGCAAAACTTAATAGGCTTTATTATAATATATAAGAGATAAAATATAAGATAAGATAATATATAGATATAGATTTATTTATTTGGGCCCGTTTGTATAAACCACTCAATTAAGAGCTTATGCATGTTCTGTTGAATAGCGGCGCTATACAGCTAATACACAACGGAATTTGAACAAACTGTCATTGATCCGCGATACAATATTTAGTATAAAATGTTGTTAGTGGTTACAGTGGCGCTATTGCACTGTTGCGTAGCGGAATTTTAACAATCCACTAATTTCCACTATCAGCAATTGACAACACCAGAAGCCCTTTTCATATCGGTGCTTATGTATATATAAACCATGTCTACAACAAAATATAAAATAAATATAAAACTAAACTGTTTTCATGTAAGTTTTCTGCTGTTTTCATATGCTATCCAAGAGAGCTAATGGAAATAAGATGAAAAGAGCTCAAGGGCATGTCACTGGCTATTTCTATAAGCTCTCCAAAACAGTCTCACAAGTGCTTATGCAGTAGATACGCCTAAAGCTCAAATAAGCCATTTCAATTGAAACAGGCCCGTGTTTTTGTCACTTTTTCCGTGTTGACATGTTTATTCCAGTCCTCCCATTTGTTTTCACTGTCTAGACTGTACAGCATTTGGACTGGAGAGTTGGTTACTTGGTTTTGAAATTTGAACATTGATTTGTATGATTCTGTCCTTTTTGTAGATAAGGAGAGTCCAGAAAACAACCTTGTTTTACTTGATGCAAGGAATCTGTACGAAACAAGAATTGGGAAATTTCATGCACCAAATGTTGAAACTTTGGATCCGCAGGTTAGGCAGTACAGTGATTTTTCATCGTGGATAGATGATAGAGGTGAGCAGTTGAAAGGCAAAAATATCCTCATGTGAGTGAGTTCTTCCTTTTAAACTTTTTGGTTCAAAGTTAGTCTTATTATTTTTATATTATCTAGTAAATATGTAATTAGTGATTGAGCCGTAGTATTTACCATGGCGCTGTCATTTTAATTCTTTAGTAACCTCTAATTATTTATGGTGTGTGATTTCACTTGTTGATTACAGGTATTGTACTGGTGGAATCAGGTGTGAAATGGCATCAGCATATATTAAGTCAAAAGGTGTTGGGTTTGAGAATGTGTTTCAGGTTAACTCCTTACCCGCTCCTTGTTTAAAGGCAAGAATAAATTTTGTCATAGATTCGTATGTTAATACTTTATAGTGAAACTGCGTTTGGGAACAAACGAGTGACGAAAACATACTGTCAGTCGTGATGACCTTGATATCAGTTTGCAATTCAATATGATGCCAGTTGAGTGTTGAAAATCTTGTGATAGTGTACCCTTTTATATAAAAACTTGTTATTAAACATGGTCTAGAGTGTCTTCCTGCTGATGGCCAGTATTTTTTTAATTTTTTTTCTTCCATTAATTGCAGTTATTTGGTGGTATACAACGGTATTTGGAGCAATTCCCAGATGGTGGTTATTTCAAAGGAAAGAATTTTGTTTTTGATCACCGGTATGTCTTCAACTCTCGGATTTCTTTTAGGCCTGAATCTGTACGTATAATTTGTAATTCTGTCAGGATTGGAATATTGATGTTACATTAAGGAAAAGGCCGGCAAATGAAATTATTTAAGCTCAGACCCCATAACCACAGCAGAGTTTTTGGATTGATAATGTGGTTAACCTTCTACGACTACATAGAATCCATCTCTGTTGTCAAAGCGGAAAAGCGGCGCGGGATGCGGGCGCGTATTGGGCGCTATTCTAGTGACGCGGACACTAATATTTTAATACTAAAATAATGTAATGTTGAAAAAGAAATACCAAAATACCTTAAATATTACTCAAAATTTATAATGTATTCATAATTTGAAATAAAACAAGTCTTAAGCAAAAAAAAAACATAAGAACATACTTGCAAGAAATACTAATTAAATTCAAGGTAGCCAACCCTTTAAACCTCTAAAGCTTAAAATAACAAAAGTACTAAATATGAAATACTAAAAGTACTAAACATGAAATAAAAAGTTCAATAATCATGAAAATCTTCACCATCACTTCCACCATCACTCATGTGCTCTTCCTCATCCTCTTTCTCTTCAAAACAGAGAGGGAAATACAAAACACAAAATAGAGAGGGAATATAGATGAAGAATGTTGAATAAAAAAACAGAGAGGGAAAAATGGGAAAATAGAAAGTAGAATAAAAAAAATGGGAAAATGGGAATAAAAAAAAAACAGAGAGGGAAGAGATGTGAAAGGAAAAACAAATGATGAAGAGATGAAGAGATGAAGTTGTTGTTTGTAAGTATGATGAAGAGGTGAAAAAAAAGAGATGAAGTTGTTGTTGTAGTGTTGTACGATGAAGAGAAGAGAAATGTTGTGCGGCTGCTGTGTTGTGAGGTCTGATGCAGAAGTCACTTAGGGTTTTGAAAATTACAAAATTGCCCCTCCAAACACTTTTAAGTGAAGGGCAATATTGTATTTCACACGTGTTCACCCTCCAAACCCGAATAGCGCCCGCCTGACCCGGAAAGCGCCCGCGCCCGCTCCACGCAAAAAGCGCCGCTTCCGCCGCGAACCCCAAACGCTCCGCCATGGAGCGTCGCAACGCGGAAGGTTGTTTTTGGCCGCTCCGCGCCGCGATAGCGCCGGTAGCGGCCGCAATTAACAACAGAGGAATCCATGAACTGGTTATTCAACTTGGTACTATATATTAAATATCATTCAAATAACCAAACTGTTGAAAGAAAATATTGTGGTAGCCCATTGGGTCGCTTGTTTTTGTCTTCCGGCAATATAACATGTGGGGCTTTCTATGCAATGATGGATTCTTTATCTATTTACTTTCTAAGATTATCTGGCTGTGAATAATTTTGAAAGGTGGTAAAATTGTATGGGTAGTTTTGCAACAATTGGATAAAACGAATCCTTATTTCATTTCTTCTATGGCTGTAGGATATCAGTCGGAGGTTCAGATGCCAGCACAATTGGTACCTGTCTTATTTGTCAATGTTCCTTTGACGATTACTCTTCACGCTGTCGATGTACTCATTGCAGAATGCTTGTCTTGGTTTGTCATAGTTGCCAGGTATGATCTGATATATTTCCCATGCCACCACTTTTGTTTGTGTGCCTCTAACATTCACACCATTCTGAAGGAGTTAAGAGGCGGACAATGTAAAGGAAATGGAAGCGAATTGTTAATATATTATAAATTTAATACTGAATCTAGAAATCTAGTAGTCTGAAACATAGGGTTGTTTCAGAGAACTAAACTAAGAATTATTTTGGGTTGTTATATTATATATGCTACTTTATGCTACTTATGAAGTTCCCATGAAATTCTAGATAAGAGCTTGCTTCTGATTTTGTTTGTTGCTAACCGGCCTAACTCGAGTGTAGCTTTTGAGCTGTTCTAGATAATAATACTCAAGAATCAAGTTTGTTATTAGGAAAAAGCTGATTTTTTCTCAACAAACTGATTGGATAAGCCTCCAGCTATTATTATGGTCATCCCTCATTAGGTCCCATCAGAGTTGAGCTTAATCATGCTTGCATTTGAAAAACATTTATGCTGAAGCCTTGGTCCCTAAAATCTTGTTTAATAATAACATTCCTGATCCTGAAGTATACTAATCTATGAAATACACCCCTTCTTCTCTTTAATATTTTCTGTTAGATCCTTTGCTATTCTTTTCCTGGGGTTTTTGTTTTGATTTCTTGCTTCTGATCTTATTGTGGTCTACCAGAATGAATCTGCACTGTACGTTTGTGAGCTTTGCCAAAAACAGGGCAAGGTTGTTGGGTCAAAGCAGTTAATAGAAAATGATGATTCAAAAAAATCCCTGCAAGGTGTTGAGTTCCAGAATTTTTCTTCAGATTCTATGCTCTTGCCTCAAGTGATTAGGGAGGATGGTAAGGTCTGTGATCCATATTCCTTTATCAAGCCTTGCTTTCATTTTCCTTTTTAATCAAATTTGAAGTTACTGATTGTCAATTTTACAATTTTCGCAGTGTACTGAAAATTTCCATGTCTCCTAAAATCTGAAATGTTGGTAATTGAAAACCCATCTATAATTTACCAGAAGTGTGCGATTCCTAACATCCTGATGAATAATGTTTCAGACGTAAGAACCACAAGAAAATTGAGAATCTTATGCTTGCACGGGTTTCGGCAGAATGCTTCCAGTTTTAAGGGAAGAACAGGATCGTTAGCCAAAAAACTCAAGAAAGTTGCTGAATTTGTTTTTGTAGACGCACCTCATGAGGTGCCCTTCATTTATCAAACACCTGTGCCAGTGCCCCATGTCAATGGTGCATCGTTCTCTTTACCAGCTAGTCCTCCTCCACCTATGGAGAAATGCAAAAAGAAGTTCGCATGGTTTTTGGCACCCAATTTTGATGGAAGTAATGGTGTTGATTGGAAGTTAGCAGATGGTCCATTTGATCCACTTCAATATCAGCAGCAAACTGCTGGATATGATATATCACTATCACACTTGGAGAATGTGTTCTCCCAAGAAGGGCCATTTGATGGAATCTTGGGATTTTCACAGGGAGCAGCAATGACTGCTGTAATCTCTGCACAACAAGAGAAGCTAAAAGGTAAATTGGACTTTAAATTTGTAGTTTTGTGTTCAGGCTTTGCTCTCCATATGAAGGAGATGGAGTGTAGCCCTATCAAGTGTCCTTCTCTTCATATTTTTGGTAATGAACATGGTCAGGACAGACAGATAGCCAACCAAGTAAGCAAGGAACTTGCTTCTCTATATGATGGCAGTTGTTCTGTCATCGTTGAACATGACTGTGGTCATATAATTCCTACTCGATCCCCATATATTGACGAGATCAAGGCTTTCCTTGGGCAATTTCTGCAAGAGGTCTAACAAAAAACAAGTTTTTGATACTATTCAAAATTTACCTGTTGCTTCATAAGTTTCATATGTACTTCGCCCAAAATTTGTACAATGCCCTATGGTAATGCAATTGCCTAATTTAAATCTAGTCGAGGACACAAATCTTGATTATTTTTCACAATTGTGCAATGAGCAGTACGATCAAACAGATGATTGTTAAAAATGTTGTGATTTATAGTGGCAGAGGATGCACGCACAGCTGTTTATCACTTCATCAAGGGGCAGGGTTGTGGTTTGCCACTTTGCCTTGAATATATTTATCATGTTTATTCTTGTGTCTTTTCTTGCTTGGAAAATTAACGCCTTTGTGACACTAAAGGACGTCAAGAATGCTGTCAAATTTATCGCATTCTGCTTAAAACTCCGCCGTGTCTCTTATCTCCGAAATCAAGCAACCTACTTGGTGGCTTGAACATTAGGGATTTATTTGGCTATCATGAATCAAGTATTTGAATTACTGTGTTTCTTATGAAGATAAGCTACCAAGATAAAAAGTATAATAATTCCATATTAAATCGTCTACCTTCAAAGTACAAGTATTCCTTGACAGACACAATCTTATCTCCATTTCAAATTAATAAAATCTGCAATATAGGTTGGATTGGAATAAAAATTGTGGAAGCTAAAACCTTTACAAGGGAATGATCAATTTGATCTACTTTCCTCCGAATAAAACTATCCTATAGTTTTGATTTTGATAGAAATGTTTTTTATATTGTCATAAGAAAGATCTAACTCTGTTACAACATTATAATATCCCGTAGATTTCATTTACTGCCGTTTTTTTTTTCTTTTTTCTATTTTTGGTAGTCACTAATCACTATCGTTTGGGGTTAGGTGGACCTGTTTTCTAGGACTAAGAGAACGGAAAATGTTAACTAATACTCATGGGACACTAATTAAAGAAACAAGTGTGATAAATACATTTTAAAAATGGTGTATTCAAAATTTTAAAAGTGTAAAAAATGCTATTTTCATTACAACTTTTACTCTTTGTTTTCTTAACTAGTGTTCTAGGGACACTAGTTAGCATGATCGGAAAGAAGGTCATGTGTCCTCTTCTATATATATATTTTGTTTTAATTTAAGAAAAATGCTAACAAGTATTGTTGTGATATTGTTTAAACAATAAAAAATAGTAATTTTGTATAGAAAGTTGTGTAATTATTATTTTTACATGTGTTTGATTTATATTTTTAAGATAATTTTTTTCATAATGAATTCCTTAAACAATGCACTTATGACATTTATTAGCATAACCCTTAATTTAATTATTATCCATGGTGGCAAAGTGACAAGAATGCTATGTCATTTAGTAAAAAAAAATACATTTAGGGTGAAATATAAGCAAAAAAGGTAGTTTAAAAGTTGATGTATATGAACTAAATCGTTTAACTACACTAGACTCTAACTCGTGCGATGCACGGGTTTTGTATAGTTTCATATATAATTATCAAATGACTATATTATTACTTTTATAGTTATATTCAGTATTATGTTATCAAACTATCTCAAAAAGTAACAAAAATAAAAGATGGACTGCAATAAAAATGACAAATCAAAAGAAAAAATATATACAAAAGCTAGCACCAAGAAATTGATCCTAACCGCAAAAGTTGTTAATCGAAAGAAAAAAAAATAAGGAAAAGGAATTGTTATTTAGTAACCGAAAGAAAAAAAAAAAAAAGGAACGTTACGTGGTAATTGAAATAAAAAATAATAATAATAAAAAGGAACCGCTAATAATGAAAAGGAACTACTATCAAAAAAGGAATTGCAATGGCGTTAGTGACTTTTAAAAAAATGACATTTTCATGTGTTATCTGATTCAATTCCTTGCATATTTTTTTTTCATAAAAATTAATTAGGTCCGTCAAAAAGGGTGGTGTTATGGTTATTAGGTTCAATTGCAAGATGGTGAGAGAGATGAAAGTGAGTGAGAAATGATTTAGGAATTGTGAGATTGAAAGAAAGAGGACCCGAGATTTGTGTTGAATACACAACATTGAAACAATCACATGTCATAAAAAACATCAGTACCTTGGTGGTAAGAGTTGTGAATTGAAAACATGTGGTACCTGGTTCGATCCCCATCCGAAGTTTTTTCATAAATTTTTATAACTAAAAAGTAGGGCTAATCATTAGGGTTAGAGCAACACTACTTAACATTTAGTATGAAAAAAAGAATAATGAAGAAAAAGCTAAAATTCACACAATCACATAACAAAATCAATAATTTTCAAACCCTGGTGTGAATCGGTGAGAGAAAGCGAGTTATCGGCAATGACATTTACGGCAGTCAGTTGTTGGTGAGGTGGCAGTTGCAACGGTGGCGGGATGTTGTTATTGGGGTCACCGGCGGCGGTGAAAATGAAGTTGAATCGCATGATGTGTGTGAATGACGTTCAATTCGTGTTCAAATGATGTTGGAATTCAGGGTTGTGAGAATGACTTAAAGTGAACTCGCATTTGTGCTAGATAAATAAAATGAAAGCAACTATAAGTCACAAAAAACTTGAGTGATCTAGTGGTAATGGTTGCGATCTACCAGAACTTGGTCTGGGGTTCAACTCTCAGCAGGAATTGTTTTTCAAAAATTTTTAGGGTTAGGGTTAGCTATTTTAGGGTTGCAAAAGTGTTTATCAGACCGCCTAGGATTTATATATAAGGGATGTTTTCACTTTTTTACTACCACTTTTGCTTAAGGAGGGATACAAGGCGAAAATTTCAATTAAATCTATCCACTATTCCAATATAAACTCAAAATTTGTTTGTTAAATAGGTACGGGTATTTACTAACAAATACTATAAAATGTGAAGAAATCCATAAAATATATTTATTTATTATAATTACATTTAAAACACTATTTAACATTTTCCTTCAAATAAGAGGAGTGTTATGGATATTCACTTTTTAATACTTTCTAATATTAACTTTTAATACTCTATAACATTAACTTTTTATTGAATAAGATTCATGTGAGTTTACTCACACTTTAAAAACAAATCCTACATAAAATGATAAGTCACATGTAATTCACCCAAAAATACGAGTGTTAGAGAAATGTTTACGAGATTTCTCTATAAATAAATAAAAATGTTCGCTATTTTTATCACAGCTCCTTGAGTTAAGCAGTACTCGTCTACCCGATGACGTGGGCTGTATTTGAAAGGCACAAAAACAAGGAGGCACGAGGCACAAACCAAATCAAAACGATTGCAAAGTGCAAAAGCGGGTTAACCCTCTCTTAACTCTTAAACCCTTCATTATTACCGAGTTAAAACCTCTAGTTTAGTTTAGCGAGTTGAACACAACACAGAGATGCAGCGTGTTGTAAGAAAACTAACCAAGACATTTTCACAAAGACAGGTATCTATGTATATCCATCGCATTTCTTCAAATTCACCTAATTACTTTATTCTTATATTTATTTGGCTTACTCAAGGGAATAATCATGTAATTCATTTTAGTTATTAATAATTAGCCTGAGTTAATCTAAATAATTAGCATTTGCATGTTTCAGTGGCAGGTTCTAGGTTTTCGTTCTTATTGCAATCACAGGGTTTCTGTTGATGTTGGACAACCAACCCCTGCATCTCATCCGCAGGTACTATTTCACAACATCCACCTTAAAAATTAATTTATTATTATTATTATTATTATTATTATTATTATTATTATTATTATTATTATTATTATTATTATTATTATTATTATGTTCTTATTTCGCGATTCGTTGTCCCTACCAAGCGGCATGCACCACATATACTCTCCGTGTAAATTAGTTTTACGCTAAAGCGTAGGATGACATGGCAAAACAATGAGTTCTCACTGAATGTCGGTGTAAAACTGGTTTACATTAACGGTGCATATCTTTTAAGCTCTAATTAATATGCACAAGTCTTTAAGAATTTAAACTACTATGCATTGATAGTATAAAAAAGTTTTGTATTGTTAACAATATAGAGAATAAGAGAGAAGAGAAAACAAAACAACAAAGGCGACTAGAGTTTCATTAGAATGACAATAACATGACTTATCAAAATAAATGTTACAAACCAATATATAGTAAAATCTAAAAGGGATAGACCACTAACTTATAAATCTAAAAGGTCCAACAACATAGTGTGTAAATGTGATTGGTCCCCCTCACCCTTTGAGCTAGTTTTTGGGATAAGATCCTAGCCCAGTTAACATGTACGTCCATCAAATTATATTTCAAGATGTAGATATTTGTTCTGGTATTTTAGGAAACATGATTGGGACTATATAATTTTTTTTTTTTTTTTAAAACTATCAGTGCAATAAGCATAATCTTTAAATTTAATTGTAAAAGATAATATTTAGAAGCTTACATTAGTTGTATTAGAGATATAGGAGATATAGGCTAAACTGTTTTAATATGTTAAGCATCTCCCTTAGTTAGTCTTAAGCTAGTATTAGTGGACTGGGTACAGCTGGCAAATCTATGTGAGCCAGCTGTCCTATATATACTTGGTGACCCTTTGTATGTAAACAGATTTTCATTTTATACAAACAGTAACAGATTCAGTTAGATTTACTTTCTCTCTCTTCTCTCTCTTCTCTCTCCTGTTTCGAACCTTCATCCACATTCATCAATGGTGGATTTCTAACATGGTATCATAGAGCTCCTTTTTTCGATCCTGAGGCATGTCTTCTCCTTCACCTTCTCAAACCGAAGCGCCACGCGTCACTGCTGCAGCTTCAAAAACCTTCAAACAAGTCGTTTCAGTCAAACTCGACGATTCGAACTACCTCCAATGGAAGCAACAAGTCGAAGGAGTGTTACGAGGAACGAAGATGGTGAAATACGTGATTTCGCCGCAAGTTCCACCGGTTTTTCTGACCGATGCTGCTCGCGAGGCCGGAATGGAGAATCCGGCGTATACGGAATGGGAAGAACAAGATTCGCTTCTCTGCACTTGGATTCTCTCCACTATTTCGTCTTCGCTACTCTCGCGCTTTGTGCGTCTTCGTCACTCTTGGCAAGTTTGGGAAGAAGTGCACAACTACTGCTTCACGCAGATGCGAACTCGGTCCAGACAACTCAGATCTGAACTTTGCGCCATTTCAAAAGGTTCGCGTACTATTACTGAGTTTATTGCACGCGTTCGCACCATCTCTGAGTCCCTCATGTCTATTGGTGATCCTGTTTCTCACCGTGACCTAATTGAAGTGGTTCTTGAGGCCTTACCTGAGGAGTTCAATCCTATTGTTGCTAGTGTTAATAGTAAAACTGAATTAGTTACTCTGGATGAACTTGAATCCCAACTTCTTACTCTTGAAACAAGAAATGAAAAATTCAAGAAAGCTTTGGTTTCAGATCCTGCTTCTGTGAATTTGACTCAGTTTACTAATCCTGATGATAAGCAACCTGTCCCTCAGAATCAATTTGGTGCTTATCCTGACTAGAATCCTACTCTTCCTGGAAATTCCTTTCGAAATAATCAGTTTCAGTACACTAACCCCAATTTTGGTGGTAGAACTGGTCCAGCCAGAGGTAGAGGTTTCAGAGGTCGTTTCAGAGGCCGTGGTGGCCGTAATTCTGGCAGAGGTTATGTGCAATGCCAAATATGCTACAAAAATGGGCATGATGCCAGCATCTGCTATTACAGGCTCTCTGTTCCTTCTGGCTTTAAAGGTTATGGTTCCTACAATGGAGGTTATGGTAACTATGGTGCTCAGGGAAGCTATGGTACACCACCAAATGTGTGGATGCAAGGCTCCACTCGTTCTCCTCTAGCTGGTTTTCCTCCCAGATCAGGCTTTCCTCCACAGTTTGGACATCCTAGACCCCAAGCTCCTCAGGCTTTCCTAACTGGTAATGAGTCAACCAGTTCCAACTCCTTCAATCCAAACTGGTATCCTGATTCTGGAGCAACTCATCATGTGACACCAGATGCTAATAACCTGCTTGATGCCACTTCTCTATCAGGTTCTGACCAAGTTTATGTTGGCAATGGGCAAGGTTTGTCCATAACCTCTGTTGGTTCTATGAGTTTTCCCTCCACCTTTTACCCTCACACTACTCTTAAATTGAATAATCTGTTACATGTTCCCTCTATCACCAAAAATCTTGTTAGTGTGAGTCAGTTTGCTAGAGATAATAATGTCTATTTTGAGTTTCATGCTAATGCTTGTTATGTCAAATCTCAGGGTTCTTCTAAGATCCTTCTAAGAGGACACCTTGGAGATGATGGTCTATATCAGTTTGCTCATTCAGCCATACACAAGCCTGAAGTTTCCAGTTTCCACAAGTCTGCTGTTTCATCCACTTTCAATGCAAACACTTGTGTTTCAAGCTCTAGTTCTCCTAGTTCTAGCTATCAATGTAATAATGTTGAAAGTTCTAGAACTTCAACCAGTAGTGAGTCTGTTCAAAATTTACCTTCATTGTACAAAATTTGGCACTATAGACTTGGACATTCTCACTATGAGGTGCTCAAATCTGTCATGAAACTTTGTAATCAAAATTTACCTAATAAAATGCTCTCTGATTTTTGTTCTGCATGTTGTTTGGGCAAAGCTTATAGGCTTCCCTCTTTTTCTTCTACTGCCACCTATACTAGACCTTTGGAACTCATCTTTTGTGATTTATGGGGACCTGCTCCAGTTGAGTCTTTTGGAGGTTTCTCCTATTTTTTGACCTGTGTTGATGCTTATTCTCGTTTCACTTGGATCTTTCCTTTAAAACTAAAGTCTCATACATTCACAACCTTCCAAAACTTCAAAAGTATGGTAGAACTGCAGTATAACTCTTCCATCAAGTCTGTTCAGGCTGATGGTGGTGGTGAATTTCGCCCCTTTACCCCCTATTTGACCAGCCTGGGTATCATTCACAGACTCACCTGCCCTCATACTCACCATCAAAATGGGTCAGTAGAGAGGAAACACAGACATATAGTGGAAACTGGGTTGACCCTGCTAGCCCATGCTAAACTACCCTTACATTTTTGGGACCATGCCTTTCTCACTGCTACTTACCTCATAAACAGAATGCCATCTGCAACCTTAGCCAACAAATCACCCTTTTTCCTTCTACACCTGCAGTTCCCTGATTACAAGTTTCTTAAGAGCTTTGGCTGTGCTTGTTTTCCTTTCATCAGACCCTATGCCTCACAGAAATTAGATTTTCATTCCAGAGAATGCATTTTTCTAGGTTACTCCTCCTCTCACAAGGGGTACAAATGTCTAGACTCCACAGAGAAGATTTTCATCTCTAAGGATGTTCTTTTTAATGAAACCAGATATCCCTATACAGACTTGTTCCCTTCTGATCCCTCTCCATCTGTTCAACCTCATACACCTATTTCATCTATTTTCCTTCCCACATTTTCTCATACTCCCACTGTGTCTTCCCCAGGGAACTCTCCTTCTCAATCTGTGTCCACAAATTGTCCTTCTCCATCCCCTCCTCAACTGTCTCAGCATTCCAGTTCCCCTTCTCAGTCACCTGCACCTTGTACTCCTAGGCCTGCAGGTTCTGACACCAACACATCTGTCCTCAATCCTACTCCCATCACTATATTACCCCCATCACCAGAAGTTACTCAATCTCTGTCTCCTGCACCTCACAGTGCTAGTTCCACAGAATCTGTCTCACCATCTTCCTCTCCTCTTCCTCCTCACCGTATTCACCCTCTAAATTCTCACTCTATGACTACTAGAGGGAAACGTGGCATTGTCCAACCCAGATTGCAACCCACCTTACTTTTAACTCATATTGAACCAACAAGTTACAAACAGGCCATGAAAACACCTGAGTGGTTTCAAGCTATGCAAGCTGAGTACAATGCTCTCTTGACTAACAATACCTGGTCACTTGTGTCTCTACCACCAGGAAGGCAAGCCATTGGGTGTAAATGGATCTTTAGGTTGACAGAATCCTGATGGCAGCATTAACAAGCATAAAGCCAGACTGGTGGCCAAGGGGTTTCATCAGAAATCAGGATTTGACTATAATGAAACCTTCTCTCCAGTGGTCAAACCAGTAACTGTGCGAACTGTGCTAACTCTGGCAGTCACCAATAAGTGGTATCTTCAGCAACTGGACATCAATAATGCCTTTCTAAATGGTCTGCTGGATGAGGAAGTGTACATGGTCCAACCTCCTGGATTTGAAGCAACTGATACTTCTTTGGTATGTAAGCTCAACAGAGCCTTGTATGGGTTAAAACAGGCTCCTAGGGCCTGGTTTAACAGGTTAAAATCTACACTGGTCAAGTTAGGCTTCAGTCCCAGCAGATGTGACCCCTCCTTATTTACACTGCATGCCAATCATCAAACCACTTTCATCTTGGTTTATGTTGATGATATCATCATCACTGGCAGTTCAAAGAATCTAATTCAAGAACTTGTGCAACAACTCAATGCAGAATTTCATCTTAAAGACCTTGGACAGCTTGATTATTTTCTGGGCATTGAAGTTCATCACTCCAACTCAGGCTCTCTCCTCTTATCTCAAACTAAATATATCAAAGATCTATTGGTGAAGGCTAATATGGCTAGTGCTAACAGCATGGCATCCCCTATGGCCTCTAGTACCAAGCTCTCCAAATATGGCTCCAATCATGTTCCTGATGCAACCTTTTTCAGGTCTATAGTGGGAGCACTTCAGTATGCAACTGTCACTAGACCTGAAATATCCTTTTCAGTCAACAAGGTCTGCCAGTTTTTATCTTCTCCTCTTGAAGAGCACTGGAAGGCAGTCAAAAGAATCCTCAGATACTTACAAGGCACCATTAATCATGGCCTTCTCATAAGACCAGCTCCCATGAATAAGCCTCTATCTCTTATAGGCTTTTGTGATGCAGACTGAGCATCAGATCCAGATGATAGAAGAAGTACCTCAGGAGCCTGCATTTATCTAGGTCCCAATCTTGTCAGCTGGTGGTCCAAGAAACAAACACTGGTAGCCAGATCCAGTGCTGAAGTAGAATATAGGAGCTTAGCTCAGGCATCAGCTGAAATACTTTGGATGCAATCCCTCTTAAGGAACCCAGAGTCCCTATCCAAGTTCCTCAAGTCTTTTGTGATAATCTTAGTGCAGTGTCTTTGGCTCACAACCCTGTTTTGCACTCCAGGACAAAACACATGGAACTGGACATATTCTTTGTCAGGGAAAAGGTTCTCAATAAAAGCCTTGTGGTCTCTCACATTCCTGCCCAGGACCAGTGGGCTGACATCCTCACAAAGCCTCTATCCACTGCCAGATTTCTACAACTCAGGGACAAACTAAGTGTGTCAGACACACCCTAAGTTTGAAGGGGGAATATTAGAGATATAGGCTAAACTGTTTTAATATGTTAAGCATCTCCCTTAGTTAGTCTTAAGCTAGTATTAGTGGACTGGGTACAGCTGGCAAATCTATGTGAGCCAGCTGTCCTATATATACTTGGTGACCCTTTGTATGTAAACAGATTTTCATTTTATACAAACAGTAACAGATTCAGTTAGATTTACTTTCTCTCTCTTCTCTCTCTTTTCTCTCCTGTTTCGAACCTTCATCCACATTCATCAATGGTGGATTTCTAACAAGTTGTGTCCAAAAAAAGAAGTTAACATTAGTTGGTAAAATACTACCATTGTCTAGGACTTTTGGAGTGTCTGAAGTATTCACGAAGTGTTTGACATGCTTACTATGATTAATTTCAAGCATTTACCTGAAATACTTATTTGTTAAAATTCATTAGCATTTTTTAAGTAAAATTATGTTGCATTGTAGCTTCTAAAACATGGGGAGATCACACCAGGCATATCTAGTGAGGAATACATCCTAAGGAGAGAAAAATTGTTGGAGCTTCTCCCGGAGAAGAGTTTGGCTATCATTGCCGCTGCCCCAGTAAAGATGATGACAGATGTCGTGCCTTATACATTTCGACAAGATGCTGATTACTCGTATATTACAGGCTGCCAACAACCTGGTGGTGTGGCCATTTTAGGGCATGACATTGGTTTATGCATGTTCATGCCAGAAGCCAAACCTTATGTGAGTCTGATACGATAGCTTATACTTCTTTTAAAATAGAACATATTTGTTGTTTCTCCCGGTATGTATTTTGCAATGCTTACCTTTGCCATAAATTCTCTCGGTATTATTATCATCATCATCAATTCATCATCATTATTATCATCATCATCATTTCTGGTTATGAGAACTGTATAATTACATTTTAGAAAAACTGTTGTGTTTGTTGAAAAAAATATCAGCTTAAATGTTTTTGGTCCATTAATTTTTTGTTTTGAATCAGCCCTTTAATTTTTGTCAGTCCTTAAAAGATCCAAAAATCATGTGCGTATAATGCCTAAGGAACCTCTGTGAGGGACTTATTAAAACACATTATTTTTGTAAACTAGTAGTATAGAGACCAGGAATTCCTTTTTTTGATGAAAAAAACTGATTCCAAAAATCATCTTATATTTGGGGATCAACAGATTTAAGCCATAAATACTTGAATTTTCATCTGATTATGAATAAATATTTTTTTTTTTGAAATCCATGTAGTATTTCAATTGTTTTCATGTTAGAGTGAACCATCCATGAATTTGGTCATCACGTGTGTGATTTTTCTTGCCATATCTTCTACAGTTATAAGATATGAAATTACTTGAAGCTAACATGACATTGAAATCATAAATTTGTCTAGGATGTGATTTGGCAAGGGCATGTAGCAGGAGTTGATGCAGCATTGGATACATTCAAGGCCAACGAGGCGTATCCAATGAGAAAATTGCACGAGGTGAATCACTATTATCAAGTATTAAAAACTTTTACTTTATATAAAAATTATCTAGTCATCTATTTTGTCCTCTACACTTGAACTATTTTCATCTATAAGCCTGCTGGTATCTTGCAGCCAATGTTGCCAATTTTTCTGTCTAAAATGTGCATTTAAGTCTCCTTAATCGAACGATTACTTCTGTTTAAAATATTTCAGTTTTAACATTTTTAATTACTGATTCAGATCCTTTCAGATATGATAAGGGGTTCCTCGAAATTGTATCACAATGTTCAGACTGCTACATCAGCATATACAGAACTGGAGGCCTTCAAGAAACTAGCTTACTGTAACAACGTAAAGGATCTATCTGTTTATACCCATCAGCTGCGATGGATAAAGTCTCCTTCAGAGCTCAAGCTGATGAAGGAATCTGCATCAATTGCTTGTCAGGTACTTTCAAGTTTCAACTTTATTTGATGGCTAACTATTTGAGGACTGAAAACCTAGAACTCCTAGTGAGGCTGTTATATGCAGATTTGTTTAGGAGGTCATAGATGCCAAATGGTAAGAACTTGATGATTTGAACATTTTCTGGTTTTGAATAGGCTCTTTTGTCAACAATGATGCATTCAAAAACATACCCTTTTGAAGGTATGCTAGCTGCAAAGGTCGAATACGAATGCAAAATGAGAGGTGCGCAGCGAATGGGGTGAGCATTTCTTTATATTCAGTGACTATCCCTCTTTTGCAATTTGTTCACGCCAGACTGCTTTGTGTATTGTTATTGATAACTTAAAAAGCTTCTGCAAGAGTAACAGAGAAGTTCATTAATTTAGAAAACTAAATGGAAGTTCAACAATCACACGCGTTCACAGTTAACGAGATAATTTTTCTCTTTATTTTCTCTCTGTATCAGATTCAATCCCGTGGTTGGTGGTGGGCCTAATGGAAGTGTTATACATTATTCTAGGAACGATCAGAAGGTAAATTCATTTACTAACTTCCATCTAGTATGTGTAGTTTTATGTTTTCTTATTTTTATCATGTTTGGCAGATTAAAGATGGAGATCTTGTTTTGATGGACGTTGGATGTGAGTTACATGGGTATCTCAGCGATCTCACACGGACCTGGCCACCTTGTGGTAGTTTCTCTTCTGCCCAGGTTAGCATTGTTTGGTTCCTTTTAGAAATCCTATCTAGGTATTTGGGAAATCTTACGGCCCGTTTACTTTGAGAAAGTGTTTTGTTTTCATTTCTTGTTTTCACTTTTAATTACAAAGTTGATACATTGTTTTAAATATGTTTTCTGTTTTCAACGATTTGTACAGAAAACACTAAAAACAATCTGTTTTTGTTTTCTGTTTCCTTGATAGCCTATTTACTGATGATTTAATAGCAATCCAAGACAAGCAGACTGTATAGTCCTAGTTTTCCATTACAGTCCTTATTCGATAATAGGCTTAATTGCATCGATTTTCATTTATGGATATGCATATGCTCTCATATGTATTGCACTTCTTTTGGATTGGGTTTCTGTGATATTGACCCATTTTTAATCAAATTCCATTTTTTATTCTAGTAGTATGATTTTCTATGCTATGGTATCCAATATCCATATGCCTTGAGTAAAAAATAAAACATATGATTCTTCTATAAACATCCTAGTTGTTTCTCGTTCCCTGTCAAAATGCAGATGGTGGCATGCTAACAAGTCATTATACCCCAAATGAACATTTTTGGACATGCAAATTGTTTGAACGTGTAAAATATACTCTAAATATTTTCTTCATGCATGAACATCAATTTGTGATAAATTCTGCCTCTTCATGCCCCCTTTGTTTAGGGGATCTGATGTGCCAAAGCCTGCACATGCCTGACATATGGCATATTTGAAACTTGGTTTCTGTTCCATATTCATGCGAAAAGAACCCTTATAGTCTTATCACTTTTAATATGAATTTCATGATTTTTCTACATTTCAGGAAGAGCTTTATGAGCTTATACTAGAAACTAACAAGCATTGTGTGGAACTTTGTAAGCCTGGTGCTAGTATCCGACAAATACACAACCATTCGGTATCTCCTTTTTCTTATCATTTTTTCAATTTATAAAGATGCAATAAGGTCACGGTCCTTATCCTTAAATAAAAGTCATCGTTCTTCATGACAGTTATTTAAATAACTTTAACTTTTTGGAGTTGATGATTGACATGGTATTGGGGCCTCTTTGATTAAGTGTGTCTGGTTCCACATTGGGAAACCCAAAATCAAGTTTGATGAATAAATTTGTCTTGAATGTTGTGCCTAATACATGTGGTAATTTTGAATCAAGGTTAACAATGGACTCCAAACTTAATTTTAACCCCTAAACATAATGCTTTTGTGGTTAGTAAAATTATGACTTTTTTAATAAAATTAATTATGAATTGGTAATTA
Source organism: Medicago ruthenica (assembly GCA_018208015.1). Lineage (NCBI taxonomy): Eukaryota > Viridiplantae > Streptophyta > Magnoliopsida > Fabales > Fabaceae > Medicago > Medicago ruthenica. Next base: position 28,130,781 of record CM031371.1, on the reverse strand, counting down.
TCATCTAAAATATGGTTTTATTACTATTATTGAATTGAAGCATTCACTGTGTCAAACATCGATTTGCAAATAATTATTTACAACTATAAATCAATTTACTTGAATTCATTTTTAACCAAAATTAGTTTTGCAAAATTAAGTTTCTCTAAAATCAATTTTTCAAACTTCAATTCAAAAACGCTTTAAGTTGTTATGAGGTTAATCCTTGTTGTTCTCATATTTATAAATAAATATTGAATTTTAATGTAAGGAAGGTTAGGCCTGCGAACGCCCATGTTTCAATATGCGGGGTAGAGATATATAATAAAACCACAAGCCTAATTGCAAATTATTTCTCAAGATTTTTAGTAAAACTGAATCAACATTATTCCAAAATTTTTAATTTAGCTTATTTGATGTGCATTTGTTTTTTCCTTTGTGTGTTTTGCATTAATCCCGCATCCCCCAAAAAGAAAACTTTTAATATTTGCTGTGCTCTATGCATGATGAGCACTATCTCATAATCAGTAAACATCCATAGTGTCTCAGTGGCCTGAGTATCTTCTTTATAAACCCTTCTGTGCTTAGTGTCTGCCGTACTAGTTGCTTGAAGCTTATTTCGCAATAAAACAGTGAACCATGTGATATGGTGTGGTTGCACAGGTTGAAATGCTGCAGAAAGGACTCAAGGAGGTTGGAATTTTGAAAGATGTTGGAAGCAGTTCCTACCATAAGCTGAACCCAACTTCTATAGGTAGCCTGGTCACACCCATGTTTTAGCTGACAAAGCATGCCATATTTTTTTGTTATAGATATTCATAAGCTAGTTTGACATTTGAAATAAAAATATGGTGATATATTTAGTCGTGTTTTATTGATCCAGGTCACTATCTAGGAATGGATATTCATGATTGTTCAGCAATCAGCTTTGACTGTCCTCTGAAGCCAGGTGTTGTAAGTGCTTTCCCTGACTGAACAACAGTTTAATAATTAATATCAATTACTTGTCAGATGTGGGTGAGGATTATGTTCCCATAAAATCATTATATGGTAATGGTTTTTAGTCAACTGTGTCAGTGTGACATCAGTGTCTTCAAATTAAATAAACATGGTTTGAAATGCACATTTTTCAGTATTTCCAAACATTGGTTTCATCCAAGTTTGAAGCACTCGTTCAGTAGTCTGTCACTTTCTTTTCTTTTAAGTGATTTATTAAATGATACCTTCATTCCAAAATTTCCCCTCATAGACTTAGCAACTTCTATTTCTCTTTATTTTTAATTTTTGTATGGTAAAGGGTAAAAAAGACTCTCAGCCAATTGGCTTAAAAATATTCTGCTGCATTCAAATATCAGACAAAAATCATACAAACAGGGAAGTTTTAGAGTTTACACCTAGGGACACTTTTCCAGTGATCATCACCACATTTTATGTATGATAATAGGATTTGCTTCTCTAAAGTAAGGGCTGCGCTTTAGAGGATAAATTGTGTAAGGATAGTGTTGATTGGAGAATTAATGGTTGAGAACTTAATAACTTCATATATAGTGTGTTATATACATGCACATATTTATCACATTCTTAATATTAATTTCCGACAATTATTATTGCATTTAATCCTCTAAAGTGAATCTCATACTTCTGATGAGGCAAATCCATGAAAATACAATATAGTTTCTGGCCAAATTAATATAGTTTGTTATTTTTTAACGTGGTGGGGTGGGATGGGAAGGAAGTAGTGTTGGATTGATGTGAATGAGCATTGCCACCAAGTTTAATTTTTCTTTAAAATACCTAATTGGATTTTTTACCGGCACTTGTTATTCAAATATGCTTCACCAATTCATATGGACATAATGTATACTCGTATTAACTGACAGTCTGTTCTTTTTTTAATTTGTGAGCAGATAATAACTATTGAACCAGGAGTGTACATCCCATCTTCTTTTAATTGTCCAGAGAGGTACTTACTAAAGTTGATTGAAGAACTTGTTTTAACAAATTGATTATTACAAATTACTGATTTACCAGCTATTTCTACAAAACATTCAAATTCATGGGAAATTTCCTTCCATTAACCAGCTTCAGAAATTTTACCTCTCATTTTCCCCAGAATCTGATTGTGTAAATCAGTATGTTAAAACCTGGGTTGGATAACCCTGGTTGCTTCTTATTTTCAAGGATATTTAGTACTGATTTCCCTGCTTATTCATTATCTTCTCAATTCTGTAAGTTCTTGTTTGATTCAATAAAATGATTAGAATTTGTTTAATAGGAATTTTAGGAGGTTAATCATTTCCAAAGGGGAGTTCTTATTCTATCTTATGAGGGAAGATTCATTCCCTCTAAAGTTGAATGGAAATGTACTATCTATGTCCCTTATTACAAGCACCTTTGGATAATTTCATGCATTAAGAAAATTAAATAATGGATTAAATTGGTATATTTGGTAAATTGATGTTCCGAAATTGCTTTTTTATGAAGTTTAGTTAAACAATGAAACCACATGGTCGTAAATTAATTTGGGGGTATTTTTTTAAGAAAATAATTTATGCATCTAATAATTTGGAGAAGGGATTATTTTTAAGCTCATTTTTTCCAAGTGGGTCTTATATTTAAGGACAGATGTAGTATTTTTTTCCAACCATTAAATTGTTACCCTGTATATTTTCTAAAAATGGTAAAAGTATCATGTCCTACTCCTACCTGTGCCGCATCTTCATGGCCCTACCTTTACTAACCTGTAGTTTCCACTAAACTAGCTCCACCCCAAGGGTAGGTCTGTCATAAAAAATTGTATTATTCTACTCCTGTTTGCTTTGGCAGACCATGTAAAGTATAACGGAATAGTCATTTGATCATATAATCATATTAAACATGCTAATGGAAATGACTATTCTATTCTATTCCATTCTCATTTGGATTCTTATTAAAATCATTCCATTGATTTGAACCTGCTGGGACCTGAATTTCTACAGAAGTATTGCTCATAAGTTATTTAATCCATCAAGAGACATGTATGCAATTTTGGATCTTGAATTTTGTTTAATTTTATATGTGAGTTATGAATGTTTTTTAAGTTAATTGGTTTCGGTTGCAGAACAAGTTGTACAATTGAGCTTAGCATAGTATGAAGTTCTTTTTTTCCACGTCTGTATTGTACTTGTTTTACCCTTTCCTTAACTTCAGTTACATCATTGATTGATCTCAATCTCACATTATTTGGTCACCATGTATCCCATGTGAGCATTTAAGTTGGTTTTCAGTCTTGGCATTCAATGTTTCAGTTTTGTACGTGATGTCTAATGCAGGTACCAAGGCATTGGGATAAGGATTGAGGATGAGATTCTCATTACAGAAACAGGTTATGAGGTAGTAATTTCTTTCTCTAAAAGTAGTGCAATTGAAACTAGTTTATTTGTGACAGATAGAGATGTGCTCCTTACTCTTCTTTTAAAACTTGAAATAATGAATAAGGGAATAGGTCCTTTCATTTTAAAATTTTGTTGATTTATCTCTTTATAAACATTCCTTTTTTCTATAGGGTCCCATCTATTTAATATTTATAAAGACCGACAAAAAATTTCAATTAACAGTCATGTCATATAAAATTTTAACATGGAGAGGATTATTCAAATAACAAATCAAGTTTCAAGTAAATACTTATCCTTTTAAAAAAAAAAAAAAAAAACTAAGCACTTGCTCATGAATTTTTGGAAGCTGTAAAAGAAGAGGATGATTCTTCACTCAGCAAGTAAGCATCAGCTACATTTTTTGGTTTAATATTGATTTTAGCTTTAAACATACTAGTAAGCTTGAATCCTCATTTGAAAAATAGAAAATATTCATTGGAAACAGCAGCTTTTCAAGTCATCAATTAATTGGAAAGTGCTACTTTTTATTTCTTGTTTTCTTAACCAAGGCATTTGTTTTCATGATTGCATGATCCGAATATCAAATCATTAGCAAAATTTTAAAGCCAGTGCATGATTAAGTGATGGAAGTAACTGTGATGACCTTTTTCTCAAGGATAGCAGCCCCTTGATAAGTTGTTATCTGTGATTGGTTCTGGTATTACATATGGTTGTGTACAGTACCATTAAATGTCTTCCATCTTCCATGTAAGGTGAAACCAAATGTAATGTAACACTAGAAGCAAAAACATTATACAGTTACTTTTTCTTGGTGTGGTTGTATCTGGACAAAATTTGGGTGAAATTTCTTAAGTTCCTGCTGTAATGTTCTCTAAATATAAACGAAAGATGAGTATTACTTTTAATTCCCCAACGATGATAACTTTAGAAAAGAAAATGAAGTGGGCTAAACAAAATTAATATATTATATACTTTTTTATTCAAAACAGTTCTATAAGCACCTACAGAACTTAACCAAGTTTTATGACACACGCATGCACAAACTCCTGAAGTTAATAACTAATATTACGCAATACAGGTCCTAACAGCATCAATTCCTAAAGAAGTGAAGCAAATTCAGTCCTTGCTAAACAACTTCAGCCATGGAATAGGGGTGGATAGCCAAAATTACTTGAGAGCTACATCCAGCTGATACTGTTCATGTGCATTAAAGAACCGGGGACAGTGAATATGTGCATTGCATTGTCAAAACTGCTGGTAAATTATTTCCATCCCTTATTTTTTGCCTCCTTCATTTGAGCAACATTCCAACTTGTATTCTACAATCTTGGTCGGGAAGGGGGGACAAAAGAATAATAGAGAAAAGTGGGGCAAGGTCTCATTACTTGTTTTAGGTTGTTCTTCTCTTTTTGTGAACTGATAAAGTAGTAGGTTTCTTGCACCTAATTGCTGCATAATCCCTGCCTGGTTTTATTGGTGTAAATTATTGATGATCTTATAAAATGGCCAGCTCCATATAAATTTTTCACAGCAGTTGGAAATTGTAATGTAATCTTTTACACTGGCTTTACGACAAAGGAAAGAGTTTAATTTCTATATATTTTCAGTGTAATTTTTTTAGTCATTTTATAATATATATCCTTGTTGAATGACTTCTAAAAATACATGACTTGTTTATTTATTTTTACATATTTCATTACTCACCTCCTGTATTCTCTCTAATGACCAAATAAAAGGTGGACAACAAATAAGGAAAAATATAAGCAATTAATGAAACTTGTCATGTTTAATCACATGTTAAAAATCTTATTATCTTTTGGCACTTCATGCTTTTTTTAGCACTAAATAGTTGTGCTGTTATGACAAAGATAGTAACACTCTGCTAATAAAATAATCAGTTTGGTCCGTTACCAAATTTACAAATCTAAATCGGAGATATGTTCATACATACATTAGACACGACACATACACTAACATATAGACATCAATAATATTTTTGAGAAAGATGACATATTTTATTGTAATCACACGTGTCTTTGTTAGACATTGACACGTGTCAGACACCAAATATATATTTGATCAGAAGAGTTAGTGTTTACGGAGATCATGGGTCAAAGTCAATTAGTCAACAGTATATATGGTTTTAAAAAAGTGTAATGGCTTCAAGTAGTAAACTAGGGAATCAATAACTGCTCATAGCATTTCTAATGACAAGTTTGTAAGAAACTTGAAATTGGCTCCGTAATCAATATTAGGTGGCTTCCACAATGACATATGACATTTACGCAATTCAAACTTAGTTTGCTCTAATGATAAAAACATTAAGAAACTTTTATGAAACTCACACTTTTAATATTTTTTTTATTTGTACTCAACTTTTTGTAACTCATTTTTAATGATTTTTCTTATGCAACTTTGATGATACAATATTTTATTTAACTTTCTTCAATCATTTTTTTTACTCACATTGTCACATCATGGTTACTTCAATTAAAAAAAAAAAAGACTCATCATTTTATGAAATCCGCTTAGATACCTTCACTGAAGATGCTCTAAGAGAGCTAAAAAAGGTTCGACTTTGGTTTGGCTCTTTTTAGCACAAATCCACCATAATGGGAGTATTTGATGTTTTAGTGAGTCACATAATATGCATACAAGCCTAGAGTACCTATGATTTTAATCTATATTTGGATGTTTAGACACAGTTATTGCTCTTCGATTTTCACTGCGAGGATGTTTTGTGGAAATTGAACCGAATGGACCTCTCACAAGCTCCATTTGTGCAATCAGTTGAGTCATATGCACAAAGTACCTATGATTTTATTTTATATTTGGGTGTTTAGTCACAGTTATTGCTCTTCGAATTTCACTATGAGGATGTGTTTGTGGAAATTGAATCGAATGGACCTCTCACAAGCTCAGTTTGTGCAATCAATTGAGCCACAAGCCTAGAGAACCTATGATTTTAATCTATATTTGGGTGTTTAGTCACAATTATAGCTCTTCAATTTTCACTACGAGAACATTTTGTGGAAATTGAATCGAATGGACCTCTCACAAGCTCAGTTTGTGCAATCAATTGAGCCACAAGCCTAGAGTACTTGTGATTTGAATCTATATTTGGGTGTTTAGTCACAATTATTGCTCTTTGATTTTCACTACGAGGATGTTTTGTGGAAATTGAACCGAATGGACCTCTCACAAGCTCAGTTTGTGCAATCAATTGAGCCACAAGCCTAGAGTACCTATGATTTTAATATATATATTTGGGTGTTTAGTCACGGTTATTGTTCTTCGATTTCCACTACGAGGGTGTTTTGTGGAAATTGAACCGAATAGACATCTCATAAGCTCAATTTGTGCAATCAATTGAGCCTCAACTTATAGTTGCAAAATTTATTAAAAATGAAATGTTAGATTTGAGACTCATGCATCTATAATAAAACTCTCATATTTTATTTGAGTGTTTTAGTGGATCTTACACGTACTCATCTTGTTTTATAATTTTTAAATGTCAATACTTAATCTAAATTTCTTTAATTCGGTAAGTGGATCTTACACGTACTCATCTTGTTTTATAATTTTTAAATGTCAATACTTAATCTAAATTTCTTTAATTCGGTACCTCAAAAAAATTATTTAATATTTAAATATCATAGAATACCTTATATTTCTATTCTATATAAATATATATAAAAATTAGTAAAGAGTATGTAGAATACTGTCTTAAAATTAAAATATACATTTTAAATATTTTAATTTTTTAGAATTTTAAATAAATGACTAACTAAACGGTAATTTATATTACAAAATTATTAGGAAAGTTGTGCATGTCTGATACATTTTTACTTTGCAAAGATTTAAGATCAAATTCACATTGATTCTCTTTCTAATGAAAAAAAAGAAATATTTCTAATCTTTTAGTAAGTAATGATCAATTAAAACATAAATTCCAACAATAATTCTATTTATCATCACATTCAACAACACTTGTTGGTTTAATACAATTTGTTAAATGGGGTCCGCAAAAAAAGTGATGGGAGAGATAGGAATGCTAATTTAACCGGGTGTTAAATAGATAAGTACAAATCGTAGTGAATGTTCTAAATATTTGTGTTTAGTTTTGTAAAAGGAGATTTTTTTAGCAGGTCAATCCGCACTTCTATTTCTCTTACACTAAGTATGGTTAATTTGAACAGTCCAACCCAAGTTCAAAAGCTTTTGAATATATATATATATATATAGAATGAAATCTTTTGAATATGTTAAATCAATGTAGGAACAAGCTCAGTAAATTTGCAATCATCAGGAATCATGTCCACAAGAATTTTCAAGTCACTTTCCATTAAGATAAAACAATTTATGTATTTGATACAAATTAAATTTTAACGATTATCAATAGAGTGGATTTTTAAATGTAAACGATGAAATTCAGAAAGCTCTAAATCAAATTGCTTCTTATATTTTAAATATTTCAATCACATATTTTACTATAATCAAATATTTTTAGATACACAAAACTTATGTAAATAAATAACTAAAACATATACAAAGATTTTTTTACCATGAAATATATACATACAAATAAACAGTTTCATGTCATAAATTCTCATTGGAGTATATATATTTTTCTTTTACAGATTCTCTCTACTTAAAAGTAATTATATTCGAAACACTCTCAAACACCTCTCATAATAAAAGCTTGTTGATTCGGAGTATGATGAATGATATTTGTACAACCATTTTTAGAAACTATTGTGACAATCTTCTTTTCTCTTTTTTTATTGGACAAAAACAATAAAGTGAGATAGAGAGAGAGAGAGAGAGAGAGAGAGAGAGAGAGAGAGAGAGAGAGAGAGAGAGAGAGAGAGAGAGAGAGAGAGAGAGAGAGAGAGTGTGCAGAAAGAGTATGAGAGATAGAAATGTTCTAAAAGTTGTCCAAAAATACTTATACAAACTAGCGGAAAGACGGGCACGTGACGGACACTCACGTGCCCGTCTTTCCACTCTTTTGATTGCGCTAACGCGTGCAAATTATGAACGATATTTTATATGAAATTTTGATTTTGATTAAAATTGTAGGTACAAATATTTGCGACTTTCAAATTGTAATAAACCCAAAAAATCATGTTTACCTTTTTCAATAACAACAATAATTTAACAAATATAATACAAATCCTTATCTTTTTTAATTCCACCAACAATATAACATTAATATATGAAAATTTGTTTAAGGGTATAATTGGAATTATAAAAAATTCAGCCCGAAATCTCAATCCCCTTCCTATATAATATTGATAATATTGTTCCTATTCTAGTGGGATATTTCCTATTTTAATAAAATTTAATTTTTTTAATTAAAATTTAAAATAATTTTATTAAAGGATAAACTAATAAATAAAATAGTTTAAATGAAGGGTAAAATAGGTAATGAAAAAGTCAGCTCAAACTCATGTATTTTAAGCCTATTTTATTTATATTTATACTATATATAAAGAAAATAGCTCATTTTGGCTCTTTTGGGCTGACTTTTTCTCTTTCCAAAATTACCCTCAACTTTCAATACAAATAGCACATATAACAAATAGATAAGAGTAAATTCAAATATTAAAATAAAAGTGTAACAAATATGATATGAATATATATATATATATATATATATATCCAGTTTTTTCCTTTATCCTTTCAAAAGTGTACAAACTAGATGAGTATATCTATACTTACTTTTTCATTATCCCAATTATACCTTTAAACAACTTTTTATATAATAAAGATTGTTGTTGGTGTCATTAAAAAAAATTTAGATTATATTTTTTTTGTTATATTGTTGGTGTCATTGAAATAAATAATCATGGATAGTTTAGTTTGTTATGATTTGAAATTAACAAACATTTATATTTTTATTTTTAATCAAAATTAAAATTTTATAAAAAAACACCGTGGACTTCTGTGAGTTTTGATCATGTATTAATTATACATGGTAGGTTTATTCAATCGAACGAGCTTTTTTACTTATTCAATGTTTATGCCCCTTGCGAGGCGGGTCCGAAGCAATTATTGTGGGATTCCTTGTCTGTTAGGCTGCAGTCTGTGGTGGGGGAGAAGGTGTGTGTCTGCGGGGATTTCAATGCGGTTAGGCGTCCTGAGGAGAGGCGGTCGGCCAGATCTTATTCCCACTTGATGGATCATGGTCCGTTTAACCAGTTTATTGAATCCAATGCTTTGGTGGATTTACCTCTGTGTGGCCGTAACTTTACTTGGTATAAAGGGGATGGTCTTTCTATGAGCCGGTTGGACAGGTTTCTTTTTTCGGAAGATTGGTGTCTGGTATGGCCGAATTGTGTGCAGGTGGCTGCTTTGCGGGGTCTGTCTGATCATTGTCCTCTTCTGTTGTCTATCGACGAGGAAAATTGGGGCCCTCGCCCGTGTCGTATTCTGAAGTGTTGGCGGGACTTGCCTGGGTATAGTCAGTTTGTCTCTACTAAATGGAAATCTTTTCAGGTCGATGGTTGGGGTGGCTATGTCTTGAAAGAGAAATTTAAATTAATTAGAGGGGCTCTAAAGGAGTGGCATGCAACTCACACTCGGAATTTATCTGGGAAGATTGATGATCTTAAACTTCGTCGTTCAGTTCTCGAAAGTAAAGGAGAAGATGACATCTTGTCCGAATCCGAGTTGGTGGAGTATCATAATATTGGGGTGGACATTTATTCTTTGTCGCGGATGAATACTAGTATCTGCTAGCAGCAGTCTCGATCAAAGTGGCTCAGAGAGGGGGATGCTAATACCAAATATTTTCATACAGTCTTGGCAGCAAACGTCGTAGGAATGAGATTTCAACACTTTTGGTAGAGGGGGTGGTTGTTGAGGGTGTTCAACCTATTCGTCAGGCTGTGTTCTCTCACTTTCAGTCTCATTTTCGGGCGCAGCGTGTGGAGAGGCCGGGGTTGGGGAATCTTCAGTTTCGAAGGTTGCCTGTTGCCGATGGGGGTGTTTTGATTAAACCTTTTTCCATGGAGGAAGTTAAGCAGGCGGTGTGGGATTGTGACAGTTTCAAAAGCCCCGGGCCTGATGGTATTAATTTTGGTTTCATCAAGGATTTTTAGGGGGAAATGAAGGATGACATTATGCGTTTTATTTCAGAGTTTCATCGGAATGGCAGATTAACAAAAGGTATCAACAATACTTTCATTGCTCTTATCCCAAAGGTGGACAATCCTCAACGGTTGAATGATTTTCGGCCTATCTCTCTTGTGGGGTGCTTATACAAGATTCTTGCTAAAATTTTGTCAAATAGATTGAGATTGGTTATTGGCAGTGTTGTCTCTGAGGCTCAGTCAGCGTTTGTTAAGGATAGACAGATTCTTGATGGTATCCTGATAGCTAATGAGGTGGTGGATGAAGCCCGCAGGTGTAACAAAGAACTGTTGCTATTTAAAGTTGATTTTGAAAAGGCCTATGATTCTGTCGATTGGGGTTACCTAGACATGGTAATGGAAAAAATGTCTTTTCCTGTGTTATGGAGGAAGTGGATGAAAGCTTGTGTTTGTACTGCTACGGCGTCTGTGTTAGTTAATGGTAGTCCTACGGAGGAATTTCCTCTTGAACGGGGTTTACGTCAGGGTGATCCGTTGTCTCCGTTTCTTTTTCTGCTGGCGGCTGAGGGGTTGAATGTTTTTATGAAAGCTATGGTTGATTCTAGTATTTTCACGGGGTACACTATTGGTTCGGGTAATCCTACTTTAGTCTCTCATCTTCAATTTGCTGATGATACCCTTCTTTTGGGGGTTAAGAGTTGGGCGAATGTGCGAGCCCTTCGGGCGGTTCTGGTTCTTTTTGAATTGATGTCGGGCCTGAAGGTGAATTTTCACAAGAGTATGTTGGTTGGGGTCAATGTTTCTGCATCTTGGCTGCAGGCCGCTGCTATGGCTTTAAATTGTCGCGTTGGTAAAATTCCTTTTGTGTATTTGGGCTTGCCTATAGGCAGTGATCCACGTCGTTTGTTGTTTTGGGAGCCTGTGTTGACTCGTATCCGTGATCGTTTGTCTGGGTGGCGTAGTAGATTCCTTTCTTTTGGTGGTCGCTTGGTACTCCTCAAGTCTGTCTTGTCCTCTCTGCCTGTCTATGCTCTTTCCTTCTTCAAAGCTCCATCAGGTATTATCTCTTCTATTGAATCTTTATTGTTAATTTTTTTTTTTTTGGGGGGGGGGGGGGGGGGAGTGAGGGACCTAGGAAATTATCTTGGATTGCTTGGTGTAATATTTGTAAAAGTAAGGAGGAAGGCGGTTTGGGGGTGAGGCGGATGAGGGAGTTTAACATTGCTTTGTTAGGTAAGTGGTGTTGGAGGCTTTTGGTGGATAGAGGGGGTTTGTGGTACAGGGTGTTGGTAGCTAGGTATGGTGAGGTGAATGGGAGGTTGGAGGTAGGGGGCCGGAGTGCTTCTTCTTGGTGGCGGAAGGTTGTCAAAATCCGTGACGGGGCTGGAGGGGTGAACGGTGGGTGGTTTGCAGGGTGTGTCGATAGATCTGTTGGGTGTGGTTCTATGTCGTTTTTTTGGACTGACCCGTGGCTTGGTGGGGTTCCGTTATGTGAGAGGTTTGGCCGTCTTTTTGACTTAGCTATTAACAAGTCGATATCGGTGGAGGATATGTGTGTCCTAGGGTGGGGGGTAGCAGGGGAGGCTTGGCAGTGGCGTAGACGGTTGTGGGCGTGGGAGGAGGAGCTGTTAGCAGAGCTTAGGGTTTTATTGCTTGACATTTCTTTGCAGCCTAATGTTCCTGATCAGTGGAGGTGGAAGCTTGACTATGGTGGGGGGTATTCCGTTCGTGGTGTGTACCAGATGCTCTCTAAACAGGAGTCTATTCCGGTTGACGATGTTTTGGATCTTACTTGGCACAAACAGGTACCCTTGAAGGTGTCTATCTTGGCTTGGCGGTTGGTTCAAAATCGCTTGCCATCTAAAGATAATCTGTTGGCTCGTGGCATAATTTCTTTTCAAGATCAATCTTGCGTGACTGGGTGTGGGGGCAACGAATCAGCTGAGCATTTATTTCTTCATTGTTCGTGTTTTGGCCCTTTATGAAGTCTGGTTCGGGGCTGGATTGGTGTTTCCTCGGTTGATCCGCTCAATGTTAAGGATCATTTTATTCAGTTTGTTTATTTAGCCGGTGGTTTGAGATCTAGTCGTTCTTTTTTACAGCTCGTGTGGCTTTGTACCGTGTGGGTCATTTGGACGGAAAGAAACAACCGACTTTTCAACAATCAGGAGAGTACCATCTACCAACTATTAGATAAAGTAAAGGTTCATACTTTTTGGTGGGTGAAAACTTGTAATATTAATGTTCGTAATAATTCTCATTGTTGGTGGTCGAGCCCCTTTGTTTGTATGGGCATCGGCTAACCGACTCTTGGTTACTGAGGTGAACTGTGTATTTGACTTTTGGTGGAGCTCTGGGTTGACACACCTTGTGCTAATTTAGAGACTCCTCATCTATTAATATATATCCCATTTTTGCTTGTTCAAAAAAAAAATAAATTTCAAATGTTATTGCAATAAAAAAAAATGGAAAGATATACACATAAATGCCCATCTTTTTACCAGTATAGCACATATATCATTTCGCTTCGGAGTATATCTTTTGCTTAACCTATAAGCAAAGAGCAACTACAAAATAAAATCGAGCCCAACATTTATCGCCCTTCCCTTAGTTACATTGTATGCTTATATAAATTTCATTTATAACGATACTAGATTGTCGGTCACTCGTTTTCAATATTGCTTCAATAATTTATTAATAACGATTTTTCTTTTTTATTTTTTTTAAAATGATATAGGTCGAGTTTCATTTTGAAATTTATCTTAATAAATACCCACTCCGGTCCTTATTATAAGAAGAAAAACAAAAAAACATCAAAACTAATACAATCATTATTTAATATAACTTTTTTAATATTTTTATAACTATACCCTTATAAAAAATTGTGAAACATTAAATACATTCACAAATATTAAAAAGACAAACATTAAATTAGGGGTAGAAAAGTCTTTTAAACAATAACTTCATCTTAAAAGTTGTAATATTTTCTTATAAATAGAACCAAAAAGTTTTTTGAAAATTTTCTTATATACAGGACCGGAGGGAGTATCATTTTACATGTATTAGTTCAAAAGTTACTTTAATCACATAATTAAAATTAAATCTACAAAATTCTCGATAACATAACTCAATCGGTAAAGATACCGTATAATATATGCAGATGTCAAAGTTCAAACTTTAAATTTCTCTTATTCACCTTAAAGATGAATTTATATGCACTAAATTACTTGACTTAAAAAAATGGCAATTATTTGAAAATGACAATTATTTCTAAAAAAATATTAATATTCAATTAAATATGATGTGATGCATGGTTGTGGTGAGACATGTTAGTAGAAGATGGTTTGTGGTTAACTTACCCCCGTGTCCCTAAATAAATAGGCCACACCTTCCAACTACATTTCGCGTCAGGCATTCTTATTGGCTTTGCTCTCCAACTCAACTTCTCCCATTATTGTTATGCATTAATTTTTCAGCTGCATCATAAAGGCAAGGAAAGATGGGATTAATTCCAACTAGAAATATAACCCGTGCGTTGCACGGGTTGGATTAAAATGTTTTTAATAAAAAAATATTGAAAATAAATTTTTTGGTAGGCGTGTAAAGTTATTCTTTGATTTTTTTTAAAAATTCAATATTTTTTTCTATTTTTTTGCATTGAGTGAGTATATAATATATAAAAAAATTGCTTTTGACATTCAGCTATATACAGAAATCAATAGATGTGATAAATTTAGGAGATATGCTATTTAAAATAATCTCCCCGAAGAATTTTCAAATGTTCTTCATAGTGGATTCTTCATAATAGATTCTTCTATGGTGCTTGATATTAGTTATTGAACATCCTTTGAGGTAGAAGATATGTTATATGATATAATCTTCATCATTTAGATGTAAGAAAAAAAAAATTATGATTTTTTATTTAAAGATAGTGAAAAGTAATGCTATAAATAAAAAATGGAAACTTAAAAAGAGAGATTATATATCTTAGTTTTCCAATGGAGGATTCTTATTTTCAGGGATGAATAAATTGATCTCCTTCATTCTCCTCCATATCCTCTTATATTATATATTTAAAGTGAACATTCATATGTCTTTCCAATGGCTAATATAGTAGCGATTTATTATTTAGTTATTTAAATAAGGGCAATGTAATTCTAAAACTGATTAATTAAGGAATTTTAATAGGATTTTAAGATATTTTTTTGATTTAAATAGGATTTTAAGAAATGGATACTCGAATGGTAAAAAAATAAACAAATAATAATACTTAACCAAACGAAGTAATCCTTTAATTAAAAGTCAACTAAGTATATGAAAGGTGCAATTTATGATCTTTTTGAAAAATCTAATGAACGTAAACACAACAAATATAGTCTAGCTTCTTCAATAAATATACTCAAGAGAAACCCAACTTTAGAATATAGTAATAAATTTAAATAAGAAAAGTAGTATAACAAACATTATATCAATAAAAAAAGAGGAATTAAATATTTGGTAAATCTATATAATAGAGCAACTAAAGTCTGTACCCTGCCATAAAATTCATCGAATAGTCAAGACATATATGAAGAGTAAGAAAGAGAAGCAAAAACTACCATATAAAATCGAGAGTACCACTCAATAGTTGTTTCGAGATATTGAGGACCCCCAAAAAACAAAATTTATAATATAACTTTTTTTTGGTGTACCTATAATACAACGTTTAGGAATAAGAAAAAAATAGTAGTTCAAAAGTTGGTGTGATTAAAGTTATTTAAAAAAAAATAGGGCAATAACAATGAATTAGTGAATGGTCATAATTAAGGAATAGGAAAAAGAAATAGAAGTTTAAAGGTTGATGTGATAAAATTAATTTTACAAAAAATAATATATGACAATAGTAATTAATAAAAACCGTAAAAGTCATCCTTTCATTTTTTTTTGTAAAAACTAAATTAGAAATTGTGTAGTTTTTTTTTGCTGAGAGGTATTAATTATGCAGATATAATTATAGTGTATAATGTTGGGTACCTGAGGGTTAGGCGTATTGTTTTTGTTTTTATGCATTACAATAGCACTTTGGTTTTACATAGGTTGTTTTACAAAATCTTGATTTTTGTTCTCTTTCTTTCTCTCTATCTTTAACTTGTAATCAAACACAACACATAACATGAACCGATAACACACAAAGACATCAACTTTTCAATGTTTCTTATATATGTTACTTGGTCCCTTTGCAATTAATAATTTTCATTGTTGACTTATTCAATTTTTTGCACGGCAAAACTCAAGAAGTAAAACTCATTAACTAAAAGGATTCAACTTTTTTTTTCATGTGTGAAGAATTCCACTTATGTTAGATTAAATAACCCACAATTAGCAGACATGTTACTATAAACTTTTAGCAAGAATGATAGATAACGTGTGTGTGTGTGTGTGTACACACACCTCTTAGACAACCTTAGCATACAAATAGATAGATTGATTCATTAACAAAATTAATAAATGATGATAAGTTTTGTAACTTATCTATGTTATTATTATTAAATAGAATAAGGAAGGTTAGAAAGTTATAAAAAGAGTATTAAGATGTTGTTTTAGAGGTGCCACATAAGCATAATACTAACTTAAGAGTGACTTAAAATAGTATGAGAAAGGATGTGATTTTAGAGGCCCCACATAGGTATAATTCAAGCATAAGAATGACTCGAGCTTAGAATAAACCATAGTATAGATAGATAGATAGAAATAGAAGATAGATAGATAACAATCAATAGAGAATAAAATTACAATTATACAAATTCTCTATGTGATACAATTAAATTTTATAAATATAGGAACGTACTATACCTCTTCAATTGTCTAAAATATACGTTGGAAACGTAAGAAAAAACTATATGTTGGAATCTTTACGATTGTGGTCTTCAAATAAGCCATAGAGTACCATATTTAATTAGGTCTTTTGGCACTTTTTTTGGATTTTCCTAGGCTTCTCGAGCAATAAGGATGCAACCAAAGGAAAAATAGAAGTCCATTTATCCTCTTCTCATCATTCACACGAAAAAATAGACATACACACTAAGCAAGAAAGAAAAGTTGAAAATTAGACTATCAAACGTTGTATCAAGTAAAAAAAGTAGGGCTAAAATATTTGGTAAATCTCTATATTATAGTAACATGAGTCCTTATCATGCCATAAAAACCAATGAATAGGCAAGCCTTATGTCAAAAGTGAGAAAACGAAATAAAAATTATAATACAAAATTGAAGAGTATCATCCAAGAGTTTGCTGAAAAAAACGGTGATCATCCAAAACTAAAATTTATACTACTCAAATTTATACATACAATGATTATAGACAGGACAATAGCCCCAAATAAAAAGTATAACCCACCAATTCATTAACAAACGTGTAGAAAAGTATCTTTTGTGAAATCGATTTCAATAGAAGACATGGTGAAAATATTTGGAGATTGAGTGAAATTTTATGATTGAGTGGAAAAAGAATGTGAGATAGGTTGTGGTTATAAATAGTGGGATGAATCTGAAAAATCACTCTTTAAATTTTTCTATTTTGTAGGTTATATTTGGAGGAATGTTAAGAGATGTATCCAATGATGATGGTGTAAGAAATTTGGTAGGTGTTTTAATAGTTTGCTGGGTGCATGAACCGTTACTATTTGATTATTAAAATATGGCTATATAAAACAATTATGTATTCAATTATTTAATTTTGTAAAAGAAAATCATTTATTTATTTATGTAACGTGGTTGTTCATCTTTATCTACTTTGGATTCATAAATAAAACTTTGTTGATTATGAATAAGAGAGGATTCAAAATAATGATTCAAGTAAGAAATGTGAGGAGTTTTTGTAACTTAAACTTAACTATATCATTATTTTTACTTTATTATTATTATTATTATTATTATTATTATTATTATTATTATTATTAGATTAGATAAAATAAGAGAGTATAAATTAAGTTTTTTTTAGAGGTGTCACATAGGCACCATCCTAACATCAGAATGATTTAAGTTTAGTTTACAAAGAGAAGATATAGATAGATAGATAGAGACATTTGTCCAAAAAAAAAATATCATATGTACCATATAATCAAATAACCACACCTTTTCAACTATACTTTTAAATATAAATTATTATTAATATTTTTATTATTATTATTATTATTATTATTATTATTATTATTATTATAATTATTATTATTATTATATTCCTTTAATTAATGGACAATGAAATGAGTTACAAAGTCCACTTAATTATGAGTTACATATTTAAGAATTATAAGAATGAACATATGTAAATATATTTAATAATAAATAGATGGAAAAGAAAGAAAAAGAAAAGAGAGAGCCACATGGTGAATGTTTAAAAAATTGATTAGAAAAAGAGACATTGATGATGTGACATGTAAGCAAAGTGTAGTTTAGAATACATGTATATAGAGAGAAAATAAATGGAAAAATTGTTTTAATAAATTGAATACCCTTCCATGCAAATCGATCAAATCAGATTTAAGATTTATTTTTCAAAATCGACTCAAATCTAACCAAACCATATAGAGATACTAAAGCATACAAAAAGTTAAATGATAAAAAAACTCTTTTCAATGTTGATGTGTCCTTCTTCACTTTCCTCAACAAGGTGGGTTTTGGAGCTTCTATGCAGAAGGAAATTTTGTCATAGCAAAAACTGCGTGGATTACTCCTTTACTCGATGTAGATATGAGTGAAGCCATATCACTTTTATCTACAAGAGTTGTGTTATTTGAACAACAATTGACAACTTATGAGACAACCATAGATTTACAAAAAAAATAAGGTATTGACACAGAAACCAAAACAACAGAGAGAAAAAGTAAAAACGTGATGTAAGTATGAGAGAGAAAATTGTTACAAAAGTTGTCAAAAAATGGTTGTACAAATATCATTTCTCTATCTGCAATGCAATGGGCAAGAGAGCTCAATCCGGTGAATATGGATTTTGAAATAGACTCCAAAGATGTAGCAGATAACATATATGGTAGGGATGATTTTATGGCAATAATTATTGATTGTAGACACTTGTTGATGACTGATTTAATGAACTCTGATGTGAAGTTCATTAGAAGACAAATCAATGGTGTTGTCCATAGTTTAGCCAAGGAAGCACCACATCATGATAATTTCCAGATTTATCTTAACATTCAACATTGTATTACTATACTTTGATCATTAATGAAAAACTATAAACTTCTATATGTAAAAAAAAAAAAAACTCTTTTCACCTCGTGTTTAAACATTAATTCTAATATTCAAACATTGATTCGTCAAGTTGTGAAGACTAACACGTTTAAACATTAATTCTGATATTTAATCAACCTTTATATCCAAATTTTTCAAATTTAGTTGATTTCATTTAAATGTGTTAGTCTCCACAACTTGACGAATCAATGTTTAAATCTCTATCAAAAAAGTTACTTCATATTTCGTGTAAAAAAAAACTCTTTTCACATTTCTCATATATTAAATGTTTCCCTGAAAAAAACTTCAATTATTAAACGTGAATTTTAATTGTGTGGTAAATGGTTATTTGTCTAAAGTTCTGACTGCTCAAGGCAGCACTTGGTGAGTTGTGAACTGACTCTTTCTCTGACAACCAGAATGTATTTGATCCTAATAAAATTTAAGGATGCTTTCAAGTACTCGTCTATAGTTTTTAGGGATGGCAAAACGGGTTGGGCCCGTCGGGTCGGCCCGTTTAGCCCGCCTATTTTGGCGGGGTGGGTTGAGATTTTGAATCCGCCATTAGTAGGGTGCCCGTCCCGCATAACCCGCTAAAAAACGGGACGGGGTGGGTCACTACAAGAATTTTGCCTTTTACTGACGGAAAAAAATCCCTCAGTAATGCAAAAAATCCCTCAGTAATATGTATTACTGGCGGATTGATGACAAAAAAAATCCCTCAGTAATACCGGTGTCAGTAATGTTACTGGCGGAATATTCCCTCAGTAATGGAGAGGTAATTCTGACAAAGCATTACTGAGGGATTATTCCCTCAGTAATTACTGACGGACTGTTCCGCCAGTAATTACTGACAGAATAATCCCTCAGTAATGCACCATCAAATGTGTCCCACTATTACTGACGGATAAATCCGCCAGTAGCGTATATGCAGATCTACATTACTGACGGAAATTTCCGCCAGTAATGTACTTCACACGTTTTTTTTTTGTGATCCCTTCCCACTTTTTTATGTTAATTAAAGAAATAAAATTTTAATTTAATAAGATAAATTAATTAAACGACATATAATCATAATATTGTACAATCCATAAATAGTTTTCGTATAAAATCATAACTTATCCAATTCGCTAAGGTGGAGGAGGAGGGGGTATAGGCCGATTTACTACTAGCTATTTAGGTGGAGGACCAGGAGGTGGACGCGGTGGTAATGATAGAGGCACCACAACAGTGGGCTTTGGAGGCATGGGAGGTGGGGGAGGCAGAGAGTGGCAGGTAAAACAACACCATCAGCAAAAGTGATTATAGCCCATTATGTCCATTGTCCATTGATCACTCTATTTCTTCTTGATCATTCCCTCTAGCAAAAGTGATTATAGCCAAGCAGTCCAGCAACTATACACAAAAATGACATTAATCAGAAAGTATATAACATCAAAACTCATAAAAGGAGACGAGGGAAAAAACAGAATACAAGACAACATTTCAAAACTCCTCACTGAAACATTTTTATTTCTAGCAAGAGATTCATCCAAAGGGGTAACAGATTCTTCAAAAATCTCGCGTGCATTATGTCTACATCCAACTGTCAAGGCCAAACAACCTGCAATGGAATGAAATTTAATATTCAATTAACAAAAGCAATGTACATTATATATGAAAAAAAGGCATAATTTAGTGAAAATCTTACCAATGGCATGCGATGCAAGAATTATCTCTTTGGCAGATGCCTTCTTTGATCCTTTTTTTACTGAAGCAAGACAGCTATGTATCAAAGTAGCAAATCTGATAAAAAAATAAAAGCACATCATGGTTATGAATTATGATAATCTCCAGCTATGTATTCGTCACTCTTGAGTACCTGCTAGTGAAGGTACTTGACACAGAACTTTGCAACCGCCTCACCTGAAAATTTGTGTGAACATATTGTTGATTAAAAAAAACACAATTTTTTTGTACTAAACGCCATCCTTCCAAATAATCAAATTTTACCTCCATGACCATCATAAATGACGAAGAATGAAGTGGATGAATCCACGTCAAGATGCACCGCATGTTAGCAAAAGAAAAAAGAATGAAAAATATTCAACTACATATTATATAATATAAACGTTAAACTAGCTAGAACAATCTAGGAAACACAAATAACCTCAAAGGATCTCCAATATACAAAGCTAACAACATAATTAATGTAATACACATTTATTCCCCAAAACACAATTCAATCACATCGTGGTAAGAAAATATGAGACAAACCTTCCAAATCAAAATCCCTTCCGCTTTCCACCGGTCATTGTGAAGAAGTCCTGGAATTTTTTCATACATCTATTAATATCTAAATGTCATGACTTCGAGTTCAGACTCGAAAGCAACAAGTTTTCCTTCACAAGGTGATGTTGGCCATGATAGACCAAATCATGCAATATTGTTTTACTGAAAATCATGAATGATGACAACATTTAAATCTAAATCCTTCTTAACATTTAGTATATAATTCTTTTGTCTCCTAAATATAACCATCCAGACTTGACATTCTAGACAAAAATACCCATTGAATGTGTTGGAACAAGAAAAGAGCATTATTTGCTAGCTTCATAAAACAGCCCAACAATAAGGTCTCATCAAATCTTAAAAGCAGTGAACAGTAGGTAGCATAAGCCCTCAACAACTTGTTTACCTGTGTCATAGGCTGATTAGAAGCTCCTCTATCTGCCTCATCCCGTCCTTCCACATAAGCTGCAGTGTGTAATGCAATCCATCGTTACTGTAAATCCATTTTATTAAACATTATCCTGAACTTGAACGAGACTTACCAACATTGACATCAAGTGGAGGCCTCTGATTCATATTCATCCAAGGAGAAGGAGGTGGCTGCGAGGAATTAAAAGTACAATATTAATGAACATGTTAAAAATAAGAACATGTACTAAACAGAAGAGTTCAACAATTTTACAATAGCCAAAGTTTGGGGGATTAAACAACAAGCATATCAAATTGGGGAAATCAAAACAGTATTTCATGATCTATCCCTTGCAAAATCAATATTGGGGAAATTAAAATTAGGGATTAAACAAGCATAATAAATTGGGGAAAATCAATATTGTCTTCAACCCATTAACAACAACAAGCATCAAAATTGGAGAAGAATGAGAACCGAAAGGCTTACCTGAGGCAGCAGCGAGGAGACAAGATTTCTGGTCCACAATGTTGATGTGTCGTGTTGAACTTGATTGAGTCTTGAGTGAGGTCGAGGATGAGAGGCAGAGATGAGATGACACTTGAGAGACAAGGAGGCGTTGAGGTTGAGGGATGTTTGCGACGTGGTGGTGATGGGTGGCGAGAGCGAACTACAAAGGTGAAGAGAAGAGACAGAGCTCAGCCAGAGAGAAGAGTGAGGGTGTGCCGTGTTTCTGTGTTAAAAAAAGGGTACTTGCGGATTTTTCAATCTGTCAAACATTACTGTCGGATTAAAATCCGTCAATAATTCAATGCCATGTGCACTCATCGTTATTGACTGAAAAAATCCGCCACTAATCCAAGGTAGATTGATCATGAACATTACTGACAGACTTATCTGCCAAAAAAGTAATTTTCTGAATTATTGAGGGTTTATTCCATCAGTAATGTTATTGAGGGCTTTTTTAATGTTACTGAGGGTTTATTCCGCCAGTAATTACTGAGGGTCTAAATCCCTCAGTATTGCAATTTTGAATTGGTTAGTAATTTGAAGAATTCTTGTAGTGGGTTGGTCCGTCGGACTTAAGCAAAAATAAATAAATAAAAAATCCAGACCCGTTGTAAATTGCTTATCGTCAACATCCAACCAAGCATCAAACACCGTTGTTAATTTGGATTGAAGACTACTTATTGTTATCGCTTACTATTTAATTTTTTGTTGGTGTGGATTTAGACATTGTATCCAGGTTTTGTTTTTGTTGGATTTGAGTATTTCCTTATGATTTTTTTTTCTTGTTGGTTTAATTTTTGTTGATGTAGATTTAAACATAGAATCCAAGTTTTGTTTGAGCTGTTGGATTTGAAACTATTTCATTAAGATTTTATGGTTTCCTTGCTGCTTTAATGAATCATGGATGTTTGAAGTTTAGTTTTATATTTCGATTCTTTAAATATTCTTTAATTTTATGTTATTTTTACACGTTTTTGCAAATTTATTAATTATTTTCTAGAAAAAAAAGTTGACGGGGCACCCCGCCATGAAACGGGGCGGTGTGGGTTTTTCAATCCGCCATAACTAGTTGGCCCGCCCTGCTCCGCCCCTTTTTTTGCGGGTTAATGACGGGGCGGGTTGGACCGCTTTGCCATCCCAAATAGTTTTTGACTAAAGCGTTTGGCCATTTGGAATGAGATTTTATTTTCCATTTGACTACTATCATTAAATCAAATGTTTCTTAGATTGTTAAAACGAAAAAAAAGATATATTATGTATCAGAATAGAATCCGAACTAATTAGGCTAGAAATTTTTTTATTCTAAGTTGCAAGGTGGCTATCAAGAGAATACAATCGATGCATGCATACTGATTAGTTATAATTGTGTTAGTTACAAGTTGGTTGGTCAGATTATTAAATATAGTTATAGTTATATTGACGGTGTTATATGTACTCCTTCCGATCACATTTATATATAAATATTTTTTTTTCACATTAATTGAATAACTGATGTATTTAAACTATAATATAATATATATACATCAACTATTTAATAAATTTAAAAAATGAATAGTTGTTTATAAATATGATCAGAGAGTAACTATGTAAGGACCACTTGTATTCATATATATCTTGAAAGTAAATATTGACTGCCTGGTAAAACTTTTTTTCCTCTCTATTTCTCTCATGTGGTTTGAGATGACATATATTTTGAGGGCAATAACTATGTACTAATAACCAATGCAAGTTTTCCCAAACATTCAATCATATTGTATCTTGTTTTTTTTTTTGTGTACAATATCCCATCTTGCTTTATGTTGTAATATTCTTTCTTGAAATACCTACACAATATACTTCATGATATACTAATTAAAGATATACTAAAACTTATTTACACACTTATTCCAAAAAAAAAAACTTTTTTACACACTCATGCATCGTAATCAAATTAGAAAAGACTTTTAGTTGATGATAAGTGAAAACAATAATAACTTCAGCAATAAAAGTGGAAAGAATAAATAAAAAAAATGAGCATAATATTTTCCATTCTTATGAAAATATTTTATATATATATATATATATATAACTATTTAAATAAATGAATAAATAAAATTGAAATTTCTTGCAATTTGTACTATTTTGTTTCTCACGTAGATATTTTGTTTATTTTTTCCCATCATTTAATGAGAGAAGATGTTGATATGGATCACATTTCTTCCCATCTCCACAACCAAACGAAAATGAAAAGATGACGTATTTATTTTCTCTTTAAACGACAATGGCATTTGTTGAAGTTAATGGGAAATAGAAGGGCAATGTCATATATTCACAACTATATATGACATCACCCTTCATCCTTCATGATCATCATTCACAATCAAGTAACTCACTCAGTTGATTGAAACATACCAAAAAAGAAAAAATGAATCTTCTTACCGATGAGATCAGAGCCAAATCAGAGGTATACCATGGAGATGAAATCTGCCAAGTGAAGTCCAAGGAACTTCTCTTGGAAATAAACCTACCCAATGGCCTTTTGCCTTTGAAGGACATTGAAGAATGTGGATATCATAGGGAGAGTGGTTTTGTGTGGCTTAAGCAGAAATCAAGCTATACTCACAAGTTTGAGAAAGTTGATAGGCTTGTGACCTATGGTACTGAAGTCACTGCCACTGTTGAGGTTGGTAAGATCAAGAAGCTAACTGGTGTGAAGGTGAAGGAGCTGTTGGTTTGGCTCCCATTGCATGAAATCCAGTTGGATGATCCACCAACTGGTAAGATCACGTTCAGGGCCATTACAGGGCTTTTCAGAACATTCCCTGCCTCAGCTTTTGAGATAGAAGAAGAAGTTAAGGATGTGAAGGAAGAAAACAAAGATCAAGTCAAAGAAGCAGAAGCACCTGCTGCTGCTGCTGCTGCTGCTGCTGCTGCTGTTGAAGTCAAAGAGGTCTGAATCTGATTCTGAATTATGAGTATTGGTTAAATAAGTTTATTGAAAAAAAAAACTACTTATGTTATGTTCCAGTGCATTGTAATCCTTTCCATTTCTTGCTCCACAGCAATGCTTGTTTGTTATGTTTCAGGGTCTTTGATTATTCTGCTCTCATGGAGCAGTTTACTTGAAGACTAAGAATATATGAAATTATAATCATTAATCATGATATATGATCAAAGATAATTATTGAAATTTACTCTCTTTCATTTTTCATTCAAAACATTATAGGTTTTTACTTGAGCTTAATTATTGCGACTCCAGGTTCAAGGGCAATGCAATCCAGCATTAATTTACCATTACCATGCTATGAATACGATACTCATGCTCCCAAATGAAATTAATTATTTTCTCCTAAAAAAATAAATAAAAGCACACATTCTACAAAAGTAAACAAGGACATATTCTTTAAAACCTTACCTTCATTAGAAGAATGAAAGGAATAATAAGAAGTCACAAAATTAAACACAACAAACCAGAATCTGAAAGTATATGAAATGCAAGTTCTGAGAAGGTAGGTCCACCTCCAAATCCATTCCAAGATACTTAATCCCGAACCTAAAATGCAAGTTAACTCATCAAGTTGAGTTGAAGTTTTGATACATGAAAACTACAAGTTCAAAGTTGACTAGTAAAGAAGTGAGTCCAAAACAGACAGAAAGTTTGCGCCTGGTTTTTCCCTTCAATCTCTTGCTACTTTCAGCATTCAAAACTTCAACGCCTGAAATAGTTTAAACCAAAAGCTTGAGGTTAGGACCATCAAATCAAAATATGTATTTGCATGTTGAAGAGTCAAGACTACATCATGGTTTAGTAAATTTGAAAGGCAACGATAAGGCTAAGGCCACAAAGTAGTTGTTAAGGCCTCGTAAGCCTTCACATTCTATCCACAAATGTGCAGCAAAACACTATTCAAAACATTGCTTGTCATCATGCCAACATTAAGTATAGGCTGTATAGCTCAACAATATTATTAATAAAATGTCACTAACATGAGTAAATGTTATAGAAAACTAGTAGTTGTGTGTAATAAGGCAATTTCTGACATACTCATTTTCCAATATTGTGCATGACGTTGACAAGGTAGACAGAGACACTTTCAAACTACGCTTTTGATCAATGTATAAGATACTTATCCTACAGATGATACAAACTTAATTGGAGAGTCAAGAAAGGAGATAAATAAAAAGTTAGAGATATGGCAGCAAGCCTAGGAAACACATGATTTCCAGTTTCCACCATGGTAGAAGTAAAACAGATTATTATGTAAGCCAGGTCTACCGAACCACAACAAATTAAAAAAAAAATGTAAATTGTAAAGGTAAGAATTGGAAAGCAGTGATTCAACAAATCTTAACTTTTGAGTCTATCATAGAAAGTTAAAGGGAGATAAAAGCAGATATTAGTCACAGTATCCAAATAGTATGGATGAAATAAAGGAATGCTTTGTTATGTGATATCAAAATTCTTCTTAAGCTAAAAGGAAAATTGTGTTACGCAGTCGCAACGTCACAAGACCCACAATGTTGTATAAAACCAAAAAATTAAACCTATATTTGGTATCACAGTGAGTATGTCAGAATCACGGCGACCCACTATGATTTTCCAAAAGCTACACTTTTTAGCTTTTGCAAAATCACGATGAATCACGGTGATTCTGATATATTTACCGTGATACTAAACATACATTAAATATTAAGTAGTATATAGTCAACAAATAGGATTGAATGAGTGCTTATGCGAAAAATAGGCAGACTTAGAAATATAACTAGTAAATAGTTATTTGGAATAATAACTCTCATAATAGAGAAGATGGTAGAATATCATCTTAGGTGGCGTGGATTTGTTCACATAGTTCAACCATTAATGATGCCTACCTCTTCGATAATAGAATAGCTATAGTTCTGTATAGTTTTTTGATGAATTAAGGTATACAATGTTACAAACAATATATATAGTACTACCGTTAAAATTATAGCAATACCCATGAAGTGAACTCAACATGGACGTAGAAAGGAAATGCTGTAAAGTATCGATACTATAGTTTTAGAGACAAACAAAAAACTATAAATCATATTGTCGATTTTCCTGGTTGTGGTTGTTTACTCAAAGAATGCGCAATTTAAAGCCAACAATAAAAGATGCAGAGCAAGTTTGGTTAAATACTGAAGAAAAACTTTGATTGTCCAAATTCTAGAAATCTAGACCATAAAAGCAAGTGACAAAACAGGCAAATCAAACCCACTTATAATCACCGACATGAATTAAAGTCAATACCTATCTTAATGTGGTATTAAATGTAAATTATTTTTCTGAGAAGCAATCAATTTATAAACATCAACCGGGTACCGCAGCTTCATAATGAGAAGCCACAAGTTTGAAAACATCAACCCTATACCCTGGATTCCGGCACGGATGAAATCCAACACACTCGAAAAGATTGAGTCTCTTTAAATAAGATCATGCTTCAGTTAATCCAAAGGAAGTCTAGATTTCCTTTTAGAAATGATTATGTGACGCGGCGACGATAATTCAATACAAACGTTCATGAGAAGAGTATTGAAGTCAATCCTCACAGGGCAACAAATCATTTTGACAAAATGTTACAATGCAAATTAACTCAAGACTAGTTTTAAAACCAAGGTCATGTGTTTGGGAGACTGTTTGAGAGAATTTTTGAAAACAACTTTTGACAAATTACATAAGCTTTGTCAACTTATTTTCACAAGCTCTCAATATAGCTTATAAAAACAATTTAATATTATTTTATCTTTTGCTATAAAAATGGCTTATACAAGCTCATAAACATAAGGGTGTGTGCTATAAGCTGCAAATAAATTGTTAATACAAACATGCCCTAAGTGTCAATTTGCATATATAATCAAAAGATCAAACATTGCAATCATAATACCTTAGAAGCCATGACCCATCTGCGATCCATCCAATCCTGATGCAGCCTCAACCGAGAATGATGAAACTCCATCTCTTCATTGAAGCTCCTGAAAAATACAACATACTTGGAGTCCCCAAGAACTTTTGTAACAACACCAACCCACCAACCATCATTGTAAAAAGCATCAACTTCGTCGAAAAATTTGAACTCAGCAACATCATCAGTCTTTGGTGGACGAGGCCTAATATGCCGGATATCCAACTCCTCTGTCAAAAGCTTAGAATCATCATCGACCAGGGCTTCGTACTCGACGACAAACCTAAAATGTCGCTTTAATTCAACAATGGTGCCAAGAAACCAAGCCCCTCTGAGACCTTTTTCATCACTACACACCTCAACCAATGCTCCTACCCTAAAGTGAAAACCATCCTTCTCTAAGGTCACTGTTTCATCGGCTTTCACCAACACCTTTTTCTTGATTTCATTGTCGACATCCTATAATATTTACAATTAACAAACTATTCCACAACATCTAACAAGCAAAGAAATAACAATTCAGTATAAACAATGGAAATTGAAGCTTACCTGCTGTTGAAGTGGTTTGGAAGTGTCTGCGGCCGCGGAGGAGGAAGAAGCACGGCTTTTGGATCTGGTTGCCATGGAATGGTTGGATTAGGGTTTTTGATTTCACGAACTGTGATTGCAGAAATGGAAAAGAACACGACAGTGAATGAATGAGAGCGTTTTATTTTGCTGTTTTGTTTTTTTATTACGTGAAAAGTGTGTATGGACTTTGGCGGGAATTATTAGAATGAGTTTATGATCGGCTAATTTCATTTTTGAAATCCACCGTTACAAATAAGTTCTTGGAAATTGGGACTTTTGTATGAATTTTTGCATGACTAATGTGAGATGTATAAGGTGTATTTTCTTCTTTTAAAAGATCAAATTTATGATCACTTATATAAAAGTCCACGCTTTTACTATTTGAACCAATTCATTATTGATTTAAGGACGGTGCTTGTGTTATAACAGAGTGGTCTCGACTACTCCAATAAATACTAGTAAAATTTTATATTAACAACTCTAATAACATATATATTAAGCTACCTCTTGTCAAAAAAAAATTATATTAAGCTACCTCAAATAAATTTATTTATAAAGAATTAGTATAAATTATCACTTTTTTTTTTACAAAAGTATAAATTATCACTTGATTGACATACTTATTCATCTTGTTTGATGAAATTATAAGTTGTCAAGACAACACCCCGTAAAAGATATAGACAAGAATTTCTTACAAATAACTTAATTTGCTTGTATTAAAAAAGATATTGTGTCTTATTAGCTGGGGGAGTCTGCTGTCCTCCTCGTTTTTAGCTGTTTTTCTGTTGATGTTCGTCTATATGTGGCGTCTTTGTAAGTTTTTCCGTTTTTCAGGTTAGCCTCTAGTAATATTTTCCGTTTCAAAAAATATAGACATTGTGTCTTATTGATACAAAATCTATTATACAAAATCTATTATGAAATTTTTTTTTGAAAAAAAATTCTATTATGAATAAGTTTGACTATTTAAAACATTGTAGAGTTCAACTTTCTTGAAAAATTATAATCAAATATTATTATTTTGTGCTGCTTTAATTTATGTTTTAGGTAAATAAAAATAATGTTATTTTTTTTCTTACCGATTAAGTTTAATATATTACTTTTACTGCTTTCTACAACCCTTATAAAAAAAAGCCAATATTATTTTGCAAACTCCGCTATTGGTGTTGACTGAGTGTTTGATATCTTAGTGACTCCGAGTGTTTTTTTTAAAGGATTGTGCATTAAGTCCATATGTAACTGGTTACAAGTTGGAAAAATTCTTAAAAATACGAAGTTCTATAATGGTAACCGGTTACACCTCCGAGTGCAACCGGTTACCCATTGATGAAACCTCAAATTTCCTTCTGTAGATTGTCTAAATGGTTATCGTATATGTAACAATCGTTTACCACGTACCTTCCATTTAAAAGTGCCAAAACAAAGCTAGACAACATTGCATTAACACGGGAGTAAGAATTTATGCTATTGATAAGTGTTTAGGTGGGATGGTATATGATAATGATATGAATAGAACCTGATTTAATAGGTTTAATATGTATTTGAGAATATATTCTGACAATATTTATATGCTAAGTCATGTACCTTATGGTTCCATGTCAGTTGGATGAGATACTTTCCGAAAAGATGACCCACACAACGATAAGAGGAGTTCCAACGTTAGCCTGATACAATGGAAATTTTCGTCAGATATTCATGAGGGAAGTTCTGGGACTACTCCACCCGGCCATTCCATAAAATCAACTCAGATTAATTGCTTGTTACAGTCTAACTTAATAATAATTCATTGAATATGCAAATTATGACAGAACATGTAACTTAGACGGTTTACATATAGTTAATGATTCTAAGTTTCCTCATATCGCTATCAACCTAGCTAGGATAGGTGAAACTCACTGAGACCTTATGTCTTATCACAATCCTTTTATTTTATTTCAGATAAACAGGTTGCTTGCGACGAGGATAAGTAGAAGAAGCATCATAAGTTATGATTGCATTGTCTTATACTAGCATTATATTTGTCACTTGTTATGTATTATGTACTCGTTAGTAGCTTTTGTATTCAGTGCAACTTACGTATGTACTCGTCAGCAGTACTTCATTAGATATATTAGACGTGTTGATTGTATTTTATTTAGAAAAATTTCTATTATTGTAACTTTAATGTATCCAGTACTAAAAGTTAACGCTCAACTAAATATTCTAGACAAATTTAATATAGACGTTAAAGTCCACACATAATGTCAAAAAAAAAGTCCACACATAATCGAACCAAACGATGATTCAAAACTTTGAATCATGAACAAGCACGGTCTATATAGTTTGGTTATTATAGAGTAGTTTTGCCTCACTTTTTGAATAGTTTAAAGTAATTGAACTATGATACATAAATTCTTCGTGCCAATGTTAATTATATTTGTAGCTGCATGAGCTAAAAAAAGTGGAAAAATCATATTAAGTGTGTATTTGGTTGAGTTGTGGCCATTGGCCAATAGTCACCGTGAATTTAGAGCTCTTTTAATGTGGTCTTTAGTTCTTTTTAAAGCTAATATAGTGTACGGTTTACTGTGATCTTTCTTTTACGTCTATATGAACACAACATTTGATGCACATTCTAGCAATAAACCAATAAGATCGAATATTAATCAAATCCATACAAAAAAGTTACAACCATTATTTCTCATCTACCATTTGTCGCATAAAATGCATATCTATTGATACCTTGTGAGATCCATCCATGAAGCTTGCCAGGAAATGTTAGATAAATTTTTGTCAGCATATTTAATAAATGTGAGCTTGCCGCGAATGAGCATAAAGTAGTTTGTAGGAGATGCAATATCTGTCTCAATTTTTTTCTTCTATTTAGGTATATGCACACACGTCGGAATTGGCTCCTCTAAAATGAGATATTTTCACCAAATGTGTGTCAGATGGTAGATGTTTAGATTCCTTAACTATTTTTTCTTTGAGGGGTATTCCTTAACTGTTTGTTTTAGGATTCAATTTTTTGTCGATGCGTATAGAAAATATATGTTAGAAAATGTTAACTCCTCAAATTGATCTCAGTTACCTCGATAGACTAGTCTCCACAATTGCACGTTGGGATACCTTAGTTTACCCAAAGACATTTGTGATTTGGATTTAGGCTTAGGTGAGTCATCTCTAAACTGGTTGTATAGTGGCTTAAGATTGTCTTCAAAGGTGAAAACAACATCATAATTTCATGGCAATATTATTAACATAGAAAGGTTTGATTTCTTCGCTATTTTTTTTTTTGGTGATCTGATTTCTTCGCTATATTTACATAGAAAGGTAAAACAGCATCATAATTTCATGGCAATATTATTAAATTCTAAAGTTTATGAACTTTAAAATTCTCCTAAAAAACTTTATGAACTCTGAAGTTCAAGATTTTTTTATCGAAGTCAATATTGTGTCTAACGTCTTGTATTAACTAAACAGAAAGCAAAATAAATATATGTTACAGGAACTTCTACGGTACACCGTATATTTAGATGAACTAATAATCTTGCTTTATAAATATAGTAATCGCTTCATTCTTTAATGGGAAGAATGTTGAAATTCTTTATAGATGATTTTCGTGACATTTAAGAATGTTGAAATTCTTTATAGATGACTCTCTCCAGCCGTCCAATCATGGCCTCTCCCTTGCTATTGGTAGGGATGCAAAGATCTTAACTATTGGTTCACATATGTTAATTAAGATAACGCAACATGTGTGAACGAAATTCAGGTAAACTTAGTTGGTGTAGGTTTCAAAATTTAAATCACTTTCTCTACATTTGGGCATGGTGGAAACATTTACTACTTATAGAGAAGGTTTGTTAAGCAGAGCGCGTCTGCAGGCCGATCGTGGTAACATGTATGTTACTTCAAAGCAGCGGGTTACGGGTAACCCATATCATTTACGTATGAGTATTCCTAAGACATTTGAAAAATATATATTTGTTGGATGAATTCTAACTTATAAGATGAGCCTCTCCAGCCGTCCAATCATGGACTCTCCCATGGTATAGGGATGTAAAGATCTTGTTGTTTTTTGGATTTCCAAACTGTTGTATTTGAATTTCCAAATTCTATTTTGAAATAGAATATCTACCGAAGTTGTTACTAGGTTGAGTCACGACCAGGTCGCTCTATCAACCACGCCGCCTCCAGGATAAAACAAGCTCAGCTACAACTGTGCGGTTAACTACTGCACTGTAGAAAATCGTTCGAGATTTACACCTCCAATATGGTACTAAGACCACTCTTTAATACTGAAACCACTTTCTAATATGGTATTGTGACCACTCTA
The DNA here is from genome assembly GCA_018208015.1 of Medicago ruthenica. Lineage (NCBI taxonomy): Eukaryota > Viridiplantae > Streptophyta > Magnoliopsida > Fabales > Fabaceae > Medicago > Medicago ruthenica. The sequence continues at coordinate 28,098,127 of CM031371.1, read as the reverse complement.
TTATGGTGCTAAGACCACTCAAATATGGTGTTATCACCATTCTAACCTTTAAGCTCTCCAAAATATCAATATGGTACTCAAATACGGTGATACCACCGTTCTAACTTTTTAACTTCTCCAAAAATAGAAAAATATCGAAAGAATATTTATATATACCGTTAAGATCATTCTTAATTCCGACGGGACATTATTATTTCAAAAGGGACTATGATCTTAAAAGTACTCTTTATTCCGAAGGGACATATATTATCGAAGGGACTATGTTCTTAAGACCTTTCTTAATTCTGAAGGGACTTATACCGAATAGCGACTAAGGTCTTAAGAACACTCTTAATTTCGAAGGGACAAAAAAAGAAGATGAGGAGAAGAATAGCTCGTTAACACAAGCTGGAGGGAGAAGAGAGAAAGAGTTCTCGACAACTCAATAGAACTCTTTGGTGTGATTTTTGAACTGAGCGGAGTGCTCTATTTATATAGAGATTTTGTAACTGTTTTAGCTAAAATTGCGGCAGCAGTTACTCTAATGGATAAGATCAAAAGGAAACTTAACCACTAATCAGTTCAATAACACTTGTGGATAAGATCAAAAGGAAACAAATCCACAAAAGTGGAGGAAACAAACTTATTGGATATGAATGAAGGAAAGATAGGAAATTCAGTTGAATTCTTATTCTTAGTACAACCAACATCAACTAAAATTATGGGAAGTGATATTCATGAATAAAAATAATAATTACTGTTATTTTTATCATTATCAAGTATTTAAAATTAAATACCTCAATTTAAACACTACTAATGTGTGTGTTCTATTTTATGTGGGACCCTCACTCTCTATTTTTTCAATTCACATCACACTAGTTCAAAGTCTTATTACTTTGTGTTTAATCTTCTAATTTTCTTCCAATTTCACACCAATGTTCCAACAGATCTTAATTGTTGATTCACATTTGTTAATTGAGATAATGCAACACGTGTGAATGAAATTCAGGTAAACTTAGTTCGTGTAGGTTTCAAAATTTAAAGCATTTTCTCTACATATATGCATGGTGGAAACATTTACTAGTGATAGAGAAGGGCTTGTTAGACTGACCACGTCCGCATGCCGATCGTGGTAACATGTATGCTACTTCTTCAGAGTTGTGGGTTACGGGTAACCCATATCAAGATGCAGAGAAACCTAATCTTGATGTTGTTCATGATATGTGAGGCGATGATGCAATGGAAGATGGAATTTCTAGTGGTCTCACTGACACTTTTGTTCCTGAGATATGTGCAGGCCACATGGCCTAGGGGTGTTCATGGGTCTGGATAACCCATTCAACCCGGTGATTCAAACCAACTCAAGCCACATTTTTTTCGAATTGGTTCAATTTCGTGTCTAATCTAATCAAACACAAAGTGGTTTGGTTTGAGTAACGAGTTTATGATTCCAAATCTGTGAAACACGAAACCAGTCAACCTGTGCAACGCAAAATTGTTAAATATTTTATTTCTAATAATATAGTTTAAGATTTTTATGTAAATTTAAACTTTAAAATAGTAAATTTATTCTAAATGTTAGAATTTTCATGAAATAGAATGTCATTTAAGTGTCTATGTGAGTTTAACTCAGTTGGTAGGATATTCCATAATATATACAAGGTCAAAGTTCGAACCCAGACACCATACTTATCACTTTAAGAGGTGAATTTCCAGTCAATAGACTAATTGACAAAAAAAAATTGTCATCGAACTTTTAAGTATATATTTTTTAGGAATTTTAAAAAAGTCATATCTAATGACTTGTTTTTTTTAGCAAATCTAATGACTTGTTGATCAAACACAACCCGCTCATCTTCGGATTGGGACCCAAATTGATCTGCGGACACCCCTAACGTGGACAATCAACTTCGAGATGAAGTGATAACATATTGTTAAAATTCATGTTGTGTTTCTTGTCAAAATAACTATTAACATTTAAGGGGAGCTAAAGATCTTTACCAACGGGAAATGCTGAATGATGTTGTCATTCATCATGCAAAGGTTGGACGATTAGTCGAAGTATTGGGAATCCTACGGACGGTGAAACCGTGAAACTCAGCTATGGGTTGATCAGTGAGAGGGCAATTTCTACTTTCATAGATTGGTGGCCATAAAACACCAACAATTTGTAGGTGGGAACGATGACCGTTACGCTTGGGGATGTATGGTTCGTGTCACATATCTATTGACAAGGAATAGACTACAACGTATTAGCATATCTTATTGGGAGTTTCCTTACATTTTGCTTAGGCTGCTGAGTTTGGTGTAACAAACTTGTTACTCTTGGCTACTAAAGGAGTCAGCGCATTGTAGCGAGCAACATTGGGAGGAGGTTTAGGGATAGCTTTTTTTTTTATATTTTTTCTGGTTGGGTCCACACTCTTCAGTAACAAGAGGGCATTCACGGTAAACGTTGCATGTTTAGAGTGTTTTTGAGACCTTGTAAGTTGTAAAGATACAAGTGTTGGTGCCCTGATACACTTGTATAAAAAATTTACGCAAGGCAAATCCTTCATCACATCAGTTCGCTTTCGGGTTACCTAACCCTTTTGTAGGTATCAATGTTATTACTCTTTTTTTTTTGTTTAGATAAGTAATACAATTAAGTGTAAAAGCGTGTGTTTTTTGTCTCTCATATTTCGCTCAACTGATTTCAGCTAAGAGATAAAGAGTTAGAGTTCCTAGGTTTAAACCCGGAAGGAGTAAATATCAATCTAACAATTAATTACTAACATTTACCATTCACGAAAAAAAATTATATCTACAATCATAAGTCTATCAACACTTCCCTACTTATACCCTGACTGTTGTAGACTACAACTGGGATATGTTGAGCTATTACCCTGATCCATTAAATGGAAGCAAAAGAAGGACAATGGTCTAGTGATTTCTTTTAGACAGATCCTTGATAATGGTCTGGTAATTTCTTTTAGACAGACTATTGATAATTTGACCGATGATACAAACAGAATTTTATTTTCATGATTCCAGGGGGACTGGTTTTTCTTCAATCTCTTGCTGCTTTCAGCTTTCAAAACCTCAACACCAACGCCTGAAATAGTTAAAAACCAAAAGCTTGAGGTTACAACCGTGAAGTCAAAATACATTTTTGCATGCTGAAGAGTCAAGACTACATACATGGTTTAGTATATTTGAAAGGCAGTTATATATCATTTGCTTTTTATTTTGACGGTCACAAAGTGGTCAGTAAGACCTCATAGACCTTGATATTAGCCACCATAGCAACAACATATCACAATTCAAGTATCGATCAATAATATTAACAATTTCTCGCTAACATGAGCAAGTGCTACAGAACTAGTAGTTGTGTGTAATTTTCAAATATTGTGCATAACATTGACAAGAAAGCCAGAGATGTTTTCAAACTACTCTTTCTATCAATGTATAATACAACTGTGTGCCTTTTATTAATAGAGATCATATAAACTTAATTGGAGAGTCAAGAGAAGAGATAAAAAAAAAAAGCCTAGGAAACACGATTTTCACATATAACAAGCCTAGGAAATACATACAGTTCTTCTTAAGCTTGAAGCAAAATTTTATTACAGTCACAACCTCATAATAGAGAATATGAAGGAATATCGTCTTAGGTGGTGTGGTAATGTATGGAGAAAGGAAAGACTGTCAAGTATTGATAATGAGAGCAAAGACTAGATAGGGGATAGTAAAATAGTTTTAAGAGAAAGCTACAGAAACTACAAATAAAAAATCAAGAGTAATTTAGTAGTAACTAGTAAATATCTTCCAACCAAATACATGGCATATATAACATGATTTTATGGTGACAATTAATTGATATTGTTGATACCGATAAGAAAAGACTTAATAATAGTAAAAGACTTTGTTATAGCTGTTTGCTCAAATTTCTACTAAGCTCTACTAGTATCTTTATGCTTACCCCATTGTATTACACAAACCCCCAAAAACCATTATCTCAACCCACACATCATTCTCTGCAGAGAATGCGCAATTAAAGCCAACAATAGAAAATGTAGATCAAGTTGGGTAACTACTGAAAAAAACTTCGGTAGTCCGGATTCCAGAAATCTAGACTGTAAAAGCAAGTGACAAAACAGGCAAATCCAACTCCGTAGTAATCATTTACTTGAAACTTGAGTCAATAATTATATTAATGTGTTAATAAATATAAACTAATATCCTGGGAAGCAATCAATTTAAAAACATCGACCGCGTACATCACCCTCGTATATGAGAAACCACAAGTTTCTAAACATCAGCCCTTTACCCCATATTTCAGTAGGGATGAAATTTAACACACTCAAAAAGATTGAGCCTGCCTATATAAGATTGTCCGCCAGTTTGTGCTTTAGTTCATCCAAACTCCAAAGGAAGACTAGATTTCCTTTTAGAATTTGTCCCAAGACGTGGCAAGGGTAATTCAATAAAAACATTCCATGAGGAGAGTATTGAGCCAATCCTCACAAGCCAACAGATTATTTTGACAGTATGCTATAATGCAAATGAGCTCAAGTCTAGTTTTAAAAGAGTGTCAATGTTGATAATCAAAAGAACAAACATTGCAATCATACCTTCGAAACCATGACCCATTTGCCATTCATCCAGTCCTGATGCAGCCTCAGCTGGGAATGCTGAAACTCAATTTCCTCATTGGAGTTCCTGAAAAAAACAGTATACTTGGAGTCCCCAAGAACTTTTGAAACAACGCCAACCCACCACCCGTCGTTATAATAAGCATCAACTTCATCAAGAACTTCAAACTGAGCAACTTCAGCAGTTTTTGGTGGACGAGGCCTCATTTGCAGGATATCAACATCCTCTCTCAGGAGACTTGAATCCTCATCCAGCAGGCTATCGTACTCGACAACGAACTTACCTTCTCCCTTCACCTCAACAAGTGTGCCACAAAACCAAGCTCCTTTAAATCCCTCTTCATCACTACAAACCTCAACCAATGTCCCTGGCTTAACCTCAAAATTCACATTCTCTTCCGTCACAGTTTCATCAACCTTCGCCGTCACCTTTTTCTTGATGTCACTATCATCCTATAACATTAAATGCAAGCAAATTAAGTTAAATAACAATAACATATGGCATGATTGGTTTGGCTTATTTGAGCTTATCTACCGGCATAAGTTTTATGAGACTGTCTAGGAAAACTTATGAAAACAGCTTCTAACGATTTTCACAAGCTATTTTCAGCTTATTTTCATAAGTTCTCCAATATAGCTTATAAAAACAGCTTATAGCGTATACAAAAACAATTTAGCCTCATTTTATCTTGCATAAGTGCTTATCATAATAAGCGGTTCATCCAGACAGGCCCATACTAAGACATGCAAATAACAATGCAACACTAAAATTCAATCTAAACGCGATAAACAACAGAAATTAACCCTAGAATTCAAACCCTAGCATACCTGTTGTGGAAAAGGTGGGACCCATTTTTCATGCATCCATTCACGGTGAAGTCTGAGCTCCTCCTTGTTGAACACGATCTGCTCCTTCGAGACTCTGAAATACACCGCGAATCTTCCATCTTCCAATTCCTCAGTAATGTGACCCTCCCACCATCCGTCATTGTGATACGCATCAACTTCATCGCCGAATTTGAACACCCGGTTGGCCTCCGTCGGGAGAACTGGTCGGAGCTGGTGAAGCTTGAGTGATTCTTTGAGGCGCTTTGTACCAGCTTCGTCTTCCATCAAGTTGTCGTACTCGACCATGAACTTGTTGTTGGCGAGACGGCGGACGATCTTGCCGGTGAACCATGAGCCGCGGAAACCGTCTTCGTCGGAGCTGATTTCGACTAAGGTGCCGGGTTTGAAGAATTCGGAGGCGGCGGAGGAAGAGCGGGTTTGGGATTTGGGTGACATTGGATTGTGGGATTAGGGTTTCACGATTGCAGAAATGGAAAAGAAGAAGAGTGAAGTGTGAAAGAGTGTATCTGTATAGTGTTGTTTAGCGGGAATTAAGAATGAGTTTATGGATTTATTATGCCATGTTAATGTTAATTTCATTTTCAAATCCACCGTTAATCTACCCTCCCTTGTTTTCATTTTCTCGATCACCCACCATTACCACTACTAAATCACTCTTTAACAACATTTTCCAAATTCATTATATTTGTAACAAAAAATAAATTATAATGATCCTACCCTGCCAAAACATGAGTCTCAAAATTTTTACATGGACCCATAAAAGCTTTAATTAATGAAAGATAGTGTGCAGACTAATATGTGCTTAAAGAGTGTGTTATTATTATTCTTTATTAATTTTTGTTTGGTTGATATTGCGACGATTTTGAGCATCGTGATCAGGATCAGCCCAAGCTATGGTTTTAGGCCTCAAAATTTTGAGGAAAAATAAACATACAAAAGTTCAATTTAGTTTTTTTTTTGAAAGAAAAAGTTCGATTTAGTTATTAATATATAAGTGATTTTGGTCTCAACAAGTATGTGTATGAATGTGCATTAGAAAATGTTAATGGAAGCTGAAGTTAGTCAAGGTTTGAGTTTTCTCAACGGTGATTTCCTTTGTTTCATGGTATAAATGTTGAGAGAGGAACTATGTTCCTAGGATGTGGATTCCCTAACTACTCCGTTAGAGCGTTAAATGATATTGTTTTCTTGGGTTTAAGCTACACAAATAAATGTATAAATAAAATAAGAAAGATAAAGAGGTAAAATTGTGAATTAAGTTTGTTTGATTGATTGAATGTGTTAATTACAATATATGAACAAAGTATTTATAGTGTGACTATTGTCTACTAGCCAAACAACATTGCCTACAATGTGTAACCTATATTCGGCTAATTTTCACGAGTGTTGCATGATAGCTCCCTTGGTAGTGGAATCGAGGCGCCCTATGTTAGACTTCAATTTTCTCTCCTCGGCATGATCTGTTGACAAGGTCACTTTGTGTGCAGCTCCACTACAGATTGTGTGTCTTCTCTACTTCCTTTAAATGGTTATTGGCGTTGAGAGCAGAGATTGTGGGTAATGCGGCATAGTATCGTCCCAATATGATTTTAACTCGGTTCTGAGCCTTTAATGATCCACATTCTAAGTTAGTGGCTATGAGAAAGAATCAGATTTCTCACTTGGTTGGTCTAACATCGTATATCCTTCACTCGGTTGAGCCCTCCTCAGTCCTCTCCTAGTTGCTTAATCACTTATTTGTTGAGTTTGGCTAACAATATAATTAGTTTTAGGTGCAAACGAAAACTTATAGTCCTTTTATTTTTTGAATGACAAATATTAATTGTTATATTAATATTTTTCTCCCTTCTCAGGATTCGAACCTTGGACTGTTAACTCCTTTAATCTCTTGGCTCAACCAAGTAAGCTACATATTCCCCCACGGATAGTCCCTTAAGTTTCCCCATGCGTGCAGATGTGTAAGGAGAAAAACCATTCAATAACATGTATTCGAAATTTGAAGTCGATTTAACTTCCCTACGCATCCTCCACATATGTAGGATCATTAATATGTCTTAGAATATGTGAGTCTCTTTAGCTTTCTCACGCGTGCACATGTGTAAGGAGAAAACCATTATTATTCGTTGGAAACTAACAATCTATTTAGTTTCCTGAACGATGCACATGTGTAAGGAATAAGATCATTACTATACATTGGAAACTGAGAGTTCATTTAGTTTCCCCACATGTCCACGTATGCAAGGAAAGGATCATTACTCTTTCCATTTTTTATTTTTTGATGTTTTAGCTCTTGACACAAGTCTTAAGAAGTAATTAAAATATAGAAATATTTGTATGTTTTAGACTAAAATGTCCTTATTTATAATTAATTCACATGTGATAAGTCAAAGGTCACAACTCTTTTAATAGTTTTATAGTGAGTTTTTCAACAAGGATAAACTTGAGAAAAAAATATTAAATATACTAAAACATCAAAAGAAAAAAAATGGAGGGAGTAATATATATGAGAAACATGTAGTCCTTTTAGTTTTCCCAATCCTGCACATGTGTAGGAAGAAAGAACATTAACATGCTTTGGAAATTGTGGCCGCCTAAATTGGGAAGTCAAAATTGTGTGCTTTTTTGATGAGTCAAGGACATTATCTCTTTGTAAATGAGTAAATCATCAAATTCGTCCTTGAATTTTCAGGGACCAATCAATTTCGTCCCCCAATTTTGCGAATATCAATTTAATCGCTGAATTTGTCAAATGTCAATCAATTTCGTCCCTCCATACAATTGTGGTGTTAACGGTGCTGATGTGGGACGTTAACCACACACATGGGTTGCCATGTCATATGCCACGCAAGCAGGGACTCATATGATGGAATCTACACATAATTTCCAGGGACGAATTTGATTGATTTGCAGAAAATTTGTGGCATGTTTTCAACCGTTTTCCAACGGCTATTTTTCCCCCAAATCCATAAAATTGGAACCCTAATTCTATCAATCTCTCATATACAGTCCAAAATCCCCAAAATTTCTTCAATTAATCTATTACAAAGTTCTTCTCCAATTCTAAAAACTTAAAACCCTAATTTGTTTTGATTCAATTCGAAATCAAAAATCCCCAAAATTTGTTCAAGCAAAACTGTTCATCCTGAATATGAAATCATGGGTGGTTGGCATATGGGCAAAAACAGTTATCAAACGAGTGAATCATCTTCAAGCTCTATGTTTAATGGTGATGTCAAAGTGCTTGAATGTTGGTGTCCCAGAATTTATGTTGTAAGAAAAGCCAATACTCTCAAAAATCCAGGAAGGCCCTTCTATGCTTGCCCTTTGCCAAAGGTATGTTTAACAACAATTATGTGATGTCATAATGGTTTGTTTAATGATGATTGAATTTGAATTTCCTTTGTACAGGATGATGAAGATAATTGTGAATTTTTTGTATGGGTTGATGAAGCTGAATAACTAGGATACTTTAAAAACAATGGAATTGGTGCTGGTCAGGGAAGAAAGGCAAGATTGATGGAGAAGGTTCGGTCTATGGTTAAGGCTAAGGAAAGTGGCAATGAAGAGTTTTGGAGGGCAATGTTCATGGACAAAATTGATTGTGTAGGAAGTGAGCTTAAGTTGATTAAGTATTTGATAGTCATAATTTGCTTGTTTGAGTTTTTTTAACATGTTACTGTATTGTAATAGGAGTGTGTAATTCTAGGGTTGGGATAAACTCCATGAATTGGGGTTGAGTAGAACCGGATGGGCCATAACTAGAAAATGGTACTCTAATAAGTCCAGGAGCAGTTGGATGTGATGGAGCAGGACCCCTCACTGGTGTTTGCTTAGACCTATCAGTTGAAATAACTAGTCCTCTCATGCCATATCTCCTTGTACCAACACCCTGCAATAACATTTTCAATCAAATCAGTCCCCAAAAATATAAAATTTTCAATCGAATCAGTCCCTGAATTATGTAACTAACTATCAAATTGATACTTGTCCAAGCACTACTTCATTTGCAGCAACATTGATGACATTTCCATTTCCTGCAACAACATTTTCATTTCCAGGCACTACCTCATCAGCGTAACATTTTCTTCCATCCTATGAATTTTGGCAACATTAGTCAACATTAGTCATAATCACTCACAAACAACAACATACAAACATTACAACAATTTGATGTTAATCAATCTGACCCTAAACATCAAACTATGTTAAAAACAACAAATGTAATACTTTTCATCAATTTTACTAACCAAATCATAAAAACAACAAATGTTCAAGACTTAAACAAAAAACCCTAAAATGGTTAATCTGATTAACGAAAACTAAGGTTCAAAATGGATAATTTGTTCAAGTCTCAAACTAAGGTTTAAAAATGGAAAGGAAAACGAAAATGAAAACAACAAAGAAAAAAAATGAAAACGCAAACAAAAAAGAAAAAAAGAATGTTTATTTTCCACCAAAATCAAAACGAAAACGCAAAAGATTTGGAGAAATCTTACCTTCACGTCGAAATCGTCCTTCAAATCGTTCTCCACCTTGGTTCGTTCCCCTTGCGTTTGCATTTGGAGAGGATGAAGATTGTGGAGTTTTTAGCGGGAAGGAGAAGAGTCAGGGATGAGTTTGATGGATTGTGTGAAAAGGGATGATGAAAGTATGTGTTTCTAGAGGGGTAAAACGGGAAAACCAGGAAAAAATTAAAACTGAAAAGTTAAAACTGAATTTTGTACAAATCCATCAAATTGGTCCCTGTACACGTGGAAGCTAGATGACATGTGTACAATCCAGCACAACATGCAGCAGGCCACCTCAGCAGCACTAACAGACTGTTTGGACGGAGGGATCAATTTGATGGACGTCTGTAAAATTCAGGGACGAATTTGATATTTCACAAAATTAGGGACGAATTTGATTGGTCCCTGAAAATTCAGGGACGAATTTGATGATTTACTCATTTGTAAATCGTATTTTTACGATAAACAGAGTTTTTCATATATGCACGGAATGGAGACTCTGAGAATCTAAAAATCAATGCATTGTACAATGTATGCCTTAAATGATTTGTGGTTTCCAATGTGATTTGTTTTTCCAAGTGATACATATATAATGGATCAATTTTGGAGCCATAAATGTAAATAGATTACAGCTTTGGTGCAACAAGGATTAAGAGAACCAACAATCATTAAATATACAAAGATATACATGTTCGAATTGGCTCATCTAAAATAAGATACTCTATTAGAAAAAATAGTACTCTCCCGACTGATATATGAGAGAAAAAAAATTAATAGTAAACTAATGTAGAAATTTTTTTTAGCATTTACTTTTCTTAATATAACAACAACAACAACAACAACAACAACAACAACAATAATAATAATAATAATAAATATAGGTGTATTCCCCAAACTACCTCTTTATCTACATTTTTTTTTCTTGAACTTGTTTCTTGAGAACAGTAGTCGAGATATCCGCAGTCGCGTGATTAGATGTGTGCGATGACATATATAGTATTGAGCGATCTTATAAAATTATTACACTATAATCAATTAATTTTTCATTTTTATCATTCGTGACTAATTTTAATTGATTATGTAGTGACAAAATTAGTATATTATAATAGGTCAGTAATTTTAATTTCCTTCAAAAATCTGTTAAACTATTGGCACTAAAATGTCATCTGTCAAGAATTTTTCATTCTCTTGCGCTTTCCTTCTATGCGCTGGGTATACAACCTTTTGTTTCTCTTGGTTTTCTTCTCGTGTTTTCCTTCCTTTTCAACGACAACAAAATCAAACAACAAAGCTAGTAAATGGAATATTTTTGGAGAGAAATAAAAAATAAACAAAAACTATTAAGCACATAATACAAAAAACCAAAACAAAAAGAAATTGTTGTGGTGTGGATAAAAAATGATGAAGGTGGATGAACAGAGTTGCTTTTACTCTTGTGATTTTTTAGAATTCTCTCTTGTGAATTTTTTAGAATCAAATTTTGAGAATGAGAAGAAATGGGAGAGAGTGAGAGAAATGGAAAGAAAGGAAGAAAAAAAAGGGGAGAGAGAGAGACATAAGAGAGATTCAAAATTTAAAATTGGATAAAGATGTGTAGTGTTAGACATAGAGTTGAAAAATGGGATAAAAGTAGGAAAAATTTATCACTTGTATAATATGACGATTCAGCCCTTCAGTGTAGAAGCTGAAATGATATTAGAGTAGAGGTAGTGTAAGTCAAGGTAAAAAAATTGGCATTGCATCTTGGCACTTAATATCCATTTTTCCCTTTGTGAAAAGTGAAAGCAGACATGTAAAAATTATTGGGGTAGGGACACTTAAATAACTTTGGTAGTTACTTGATTTCTTAGATATATATTTGATATTTGATTGATTAAAGGCTAATTTTTTAACGATAACTTTAAATGTGTTGAAATTAGTGAAAATTTGCATATATTTGAGTCCACCCATTATGACTTGAATTTTTTTCATTAGTTAATGTTACTCACTTTATATTATAAAGTGAATTGTCTACTTTAGAAGAATTTGATATAAAAATACTACGCAAACACCTCCAAAATAAAGTTATATATCACATGTATTATCAATATAAAGTCTACAATGCATTTTATAAATATAAAGTCTACAACTTCTCAAAAAAAAAAAAATATAAAGTCTGCAAACCAAGACTTTTTAAAGTATAACTTGTGGTGATAATTTAGAAACAAGGATGGGAAGGTCAAAAAAGTGAAGATGTAGGCAAAGATAGTGGAGATGTTGTATATTGCCTTTGTCCTATCATCTGGATGTGATCCTTAATTTAAGCATTATATTTGTGTCATATACACTATTGTTGCTTCTTTAATGGAGATTATATAGTTAATATGAGGTGAAGGCTAACACGAGAACCACATATGATGGTGATCCATGGTGAAACCTCATATTATAAGCATTAGATTGATCTTTACGTCACACGTTAATATATTAACTATTATCATAATCCTTGAGTTAGGTGTAAAACCATACAAATGAAAGAGTTCTCTCATAAATGTTTTAACGTTGATATATGTACAGACTTGTGTTGTCTTATTTAAGCGTGCTTAACATACATCCCTCACGAACATAATTTTTATTTTGTATAAAGAACAAATAAATTCATTTCCTCATTCCAACTAATCCATGAATTGTTTATTGTTTTCTATCACCGAATGAACCATGTTCATAAAAACAGTAGACTTACAAACAAAATTTTCAGAGACTAAACTATACTAGGTGAGCCTAAACCTAGGCATGAAGGCTAGTCACTCATCCAATTAATTGTTAGCAAATGCATATTGTTAAAGTGCTAGAGAATGGTGTTGTAGCAGTGACATAAAACACATAGCAGAGAACATATAGAACAAGACACTCTAAAAACGATGGTGGTCGCGAGGGTGTTAGAAATGAGTTGTGGCGCCATCAATAGGACGTTTGTGAATCGATACACCGTTGTTTTGGTTGTGTACCTTAAATGAAACCATAGTGAAGCTCCTTGCCTCGCTCATGCTGTAGGCCCTTGAACTTTGTTTGTTTGAAGAGAAAGAATCATAAATAAATAAATAAATGAGAAAGAAAGAGGGGGAGAAAGAGACAGGTTAAGTAAATACTGAATTTTTGTATTATTTTGTGCAAGAAAAATAAAATAAAAAAATTACAATATTTTATATTCTCTTCATTTATTAAAAATGTAATTATACATAAAATTATACATAAATATATCAAAAACTTTTTACCAAGTATGACAATACGAGACAACCTGCTCCATCTCGCCTCACCCTGCCATCAAACTGTCAAAAAAGGGACGAGGCAGGGTGGGTTGAACATCTCATCCTGTCCAGCCACAGGTTGGTGTGTTGAATTTGTATTGATGGATCAATCCTCCCTGTGCAATCTTTCAAGTCATATGTATATATGAGTGCATGTATTGGTATGTGAATAGAGGCTTTTAAAGGTTCGAAAGGTCATGTTATATACGAATGCTTGTATTGGTTTATGAATCTGCAACAAGCATTTATAAATCAAGTACATATCCTGCATCTTTCATATATTCAAGTCTCATCTTCCAAGTCATGTGCAGAGCAATCTAAATCAAGTACATATCCTGCATCTTTCATATGTCTAATCAACAATTCTAGAACTTCACACACCTCCTTGTTTGAAGAATCAAATCCATCTCCAACAACAAAACTGTAAACCTGATTTTTCAATTCAATCCAGCTCCTCCCCACCTCTTTCTTACTTTTAGTACTTCTCATCAGTTTCCTCAAGCTGGCAAAATCAGCCCAGTTACCTTCAGCGGCAGAAAAATTTGATAAGAGCACGTAAGTTCCCGCCTTATTTGGCTTCATATCCAAAACCTTCAAAGTTGCTAATTTTTGTATACTTGGTTGTTTATGTTTTTTACAAGCTCCGAGAAGGGCTACCCATATAGACTCATCTGGCTTGAATGGCATATTCTCTATTAGTTCATAAGCTTCTTTTACCCTTCCTGAACGACCGAGTAAGTCCACCACACACGCATATATGTCTCGATCCGGTGGAACATTATAATAACTGGTCATTAATCTAAAATATCTCAGACCTTCGTCCACTAGCCCGGCGTGGCTGCAAGCACTCAGAACTGCCATAAACACTATCTTATCAGGTTTAATACCTGATCCAACCATCTCATTGAACAAATCAACAGCCTCTTTTCCATGTCCATGAGCACCATATCCAATCATCATAGAAGTCCATGAGACCAAATTTGCGTGCTGCATTCCGCTAAATATTTTATGTGAATCAGCTACATTTCCACACTTCGCATACATGTCTATAAGGGCATTGGATAATTCCAAGTTGTTATCGAGGCCTCTATGAATGATTCCACCATGAAGCTGTTGCCCACAATACAGAATTGCTAAGTTTGCACATGCAGCTATAACACTAGTAAATGTGAAGCAATTTGGACTAAAACCTTCCGACACCATTTGTGAAAATATGCAGAGAGACTCCTTAGAATCCAGTGTTTCAAATCCAGCTATCAAAGTATTCCATGTAATCATATCTTTCTGAGTCATTTCACCGAATAATTGTTTTGCCTCAGATGCACAACGACACCTGCAATACATGTCGAGTATGGAGTTCATCACAGGAAGATTGGACTCAAATCCATGATTAATCACTGCAGCATGTACCTGCTTACCCAAATTACTTGACCCAATTGAGGCACAAGCACTAACTGCAATTGAGAAGCTGAAGGGACTCAACTCTCCTTCCTCCTGTTCTCCATCAAAAAAGAAAACTATGTTAAACATATTTCACCTCGTGCTCGTATCAATGATTTTTTTCTTTCTTTTATTCTTTCACCAATGACTCAAACAATAAAGTATCTACAATATAAAACAGGAGCTTACCATAAACATTTGGCGAAAAATTCGAAGACCACCAAACGAATCACGTCTATGAGTATAGCCAGTAATCAAAGTAGTCCAAGAAACAGCATTTTTAGTTCCAATATCCTCAAAAACCAATCTTGCATTATCCATACTATCACAACAAGTAGCATACATATCCGTAAGTGCATTATCAACATATATCGACGAACCTTGCGTACCAATCTTAATCGCCAACCCATGAACCAACTTCCCACAAGAAAGAGCTTTCAAACTTTTACAAGCTTTCAAAACCGCCGAAACAGTGAAAGCATTCGGCTTCACCCCATCTCTAAGCATATTGGAAAACACATTCCAAGCACGGCTGTGATGATTGCAGGAGGTGTAGCCGGTGATCATGGACGTCCAGGCAATAACGTCTCTGTGAGGCATTTCGTCGAACAGTGTGTGTGCTTCTTCGAATGAGCCTTTGTCAAAGTAGGACTTGATGAGATCGGTTGTTAAACCGGTTAAGTCTTTGGGATTAAAGGGTGTGTCATTTTGGATGCAGCGAAGAGAGTTTTGGACTGATAATGGAATTGGTCGGAAATTGGTCGAGGATAGTAGCTTTCTACTACATGCCATTAAACCTTGTTGAGAAATGCTCATGTAAAACATGTTTGTACTGCTATATAGTGTGATGTTAATATAAATGTATTATAAAATTGTGTTCAATTAATAAATTGTGGTGAATTAATAAAATTTGTTGTCAATTTTAAATTTTGTCATTTTAATAAATCATGTTGAATTAATAATTCAAATGAAATCTATCCCCGTGAGCTTAGCTCAGTTGGTAGGGACATTGCATATTATATGCAGGGGCCGGGTTTGAACCCCGGACACCCCGCTTCTCCACATTTAAAATGTGTGACAACAAAAATAATAATTCAAATGAAATCTACACAAAATTGGATAAAATACAATTCGAATTTTATAATCCAAACAATGTTAAATACGCTTTCGACTATAAAACCTGGACCGAGGTAAAATAGACAAAACAGAGGGCGCACGAGAAAGGTGGATGGTCGGAGATTCATAACGCCAAAAACATGTGTGTTTTCGCTTTTTTTTTCTTTTTGATTTTGCTTTTGGTCCGTAACCTTTGAGTGAACTTTGATTTTATTCCCCAATATTTTATTTTTCTTCAGCCCAGCCCCTCGATTAATATTAGCAAAAAAAATTAGACAAAAAAATTCACATGGCAGCAGTCAAGTGGTAAGATTTCTTGTTATGTCAGCGCCTCTTGTGTGACTTGGCTGCCAGAAGACAAAAATAGGAAGAATTAAAATCTGTATTTTTTTACAGGAGTTATTTCTAAACTTCGCGTATATTATAGGGACTAATTAAGCAATTAACCAAAAATATAAAAAATTATTACTAAACTATTTTTAATCTGTCAAGTTAGTTCCTGAATAATAAATTAATAATGATATCTTGTATTTTTAAACACAAATAAAGGAGTAAGTTGATGAATTAATAGTTAGTGCATTTTTGAAGAACTATAATAGTGGAGTCATTCCTGGATTGGTATCCCCCAGAGTAGGAGAGTTGCTCCGAACTGGGTTAACAAACTCACTGTGTACTTTTTATTTCCGCTGTGTTCCTTTTAATTTGTGCTTTGTTACGCTGCGTTATTTTAATTGTAGTTCTGAGTAGATAGGTGCTCGGACAGTTGTGTCAACATTGTGCACAGCATCTGTCAGTCAGGTTGCCAGGAATTTCAACTTTGACTTTTTCTCCCTCTTTGATTTTTTGATTTTTTGTTTTAAAAGGCTTAGGACAAAATTGGGGTACTACAGCTGCCCCTACTTAATTGTGTCTTTGCATAGAGTGTGTGAGTGCCAAGGGCATCTTACGAACTCTTTGCGAAGATCAATTAGGTAAAAGAAGGACCCGAATTTTGTCCTTCGCGGAATGGAAAAAATTGCAGTAAAAGTAAAATATGCAAATGCAATGATTTGAAAAGGTTGATCGTATCCAGCCGCTAACACTGGAGGTAGATCCACTGGGAATGAAGGTAATCGTATCCAGCCGCTTACACTGGAGGTAGATTCCTAAAGGCAAAGGTGATCTTATCTAGCCGCTTACACTAGAGGTCGATACCTAATGGGGAAGTGATCTTATTCAGCCGCTAACACTGAAGGTCGAACACTGAGGAAGGTGATCTTATCTAGCCGCTTACACTAGAGGTCGATACCTAAGGATAGGTAATCTTATTCAGCCGCTAACACTGAAGGTCGATTCCTAAACAGGGGAGTGATCTTATTCAGCCGCTAACACTGAAGGTCGAAACACTGAGGAATGTGATCTTATCTAGCCGCTTACACTAGAGGTCGATACCTTAAGATAGGTAATCTTATTCAGCCGCTAACACTGAAGGTCGATTCCTAACGGGGAAGTGATCTTATTCAGCCGCTAACACTGAAGGTCGAAACACTGAGGAAGGTGATCTTATCTAGCCGCTTACACTAGAGGTCGATACCCTAAACTGAAATGGTCTTACCCTGAATAGGTGCCCAGCTTTGAGCCGGAAAACATGATTGTATGATGCATGTTATGCTTCATGTTATGCAGTATGATATGCAATGCAATATGATATGAGATAGACTCAATCAAAGATTCCTGCTGGGGAATTGGGGACAGTTTGTGAAGGAGGTTCACTGGGGAACGCTTACTTAACTGTTGATGGAGGCTGATGAATATATGATATTCACTAGAGAATCCTTGTTGAGGATGCATGACATGATTTATGAAATGCATGTGTATGAATGATTTGTATATGCATGCATGAATGATGATTGACATGATGCATGTATTATGTTATGCATGATATGTGGGATGCATGTTGAATGCTGGGAGTTAAGATTGGATGCCGAGCAAGGTCGGGCTTTTCCTGGGGATATGTGTTGGGCTGCCAATGATGATTGGACTTTTCTTTTGGGGTTGAGACTCCCTGGGGGATGTCAATAAGGTTTGGCTTCATGGGGATATAAGGATCATTTTGGAAGCATGATCGATATCCAGCCTTGGTTGATGTTTGGATGTTTAGGGTGCGTACTGGGGAATTTTGTTCCTCTAACCCTTGGGGCTTTTGCGCTCCGCGTGCCGTGAGCTACGCACTTGCCTTTGCTGAAGAGCATAAGTCCTTTGGTGCAATGTTTGGTGGGAATTACCGCAATCCTTTCGAAATTTACACAAATTCAAATGAAACAACGCTTGTTTGTTTTTTTTCTTTTTTTTGGAAGAAATTTCTCTTGTTTATTTCCCATGTTTTAATGCATTTTTCATGAATAAAACAAAATTTTATGCGCTAATGAGAACACAAAATAATAAAAGGAATTTTATTCAATGCAGATTTGACTTCTTGAATGGGTAAAAATAATACATGAAGTGAGAAGTGATTACTTCTCTGAGGAGAAAGATAGAGAAAGACAAGAAGAAAAAGCAAAAAGAAAAATTTGTTGGTTTTGGCACAACACATGCTATTTTCCTTATGACTTCGAGATTTTTGTTTTTGGAAGATGCTGACGAGGCCGATTCCTCTCCTCTTGAATCTTGTCCGGAGCTTGGATGTTGCAGTCATTGCCTTTCTTTTTTTTTGTTAACCCCTAATTTTTGCCTGGACCGCTCTTTCGAGTTTTCAATCCACCGGGGTGTATTTCCTTTTTTGATGTCCTTAATTTTTGCCTAGACCGCCTTTTCAGGTTTTCGATCTAGCAGGACGCTCTCTATTGCCTAAACCGCCCTTTCAGGTTTTTCGATTTAGCGAGCTTTTTTCTCTTCTTCTCTTTTTTTCTTAGGCATAATACCTCTTGACTGCATCGGAGTTTATTGAGAGTGGGAACTCTTCTCCGTCCATAGTGGTGATGATCAGGGCTCCGCCTGAGAAGGCTTTCTTTACCACATACGGCCCATCATAGCTGGGAGTCCACTTCCCGCGGGGATCTTTGTGGATAGGTAATATCTTCTTGAGCACTAGGTCTCCTTCTTTGAATTCTCGAGGACGGACCTTCTTGTCGAATGCTCTCTTGAGTCTCCTTTGATAGAGTTGTCCGTGACATATTGCCGTCAGACGCTTTTCCTCTATGAGATTCAGTTGGTTGAACCTTGTTTGGACCCATTCAGCTTCCTCTAGCTTGGTTTCCATCAAGACCCTTAACGAAGGAATTTCCACCTCTACGGGAAGCACAGCTTCCATACCGTATACTAAGGAGAAAGGGGTTGCCCCAGTTGAAGTGCGAATGGCTGTTCTGTAGCCATGTAGCGCAAAGGGAAGCATCTCATGCCAATCCTTATATGTTGTTACCATCTTTTGGATGATCTTCTTTATGTTCTTATTGGCTGCTTCTACCGCACCGTTCATCTTTGGTCGGTAAGGGGAGGAATTATGGTGCTCAATCTTGAAATCTTTGCACAACTCCTTCATTGTCTTGTTGTTCAGGTTTGCCCCATTATCGGTGATGATTTTGTGGGGAGTGCCGTAACGGCAAATGATTTCCTTCTTGATGAATCGGGCTACCACTTGTTTGGTTACGTTTGCATACGAAGCTGCTTCTACCCATTTGGTGAAGTAGTCGATGGCAACGAGGATGAAGCGATGTCCATTTGACGCTTTGGGCTCGATCATTCCAATCATGTCTATGCCCCACATAGAGAATGGCCAAGGTGAGGTCATGACGTTCAGTAGAGTTGGTGGCACATGCACCTTGTCGGCGTAAATTTGGCATTTATGACAAGTCTTGGCATAGTGGAAACAGTCAGCTTCCATGGTTAGCCAATAATAGCCCGCCCTTAGGATTTTCTTCGCCATTGCATGCCCATTGGCATGGGTTCCAAATGATCCCTCGTGGATTTCTTTGATGAGCATATCCGCCTCATGTTTATCCACACATCTGAGCAAGACCATGTCGTAGTTTCTCTTGTAGAGGGTATTTCCACTGAGGAAGAACTGGGATGCCAATCTCCTGAGGGTTCTCTTGTCGGTGTGTGAGGCACTGTCTGGATACTCTTGCTCTTCAAGGTATCGCTTGATGTCGTAGTACCAAGGCTTGTTGTCAAGTCCTTCTTCGACTGCTGCACATACAACCGGTTTGTCTCTACGATCCATCTTTATGATTGGTGCTTCATTGTAGAAATTTACTTGGTACATTGATGATAATGTAGCCAAAGCATCCGCCACCTGGTTTTCTTCTCGAGGTATGTGATGGAAGTTGATTTTATCAAAGTGCTCAATCAACTCTACAACCCGGGCTCGGTAGGGGATTAAATTGGGATGTTTTGTTTCCCATTCTCCTTTGACTTGATAGATGACTAAGGCTGAGTCACCTTATACTTCAAGGTTTTTGATCCTTAGATCAATTGCTGCTTCAAGGCCTAGGATACATGCTTCATATTCTGCCATGTTATTGGTGCAGTCAAAACATAACCTTGCTGTGAAGGGTTGATATCCATTTCTTGGGGAGATTAAAACTGCTCCAATTCCGTGCCCCATGGCATTTGAGGCGCCGTCGAAAGCGAGCTTCCATCGAGCTTTTGGTTCTGGCCCTTCATCATCGCTTGTGACCTTTTCGTCATTCAAAGCTACGACATCTTCATCCGGGAAGTCAAATTGTATGGGCTGATAATCCTCCAATGGTTGGTGAGCAAGGTGCTCGGATAAAATACTCCCTTTGATGGCTTTTTGAGCAACATATTGGATGTCGTACTCAGACAGCAACATTTGCCAACGGGCTATCTTTCCTGTGAGGGCAGGCTTTTCGAAGATGTACTTGATGGGATCCATCTTCGATATCAACCAAGTTGTATGGGTCAACATGTATTGCCTTAGGCGTCGAGTGGCCCATGCTAAAGCGCAGCAAGTCCTTTCAAGTGAAGTATACCTTGTTTCACAGTCGGTAAACTTCTTGCTTAGGTAGTAGATTGCGTGCTCTTTTCTTCCCGTTTCATCTTGTTGTCCTAACACACAACCCATCGATCCTTCAAGTACGGTTAGGTATAAGATGAGGGGTTTACCCGGAACCGGAGGTATTAAAATTGGTGGTTCTTGCAGGTATTGTTTGATCTTGTCAAACGCCTCTTGGCAATCCTCATTCCAATGAATGGCTTGGTTTTTCCTTAGCAGCTTGAAGATTGGTTCGCAGGTAGCTGTCATGTGTGAGATGAACCTAGCGATGTAGTTCAATCTTCCTAAGAAACCCCGGACTTCTTTCTCGGTATTCGGCGCTGGCATTTCTTGGATGGCCTTTACCTTGTCGGGATCCACTTCGATACCTCTTTGGCTGACGATGAAGCCCAATAACTTCCCGGATCTAACGCCAAATGTGCACTTGTTAGGATTTAAGCGCAGCTTGAATTTTCTTAGGCGTTCGAAAAGCTTTTGTAGATGGACTAGATGATCCTCCTCCGTTTGGGATTTGGCAATCATGTCGTCGACGTAGACCTCAATTTCCTTATGGATCATGTCATGGAAAAGAGTCACCATTGCTCTTTGGTATGTTGCCCCGACATTTGTTAATCCGAAAGGCATTACCTTATAGCAGAATGTCCTCCGCGGGGTGATGAATGTGGTTTTCTCCATGTCCTCTGGAGCCATCTTGATTTGGTTATATCCCGAGAAGCCGTCCATAAAGGAGAAGACTGAGAATTGGGACTGTGTTGTCCACCAATATGTCGATGTGTGGTAGCGGGAAATCATCCTTTGGGCTTGCTCTATTCAAGTCCCGATAATCCACACACATTCTAACTTTGCCATCCTTCTTCGGAACTGGCACAATGTTGGCAACCCATGTTGGATACTTGGTTACGGCTAAGAAGCCGGCATCGAATTGCTTTTTGACCTCTTCTCTGATCTTGAGAGCCATATCAGGTTGAGTTCTTCTCAATTTCTGCTTCACTGGCGGGCATTCCGGCTTGAGTGGCAGCTTATGTACAACGATGTTAGGGTCTAAACCCGGCATGTCTTGGTACGACCAAGCGAATACGTCCACATACTCTTGCAGAAGTTTAATCAACTTTCCTTTCACATCCTCATGTAGGGAGGCTCCTATCTTGACCTCTTTCTTATCCTCTTCGGTCCCCAAGTTGACCTTTTCAACTGATTCTTGGTGAGGTTGTATTACCCTATCCCCTTGATTTGCAAGTCTGGACAATTCTTCAGGCGGTTCATAATCATCCTCTTCATCATCTTCCGTTTGATTAATCGGGAAATCGAAGTCATAAGGGATTAAGGCAGTGTTGTTTTTGGAGGGTGGATTTGTAGATCTGCATGAGTATGATGATTTTTTTTAGGCTTTTTGCAGAATTTTTTTTTAAAACAAATGCAAAAAGAAAAAGACTCAAATGAACATAAAAGAGTGATTTTATTCATGATCGAAAATAACTTTAAAAACATGGGGGCCCCACACGGCTAATCATTTGCCTTGGGCAGAGCTAAATGATTTTTTTTAAAAGCAAAATACAAACATGATTTATTACTTGATCTTGGTAATGATCTCGGGAATTGCGATAGCCCTCCAATTGTTCAAAGCTTCATCCGAAGCGCAACGGTACACCAAATCAGGCACGTCTTCATCTACGTCTTCAAGTAGAGCCACTTGATCTTCATTGATAAATCCCGCACTGATAAATGTTTCCGAAATAGGGAGGATCCCTTGCTTTGGAGGCTTTGAGAAAGTTTCGGCTGATGGATGATACCCCAACCCGAAGCGATTCTTCTTTTCCGGTATGTCCACTAATTTGCCCCATCCGGTAGGTCGGCTTTCTTCTAGGGCCTCTCTTATTGCCCTCCATGATGACATGGCTGTCCTAGCCTCTTTCTTGGGCTTTGAGCTCAAAGTCACGACATTCGCCACTTCCAAAGACTGGAATGGAACATCCACAGCTTCTTCGTCCGTTTCTATATAACGCAATGATGAGAGATGGCTTACCATCATGTCCTCTTGCCCGGAAACTACAATCATTTGGTTATCAATGATGAACTTAAGCTTCTGGTGCAGAGTGGAGGTAATGGCTCCAGCCGCATGAATCCATGGTCGTCCGAGAAGACAACTGTATGTTGGATTAATATCCATGACTTGGAAGGTTATGGTGAAAACCTTAGGCCCGATTTGGACTGGTAAGTCGATCTCCCCTACGACGGCTCTTCTTGACCCATCGAAAGCTTTTACGACCAAGGCACTGGGCTTCATTACTGTCCCTTCACATGATAGCTTGAGGAGGGTAGTCTTGGGCATGACATTCAATGATGACCCCGTGTCCACTAGCACTCGAGAGAGGATATGGTCCATGCATTTCACGGAGATATGCAAGGCGCGGTTATGAATATGCCCCTCGTCGGGTAGCTCATCGCCATTGAAACCCAAGTACCTACTTGAGGTAATATTTCCGACTATCCCGTCGAATTGGTCCACAGGAATGTCCTTGGTGACATGTGCCTCACTGAGGATCCGCAACAGTGCTTCTCGGTGTGCTTCCGAGCTTAGTAGTAAGGATAGCATGGAGATCTTGGAGGGAGTTTGACCTAGCTGGTCAATGATTTTATACTCGCTCTTTTGGATTATCCTTAGGAACTCTTCGGCCTCTTTTTGCGGGGTTGCTTTTTGAGAAGGCCCCGCTTGGTTCTCTTCTTCCTCCACGCTCTTTTCTTTGAGCGGCTCTCTCGGTAGTACGGCTGGCATCTTCCCGAGTTCTTTCGGAGCGAAGACTCTACCACTTCTGGTTATTCCTCCAACACCGGTAATGTTAGTGATGCTGGGCTCAATCTTGGCTAGTGGTTTTCCTTCCACATAGGCCACAGGTTGGTAATTCCATGGTACCCTCTTCGTGCTTTCAAAAGAGAAGGGTGCAGGTACGTGGAATATTATGGGCTGTATAGGTATCTCTCTCCTTTGGTATGGGATTTCGAGAGGTTTTGGGTCGTTAGACTCTAAGGTAGCAACGTCCGTGCCATCCTTTATATAGCCAATTTGGATCCAACCTTGGTCCATTAGCTCTTGAAGACAACTCTTCAACTTTCCGCACTTGTCCGGGTTGACTTTGCAAGCTTCACAGTTGGCGTGCATTTCCTCGAACAAACCAAAACCGGTTAGACGCTCCCTTATGGTTGACAGGGGAGTCCTAACATTGGCTACCCTCTTGATTGGACCAAAGTCCTCTTGCTCTTCCACCGCATTTACAGAGGGACCCGCATGCCCCGGCAATGGGTTATTTTTTACATTGGGGTTTTCCTCTTTGAAGGATAACAGCTTCTTGTCAATAAGGTCCTGTACCTTGTGTTTGAAAACTCTACAGTTCTCGACATTGTGCCCCACGGTTCCTGCGTGGTAGTCACATTTTGCATTTGTGTCGTACCAATGTGGATATGGTGGCGACATTGGTGGTAGTAGTCTTGGCTCGACCATACCCTTTTGGATTAGATATGGCAAGATTTGACCATAAGGCATAGGTACAAGATCAAATTGCCTATTGTTATAATTGTTCCTCGGGCCCGCTTGGTTCCTTGATGGGTACCCGCCTTGTTGTTGCTGCTGTTGATTTTGCTGAGGCAACACTACTGGTTGTCGAGGTGGAGCTGCGGGAATCACTTGAGGTGAGTAACGCCCTTGAGCCGCTGCTGCTGCCACATACGGATAGTGGTAGTGAGGCATTTGATTTGGTGGTGGGCAAGACGGTCCCACTAGAACAACATTCGTCTCCCCCTCTTTCTTTTTGTGAAAGTTGCTGGGGGGTCTTCTAGCTCCACTTTGAGCTTCTAGAGGGTCTTGGATCTTTCCTCTCTTTACTCCGTCCTCTATTCTTTCACCAACCATGACTAGATCGGAAAAGCCGGAAGATGTGCTTCCAATCATCTTGTCATAATATGGGCCTTGAAGCGTGCCCATAAAGGTGTCAACAAGCTCCCTTTCCAATAATGGTGGTTGTACACGAGAAGCTAGTTCTCTCCACCGTTGAGCGTACTCCTTGAAGAACTCATTGCTTCTTTGCAGGAGGTTTTGTAGTTGCATCCTATTCGGAGCCATGTCCAAATTATATTTGTATTGCTTTAGGAAGGCATCGGCTAGATCCTTCCAAGTTTGGACATGGGTACGCTCAAGTTGCATGTACCAATCCAAGGACGCTCCGCTTAAACTATCTTGAAACACATGCACCATGAGTTTCTCGTTCATTGCGTAAGCTGCCATCTTCCTACAGAACATCCGTAGATGGTTCCGAGGGCATTGAATTCCTTTGTACTTCTCGAAGTCTGGTGTTTTGAACTTCGGAGGGATTACCACGTCGGGCACTAGGCACATGTCCAAAGCGTTGTGGGCACCGTATGAACTGAACCCTTCGACAGCTTTCAACCTTTCTTCCAAAACTCGATACATTTGGGTGGTATCATGGTCTTGGTGGGTGGTGTCGGGGGCAGATTGTCTTGGCTGACTATTCTCCACATCATGGGAAATCACCTCATGCTGAGTAGTGGAAGCTCTTTGAGGACGACGCTCTTCATTCCTTACGGGGATTGTGAGCGGTGGTGGAGGTGGTCCATGGCCCTCATTTTCAAATGGTGGGGTATAATCCGGAGGTAAACCGTAAAGAGGCCATTGCACATTGGATGCATCCGTTACTGGGAGAGGATTACTTTCTCGGGCCGATAGAGTTTGCATCAACTCTAGCATCTGATCCATCTTCCCCTTCATTCCATCAACCTCTTCTCTCAAAGCCGCTTGAGTTTGTTCCAAATTGTCCATGATCCTTTGTTTGTTAGCTCGTGTTCCGTACGAGTGTTGGAGATCTGGCTCTTGGACCGAGGGCTTTCGGGGTTTTCGGGCTATGATTGCTTTGAACTGTTTTTTAGGGAAATGAATGAGTTTTTTTTTTGAAAAAAAATGCATGAAGATGCATGTGGATGTATGTATGCGATGAGTATGCAAAATATGCATTTTTTTTTTGCTTTATGGAGGAATTTAAAGGTGCACAATTAATATTAGCAATTCGAAATATTAAAGACCGGGAAATTGATTATGCTTCAAAATATATTTGATTAAATAACATTTGTTTACAAAGTGTAACTAATGCTATTACAAATCAAATAGCCGCTCGCTTCTCGGCTTTGCTCATCTCCTCCCTATAGAAATCTATGGTGTCCTTGCAGAACTTCATAAACTTCTGGATCTCCATAGGGATGACAAAGTAGGGCATGACCATCTCGGCCTCCGCTAGCCTCTTTGGAAGTTGGGTGATTACCAAGTTCGAGAATGCAACCAATTTAGTGAAATCCTCACTTAATCGGGTGGCGTCTTGCCATACACACTCAATCACTTCCTTGCGCTGGTCTAGCTTGACTCTTGCACTTCTAATTTCATCATGTAGTTGTGCAATATGGTCCCCGTGAGCTCTTGCAATCTTGTCGAAGTACTCTTCGAATTTCTTGATGTCTTCTTCGAGACGATTGCACTTTAGCCTCCCTTGATGAGAAAGGCTCTCATGTCTTTGCCGTTGGACGCGTTCGGCTTGAAGCTGCTCTTTGTAGTCTTTAACTACTTCCTGGAGCTGTTGATTTTTCTCTTGAAATTTCAACCTCCATTTCCGTTGAGCTTCGATGGCTAGTTCGCCGAATTTCTTGAGCTCTTGGTTGGAATGTAAGATTCTTTCCAACTCTTCGTCTTTGGCCACAAGGTTGGCATCCGCACTAACCAAGCCGCCTCCTATTCAATCTCTCTTCCCTTCGGAGATTCTTAGCCGTTTTTGGCACACTAGGAGAGAATTTGATACTTCATCACGATCTCTCTTCGTCCTAGTGATTTCTCCTAAAGCTTGGAGGTGCTTCAATTCTAAGTCTCCGTTTTTGTTTTGGAGTTCTTGAATTTTAGCTTTGAGTTCCTCCACTTCTTTGTTGGGAATGGTTGCAATAGGTTTAGGTGTAGGAGATTTTGGAGGGCTTCTGACCACAAAGGGTGGCTTGATTGCTTTGACCCTCTCCTTCACCCATTGAGTATAAAGGGGTTTGGCGACACAGTTTCTCTTGCCGACCCTTCCTTTGCGCACTTGGCTCCATGCTCCCCGGATTCTCTCTAGCAATGCCGGGTCTTGATCGCCTTCCCTTAAGTAGAAAGCTTCCAACAAAAGGTCATTGGGTTTATCTTCCATTGAAAAACCTAGTTGTCGGAGAGAGAGGACCAGGATTGTAGTTAATACATCCCTTAGTACCAATGAGGGGTACGTTAGGGAAGTCCCCGCAA
The DNA here is from genome assembly GCA_018208015.1 of Medicago ruthenica. Taxonomy (NCBI): domain Eukaryota; kingdom Viridiplantae; phylum Streptophyta; class Magnoliopsida; order Fabales; family Fabaceae; genus Medicago; species Medicago ruthenica. Next base: position 28,071,005 of record CM031371.1, on the reverse strand, counting down.
CTGAGGATAATTTCCGGGTCCTCTAAGTTTGGTGAAAACCAATGGATGTCCTTCTCGGTGAGGGCTGTCATCCGTTGCGACCATTTGAGCTTGGCCCGGTTTTCCATAAAGTCTCGGTTTCTTGGCATGTGGAACATCATCCAAATTTGCACCACGGGAGTGCAACAAGTAATTTTGCGTCCCCTTGCTTGTTCATGCCTAGAGTAGAGGGTATGATAAAAATCCGCCAAGATTGTGGGAACCGGATTTTTAGTCATAAATACCTCTAAAGCCGGAAAGTCTATGAAATCGTCCATGTTGGGGAATAAGACAATTCCGTAGACTAAGAGGGCTAAGATGGCGTTGAATGCCCTTCCCTCTTTGTTGGCTAACATTTCCCGAGCTTTGGCTTCCAAGAACTTTCTTGAAAATCCCTTAAGGATTCCTCTAACTTCCAAGTTAGATGCTATTTCTTGGGTGTCAAGGTATAAGGATTCGGCGATGGCTTCTAATGTGGGGTCCTTTCCCGGACCGAGATAGAGTTCATGATCCTTCATGCTACAACCCAAAATCCTCTCAAACTCTTCCAAAGTTGGCGCTAGTTGGAAGTCTTGAAATGTGAAGCACCGTAGAGGTGGGTCGAAGAATTGCGCCAAAGTGGTTAAGGCCGTTGAATCTATTCTCACGGGTAGGAGATCAAGGATTAGCCCATAGCTTGCCTCAAAAATACTCTTGTTGACCGAAGAGAGCCTTTTGCTTAGGGCTAACAAGCTTTCCACCCTAGGAGCTTTAATTTTGAAGGCGAGCGTATTTTTGTTCCCGGAATCCATATTTCTTTTTGCTAATATTTGGTTGTTCTTTTTAAACTCCTATAAAGCAAAATGATGCGAAAATTACTTTCATGAATGCAAATGATATGCAAGGGTATGGTTTATGAAGGTTCGGAACTTCCCCCCATCCTCACATGTAGGCTCTAAAAGGTGAAATTTCCTAAGAAGAGGTCCTTAGAGTCATAGATCTCACATGGAATTAGGGTTGTCTATGGACATACGTCGACATGACTTCAATTAATTCCACGTGAAAATCTCCTCTAAGCGGGGTTGGGCATCCTACCTCACGGACATACGTCAACGCGGGCTTCCGCACACAACCTCCTTCTAACTTAGTTTTCTTCTCAAGCTCGGGTAGAGAGCCTCACACGTCCGGCATTAACCCGAACAATGTGGAGTAACATCACTCAAGTAACCCCCGCATTTGATATATATATGATATGAATATAAAGCAAAATAAAGCAAATATAAACATAAAGCATGGATATGACATAGATAAATAAAATAAAAGCATGGCGCGCAAAGAAAATAAAAATAATTGGCTTTAAAAAGCCAAATAGATTAGGCTTGACTCGCTAGTGGGAAAAGGCGTCCCAAGTGAAGTCGCCAGCTGTGCGCACCTCGTTTTAAAAAAACGCGCAAATCCTCCGAGGACGTCCTCGAACGCTCGGAGGGCCTTTGTGAAGTCGCCACCAAAGTTTTTGTGTAAAGGGAACGTTGATAAACCCTTAAGTTTTTTTTTGTTTAAAGGGAAACGATAATAAAACCCTTTGACGATGAGGAAAGGATGGTCATCGCAACCATTGTCGGGTTCGGGAGTCGATTACGCAAGGGGAAGGTATTAACACCCCTCACATCCGTTGTACTCAACGGGAACCTTCTATTTGGCTAAAGCTTAAATTGTTTTTAAATGTTTTGCGCGCATGCTTATCTATGTCAAAAGAAAATATATAAAAAGGGGGGAAAAGAGATAAAAACAAACGAAAGGGAAAAAGAAAGTTTTTTTTTTTTTTATTGCGCTTGACAAGATGTCGATCTTGCTCCTACGTATCTCCCGGTAGTCGGAGAATTCAAAGCGTACGTAGTTCTTTGGTAGAAAAACGTATATATGTTGGTTAATTTTAAATGGACGATGTTTTAACCGAATTCTGGCGATTCAACGTAGCTTGTATGCTCGCGCTCGGGAGACTTATTAAGCGTATAGCTTGTATGCTCGCGCTTGGGAGACTTATTAAGCGTTTGTTTACGAATCGCGCTAGAATGTTAAAAGGTACGTCCGTTGGGTTAAAGGGTTTGAGTTGGTCGCTATGGGACCAAACGAGGTACAATGGACTCAAACGAGTCAATCATTGACCGGGGTGACTCCAATGAGTCGGGCGATTGTTCGATTGATCCACTGGGATCAAGAGCGGGTACAATGGACTCGGACGAGTCGAACATTGACCGAGTGACTCAAACGAGTCGAGGGATGGAATCTAGTGGCCACGGGGGACCAAAAGGTTCGGATTGACCACAAGGGGCCAAGATTTGGTTTGGTTATGGTTGGATACGTTGACAAAAATGGGAATGACGATTGTCCGAACGACGAGACATACGTCACGCATTCGTACAATCGGGGCAATGGAGAGACATACGTCACACCATCCCTTTTTCATTCAAGTTTTTGGGTAGAATTCTTTTAGAAATCCCAAAGTATATCAAAACATTTGGTTTGAAAACCCAAAATGAAAAGATTTTAGAAAACGCACAAGTTCGGCTCATTTTGCGAATTGTTTTGAAGAGCGAACAAATTCGGCGTATATTCACGCTTGAGTTTTGAAAATCATGAACAATATTTATTGCTCAAGTTTGGATTTGAAATGATGAACATAGCTGGTTTGTTCATGTTGTTTTGAAAGATTGGGAACATAACTTGTTTTACAAGTTATCCACAAAATGTCACCCGAACTTGCGAATTTTCCAATATTATGCAAAATCCTTGACCTGGTTTGAAAAACATGAGTTTTAAAACTCCTAGGTTCTGAGCTCTTGGGCTAGAACCTCAAAAATTGGCCATTTGGGCACCTAAACTCAGATTCTGAGTTCTGTCATGGTCGCTCTGCGACCATGACTTCGCACTGCGAACAATGCGAAAAATTGAGTTCAGAAGTTGTTTCTGAACTTTTGTTCAGAAACAACTTCTGAACACACTCAGGACCTTTTAGGAGGGTGAAAAACTTTGAGTTTTTGGGATGAAAAAGGCTGGACAAACCAGTTTTGATGTTTTGAAAACCTTGGGATTTCTTTGAAATTCAAAAGGGTTTTTTTAGAACCAAAAGGTTTTGGACCAAAATTGCTATGCAAGCACAATTGAAAATGCAAGACAAAAGCTTAGAAACTTACAGAGATCCTTAGCAAAGCTCCAACTGCAGTGGATTTGAATTGGTTGAAGGTTCTCACAAAGGTTTTTGATGTTAGTAATGAACTTTGAACTTGGTAAAGCTTTGTGTTTGATTGGTTTTCTCTGGTTGTTTGGCTGGAATGAGTAGTGTTTCTTTTGCTCTTTGATTGCTGTATTAACTGCTCTATCTTATGTTATGCAATGCTGCCTTTCCTCTTGCCTTGCATCTCTATTTATAGGCCAAAATGCAATCTCTAGTAATGATGAAAAAATCCTAGAACCTAGCTGATTTGTGGGCTAAATTCAGGCTATTTGGCTTTGCATTTAATGCTAATGGATTGAGGCAACCCTGCCTTGTGCCAAGGGTTAAGTCTTTGACTGATTTCAGCCACAAATTCAAAGGTTTTAGGATAGAAATGATGAGAAACATGGCTGAATTGCAATTGGCCAAGCTTGGGGATCAATCCTTGCAATCTCAATGGTTGATCAATAAAAACGTGCACTGTGATGTGCAGAGATTGGGGGATGAAAAAGGCTACAATTGGCTGGTGTGAGAGGGTGAAAAGCTGTTGCAAAACAGGGTAGGCACTCATGGCTTTTTCAAGTGAAAAATCCAGCTGGTTTGACTGGTTTTGGGGAAGCAAGCAGGAGGAAAGTCTTCAAGCAGGTGGCTGGCAACCTTGGGGTGGTTAACAGGTCACTTGGGAGGGACAAGAGCTGCCCAAGGGCAAGCCCACTTGCTTGTCACATGCTAGGTTGGAAGAAAAAGCTTCCAACCTTGGCATTAATGGCAAGTCTCTCATTTCTGGTTTTGCTTGGCCCAATTAGCCATGAATGCTGATTAAAATAAATATGCAAATGATGTGCAACAAAATCTGGAATTAAATCAAAAACACCAAAAATCTGCAGAAAAATCGCAGACTTCGCAGTGCGAAGTCCTCATTTTTGAAATGTTGACTTTTCTGTTGACTTTTGTTGACTTTGACTTTTTCTCCCTCTTTGATTTTTTGATTTTTTGTTTTAAAAGGCTTAGGACAAAATTGGGGTACTACAAGCACTTTGAGAAGAAATCAAAGGCTACAAGATCCAAAGAAGCTTGGGACATTCTGGAAAACTATCACAATGGGGGAGAAAAAGTGACACAAGTCAAGTTGCAGTCATATAGAAGGAAGTATGAGATGATGCAAATGGAGGAAGATCAAAAAGTAAGTGATTACTTCTCAAAAATGATTGAGATTGTGAATCTGATGAAAAATTGTGTTGAAAACATCTCAGATCAGATGGTAGTAGAGAAGGTATTGAGATCCTTGAATTCAAAGTTTGATTTCATAGTAGTAGCAATCCAAGAAGCAAAGGATGTTAAAACTATGAAGATTGAAGAATTTCAAAGTTCACTGGAAGCACATGAACTATTAGTGATTGATAGAGGTTCTGAAAGATCTGTACAAAAAGCTCTTCAAGCACAAACATTCAAGAAAGAGGGAAATCACAAGAATTTCAAGAAAAAGGGAAAAGGAAGAACAAACTGGTCCAACAATGGAAAGTCTAAAACTGATGACAAAACTGAATCTTCAAGAAGAGGAGGTTTTTGCAAAGGTCAGAATAAGAAGAAGGATTTTGATAAAAGTAAAGTTCAGTACTACAATTGTGAAAAGTATGGACATTTTGCTGATGAATGTTGGTTCAAGAAAGATCAAAAGACTGATGAGGAAGCAAATATAGCTCATGGAGATGATCCCAATATAGTCTTGATGATGGCTACTACATGTGAAGATAAGATCAAGAATGAAGAGTGGTATCTTGACTCTGGGTGTTCTAATCATATGACTGCTCATAGAGAATGGTTAACTAATTTTGACTTTAGCAAGAAAACTAGTATTAAATTAGCTGATAGTAGACAGTTTGCATCAGAAGGAAGTGGAAATATGGTGATCAAGAGAAATGATGGTGGGAAAATCATTATTGAAGATGTTTTCTATGTTCCAGATATGAAGTGCAATCTGATGAGCATAGGTCAATTAGTGGACAAGGGGTTCTCAGTAACAATGGATGGCAATTCATTGAAATTGTTTGATGCAAGGAAGAACTTAGTGCTAAAGTCTACCCTGTCAAAGAATAGAACCTACAGATGCGGCATCTCAAGTGATAAGATGGTGTGCTTGTCTGCAACAATTAGTGAAGATGTTGAAGCTTATGGCATCTGAGGTACGGTCACTTGAATTTTAGAAGTCTTAGTGAATTGAAACCTAAAGAATTGGTGCATGGTTTACCTAAACTGAATATCAGAAAAAATATATGTGAAGTGTGTGTGAAGAGCAAGCAAAGTAGGTAGCCTTTTATGTCTGAAGCACCTAAAAGAGCAACTGTGGCATTACAAGTAATTCACTCTGATATTTGTGGACCTTTTGAGGTAGCTTCTTTGGGTGGTAGTAAGTATTTCATTACCTTTGTTGATGAATTTACAAGAATGATATGGTTGTATACTATTACGCTTAAGAGTGAAGCTTTGGAGGTATTCAGAAAATTCAAAGTCTTAGTAGAGAAAGAGAGTGATAAATCTATTAAGATTTTGAGGACAGATGGTGGAGGTGAGTATACATCCAAGGAATTTGAAGTTTTCTGCATGAATCAAGGAATTGCTCATGAAGTAACAGCTCCATATACACCACAACATAATGGACTTACAAAAAGAAGGAATATAACTTTGCTTGACATGGCTAGAAGCATGATTAAGCAGAAGAATGTACCACACAAGTTTTGGGGTGAAGCAGTCACCACAGCTGCTTATATTCTAAACAGATGTCCTACAAAGAAGCTAAATTTGAAAGTACCAGAAGAAGCTTGGTGTGGAAGGAATCCTAGTGTGAAGCATTTCAAGGTGTTTGCCTCTTTGTGCTACAAACATGTGCCAGATACTAGAAGAAGTAAGCTTGAAGATAAAAGTGAGATTATGATACTTATAGGTTATCATCCAACTGGTGCATACAAGCTTTAAAACCCTGTAACTCAGAAGGTTCATATCAGTAGAGATGTGATAGTAAATGAAGCTGAGAAGTGGAAATGGGAAAGTGAACCTGTATATAGCAGTGAGGTTCAGCAAAGCTATATATATCCTGATTCAAGTGATGAATCAGAAAATGAAGAGGGTCAGGATGATGTTGAAAATGATCCAGAAGGAAATGTAACACCAGTAAGACCTCAAAGAGCCAGACAAGCACCTAGCAGGCTGAATGACTGTGAAATCATCCCTGATAATGCAGTGAATGATGAAGGTGATCTTATTCATTTTGCATTACTAGCAGATTCTGAACCAATCAATTATAAAGAAGCACTGAAAATTGATGTGTGGAAAAGAGCTTGTCATACCCCAATTTTTGACCTAAAATTTCTTGTTCAACGGTCCTTTTTTAGTTCGGAATTTGTCCGGTGTTTCAGACAAAATTTCGACAGGGAGGTATTTTAAAATACCTCATTTTTTTGGTTTCAACAGCTTTTTATTATTATTTATTATTATTATTTGTTATGTTTATTTATTATTTCCTTTTATCATTAGCTCTATTATTTTCTTTTTTTCATTATCTTTTTTTTTATTATTATTATTATTTTTAGATTTTTTATTTATTTTTGTTATTTTGTTTTCAAAAAATGAGTTGACTGATTGTTGTTTTTGATGAGTAATAATGCCTTTTTTAATGGTTCCCTTTTTTTGTTTTGTCTGACTAATTGTGTTTGATTGCCCATCAATAGCTTTCATGATCAGTTAATTGACACTGTTTAATAAAAGGAACACAGAATCATCACAGAGGGGAATTCAAAATACAGAAGCAAAAAGCTATCAAAAAATCATCAGGAACATTTCAGCATCACCACTACACAAACAAACCAAACACTCACGGCAACTGACCCCCCTCTAACTCACGCCTCTCCCTCATCCACTCACTACCACCACAAACAAACCAAACACTCACGGCAACTCTCCCCCTTGCCCTCACCGAACAAACACCACTCCACGGCCACACCAACCCAGCACTCACGCAAGCCTCACCAACACCAATCCACAGCCGTACGGCCGTACTACCCTCAAACCCTCCCACAACTCACACACCCACTCCTCCTCTCCCCCCATACCAGAACCGTTCGGCCTACCCTCACACCCTCACCACATACCAACACACACGGCCCTATCAACCAACCAATCAAACCCAACGCCGTACGGCCCCTCCATACAAGCCATTCACGACAAACCACAACCCACTCACGCTCCAAAACAAAACAACAGCAACAACCCGAAAATTAACATCCAAACCACACGAAACCAACATACAACACCAGAGCCGAATCCAAAGAAAGAGAGGTGAAATTTTTTTTCTTTTTTTTTAGATCTAGGTTTGTTGATTTTGTGGTAAAAAGAAAGAGAGAATCGCATAAGAGAAGGAGGAAATCAGAGGAATGAAGAAATGGTGGGGAGAAGAGAGAGAAAGAAGATTAGAAAAATGAAAAAAAAACCAGCCCCTTTGCTATTTATGTAAATCTTGAACCGGTTCGGTTCACTTGTGAACCGAACCGGTCTGATTTTCTTCTTCTCCCTCAGCCCATTTTCGGCCCATTTTGTTTCCTCTGCCCCCTTTCTCTGATTACTCTTCCCATCCCCCTAATCCTTTTCTGCACCCCTCTTCCTTTTCTTATTTATTTTTTTATTTCTTTTTACTATTTCATGCATTTATTTTTTTTTTAGTTTTTAATTATTACCATGCATTTTATTGCCCTTTTATTTTCAACACATCATGCATTTTCTTCATTTTTTATTTTCCTTTTTATTTCATACATTTTCATTTTAGTTTTAATCTTAGCGTATTTTCTTTTCATGCATTTGCAATTTAGGTTTTTTTCCTTATTTTATCATTTTGTCATATTTTATTTTATTTTATTAGAATGTATTTAGGACCAATGTAAATATTAATGAGAATATGCACTGACACTCACATTTATTTATTCTGCTTTACGTCTTTTTATTTATTTTTATTTATTTCGCTATTCAAAAAAAAATACAAAAATATTAGGTTAGTTTAATTTCAAAAGGGTTTCGTGGTGATCCAACGTCACCACGGAATTTCCTCGCGTTTAGCTTTTTAGTTATATTTTTAGTCTTAGTCCATATTCAAAAAAAAAACAAAAACATTCAAATAATCAAAAAATCAAAAAATCTTTTTTCAATAAACCTTGATTTTCAATCAAGTGTTCGTTTTTTTTTCTTTTATTTTCTTTAAATAATCATTAATCCACTTTAATAACACTTTAATCCTTTTCAAAATTAAAAAACACAAATCAATCTTATTTAGCCACTTGGCTTTTATTTTATCTTTAAAACTTTTTTAAAACTAATAAAAAACATCAAACAAATCAAACGTCATTTTCTACCCCGAACTACGAGGTTTTGATCCCTCACGGGTACGTAGGCAGAGGACCTTGTCCCTTCAAATCATAAAAAATACAAAAAAACATTTTTCTTTCACTACTTTAATTCTGTCTCTTTTAAAAAAAAAATAAGCAAGTTATAGCTCAAAATAAATAAATAAAATCAAGAGGTTCTCGTAGAGTACTACGAACGTTTAGGGTGCTAACACCTTCCCTAAACGTAACTAACCCCCGAACCTAAAATCTTTAAAATGTGGTAATTTAGAACTTTTTTCCACCTTTCTTTTAAAAAATTAAAAGTTCAGTCGTGAAATAAAATTAGTGAGTCAACGCTAATCAATAGCTTGATCTCCGAAAATCACCGCGACAGAAATGGCGACTTCACTGGGGATTCCCTAAGAGGGTTGAGCCTAACTTGAATTTATTTAATTATTTTGTGCTATAACTTGCTTAAAAAAAAATAATAAGGATGTAAATACGTGCCTATGTGTTTCTTTTCTTTTACGTGAGTGGTGAGATAAGTCCTACACCCGGACTTGAGGGAAACATAAGATAGGATGGTGGTATAATCAAAGTGTCTTTCCGAGAGTGAGTTTCGGATGTGGCACATGTGATAACCCCACTCAATGGAGGAATCTTGGAAGTATCACTATGTTGACATGAGTAGTCGTGTTCGGCATTGTTATTTTCAAGTGACCTATGAAGTTGAGGACCTTTAGTTACCTTTAACCCATCTTGGCCTTTTAGGACGTAGTGCGGTGGCTAATCAAGAGTAGTCTTGAATTGGTTGATACGCGATACTACACTCAAACGAGACTTTCCTACGAACGTCGTTGGACCGGGAGTCAGTCCTGAAATCCGACAATATTCGGAAGTGGTCGATGACTTTGGGAACTTGGTAGAACCCGTGATACAGGTACATATGAAACCATAGTCCTTACCAAATGGCGTGTTTACCCTTTGACTCCAACATTTTGGACTTAACCTCACCATGTTTTCTCCGTTTCTTTAACATAATCATGCATCCATGCATCCATGCATAAACTTTTTTTTCATCCAATTTATCGAAGGACTAAAACAAAGTTTTTTCGTAAACATCGTAGATATGGACATTCCAAAAAGAAGCACTAAGAAGTACCTTTTCAAAAAAACAGACTTGTCGAGATTAAAGGAGCTAGCATCTTTAGTAAGTGATCCAGTTGATTTTCAAGCTCATAATGGGAAGTTGCTCAGAATTCTTAGAGTAGATGTTGAGGAAGGATGTCTGGAAACCTTGGTCCAATTCTACGACCCTCTTTATCATTGCTTCACGTTTCCTGACTACCAGCTCGTCCCTACACTTGAGGAATATTCATACCTAGTTGGTTTACCAGTACCTGACAAGATACCATTCCACGGCCTTGAACCTGTACCTAGACCCTCCGATATTGCAGCTGCCCTTCACCTCGAAACTTCCTTTATCCAAACAAACCTTACCTCTAAAGGAGGCCTCCAAGGTCTTCCCACCCACTTCCTCTACCAACAAGCCTCCATATTTGCTGAAGCAGCTAGCACATATGCCTTCCATTCCATCCTAGCCCTCCTTATATATGGCCTTGTACTCTTCCCAAATATTGACAACTTCATCGATATCAATGCCATCAAAATCTTCCTTACCAAGAACCCTGTACCCACTCTACTTGCCGATACTTACCACTCCATCCATGACCGTACCCAAGCTGGCCGTGGAACCATCTCTTGCTGTGCACCTCTACTCTATCAATGGTTTACCTTCCACTTACCTCAATCCCGTGCCTTCAAGACCAATGTTGACAAACTTTCTTGGCCTCACCGAATCATGACCCTCGACCCATCAGACATTGTTTGGTACCAGGCAGCTAGTGACGTTGGAGAGGTTATTGTGAGTTGTGGTGAATACCCCAACGTACCTCTTTTGGGTATGCGTGGCGGAATTAGCTACAACCCATCTCTCGCTCGACGACAATTTGGGTACCCAATGAAGTCAAAACCAAACAACCTTACCTTGACTAATGAATTCTATCTTAACCATGGAGACCCCTTAAACAAAAGAGAGAGATTCGCACAAGCTTGGAGCGCTATCCGCAGACTCAGCAGAAGTCAGTTGGGGAAGAAATCAGATTATGTGCATGAATCTTACACTCAGTGGGTTATTGATAGGACCATGAGCTTTGGCCTACCCTACCATCTACCTAGATATCTGTCCTCCACCATCCCACCATCATCCTTGCCTATCCCTTTTGACACCAAGGAAGAGTTTCAGGAACAGCTAACCAAGGAAAAACAAGAGAAGGAAACTTGGAAGAGAAGGTACCAGGAACTTGAACGTGAGCATGAAACCTTGAAAGGGAAGTTAGCACAGAAGAATCACGAGCTTTTCATTCAGAACCAACGGATGATCGAGAAGGATGATTTGCTTCAGCAAAAAGATGCTTTGCTCAGCCGGGATTCTAAAAGGAAGCGAAGGTTTACGGATTCGTTCTTTGGTGCACATTCAGATTCCGAGGATTCATCTACTCCAGGAGCTTAAGTTGAAGTCTTTAGAGTTTTATGTTTAGATTCCAGTTTCCAAAATCTTGTAATCTGTCAAAAAGAACTATTTTGTAATATCTTAATGCTTAAACGGAATGTTCAAACCATGATGTTTACAATTACTTCAACAAAGTCCTTCGATAAAATATCTTTCTTTTTTTGCATAAGCATAATCATGCATCATATTGCATTCATAGTTTCTCAAGCCGAGTCTCACGTCTTGTTTTTTCCAAAGGTCCATCTGCCTAGTCCAAGAAAGTGGCCCGACGTCCTCAGCAGAAACCGACTTACACATACAACACTAGGGCATATCAGAGCAAAAGAATGGAACATTTGGAACAAGAGAATCAGGTACTTCGGGAGGAAATGACATCCATGCGGACCAAGATGGAAGAATTGACAGAGTTGGTAAAGCTGCTGGCAGCCGCACAAGTTCATCCACCGCCTCCCTCCCCTAGCTCTTCAGCTCAGCCGACAACTGCAACTACTTCGGCTCCGACAGCGCACACCAGTGCTCCACAATACACAATGCCTGACAGATATCCATGGGGCATGCCTTTTAGCTCCGGAGAAGGATTCATCCCTATTCCTGTTGCAACTTCTGCTCCTCAACCCGGTGTTACTTTTCCTCAGGCTACTATGGCCTTTTCAGCTCCAATGATTCATACAACCCCGTACGACAATGAACCCATCTTTCACACGGAAAGTGTAGGGGCCCAGGATCGAATGGATGATTTCCAAGAGAAGTTTGAAGAGTTACAACGGGAAATCAAAGCCCTTCGGGGAAAGGATCTGTTTGGGAAAAATGCCCACGACCTCTGTTTGGTGCCAAATGTTAAGATCCCGCCCAAATTTAAGGTCCCTGAATTCGAAAAGTATAAGGGGAACACTTGCCCTCAAAGCCACTTGGTGATGTATGCTCGGAAGATGTCCACCCAGACTGATAACCACCAATTGCTCATCCACTACTTCCAGGACAGCTTAACTGGCGCAGCTTTAAAATGGTACATGAGTTTGGACAGCACCAAGATCCAAACTTTCAACGATTTGGGAGAAGCCTTCGTCCGCCAATACAAGTACAACCTGGACATGGCCCCGGACAGAGATCAACTCCGGGCCATGGCTCAAAAGGACAAGGAGACTTTCAAAGAGTATGCTCAAAGATGGAGGGAAATTGCTGCTCAAATCAACCCGCCTTTGGAGGAGAAAGAAATGACCAAGATTTTCCTGAATACTCTTGGTTCATTTTATTACGAGCGGATGATTGCGAGTGCACCCAGTGACTTCACTGAGATGGTAAACATGGGTATGCGCCTGGAGGAAGGAGTCCGGGAAGGACGTCTGATTAAAGAGAGTACCCCCGCCAACAGTGGGAAGAAGTTCGGGAATCACTTCCCAAGAAAGAAGGAACAGGAGGTCAGTATGGTTGCTCACGGGAGGCCACAACAAAGATACCCATCCTACCAACACATTGCTGCCATTTCACCATCCACCAATACTGCCCAAAATTCAAACTACAAACTACAAACCCCACAAAGGCCTTATCAACAACCTCAACTACCTTACCAACAGCCCCATCAACATTATCAACAGCCTCACCAACAACCGTACTACCAACAAACGCCCCGACCTCAAGCCCCCCAACCACTTCATCCACAAAGCCATATGCCAAGAAACCAACAGTTTGACCCAATCCCTATGAAATACGCAGATTTGCTCCCAGCTTTGCTTGAGAAAAATCTGGTACAGACAAGGCCGCCTCCTCAAATACCCGAAAGGCTACCTGGTTGGTACCGAGCTGACCGCACCTGTGTCTTCCACCAAGGGGCACCAGGCCATGACGTTGAACACTGCTTTGCTTTAAAGAGAGAAGTGCAAAAGTTGATCCAAGCCAACATCTTGTCCTTCCGAGACCAGGACCCAAATGTTCAGGCTAACCCTCTACCGAATCATGGACCGTCTGTTAATATGGTACAAGACTGTTGCAAAGATAGTATCATTCTTAATGTCCAACATGTTCAGACCCCACTGGTTCCAATGCACATCAAGATGTGCGAGGTGAATTTGTTTAGTCATGATCATACAGCATGCGAAGTGTGCCTTGTAGACCCAAGAGGATGTCAGAAAGTGCAGGGTGATATACAAGGGTTGATGGACAGGAGGGAGTTGCTCATCTCGAAGAAGGAGAAGGAGGTGTGTGTCATTACACCTGAGTTCAACATCCCAGAACGGGTGGAAATAGCATACAACAGTGAAAGGTCAACTACTACTCCTCTGGTGATTTGTTTGCCGGGACCTGTGCCGTTTACTTCCCGAAAAGCCATCCCATACAGATACCAGGCCACGATGTTGGAAAATGGGCGAGAGGTACCCTTACCCTCTCTAACTTCTGTCGACAACATTGCAAGTGATAACAAGATATTGAGGAACGGGCGTGTCATCCCAGCAGCGCTCCCGAAGAAAGTAAGTGATCCGGTGATTGAACAACTGCCAGTATTTGGTCCTAGTGGAAGCAAGGAGATGGGCCAGTCTAGTGGGGCCAGTGGAGACTCTAATCAAGACGAACTTTTGAAGTTGATCAAGAAAAGCGAGTACAAAGTGATTGATCAGTTGATGCAGACTCCGTCAAAGATATCTATGATGTCCTTATTATTGAATTCTGACGCTCATAGAGATGCCTTGATGAAGGTCTTGGACCAAGCTTTTGTGGATCATGATGTGACGATTGATCAGTTTGGTGGAATAGTGGGTAATATCACTGCATGTAACAATCTGAGTTTCAGTGATGAAGAACTCCCAGCAGAAGGTAGGAATCACAACCTGGCATTGCATATATCGGTGAACTGCAAGTCTGATGCACTGTCGAATGTACTTGTGGACACCGGTTCGTCTCTGAATGTGATGGCCAAATCAACTCTTGATCAACTTTCCTACAAGGGTACACCCATAAGGAGAAGCGGAGTAATAGTGAAAGCTTTTGATGGTTCAAGGAAGTCGGTGATCGGAGAAGTAGACTTGCCTATCACGATTGGACCACACCAATTTCAGATTACCTTTCAAGTGATGGATATCCAAGCGGCATACAGTTGTTTGTTGGGCCGACCATGGATCCATGAAGCCGGAGCGGTGACGTCTACACTGCATCAAAAGTTGAAGTTCGTAAAGAACGGGAAGCTAATAACTGTAAGCGGTGAAGAAGCCATGTTGATAAGCCACTTGTCAGCTTTTTCCTTTATTGGTGCCGATGAAACAGAAGGAACCTCTTTCCAAGGTCTGACTGTGGAAGGTAAGGGGCCAGAGAAGAGTGAAGTGTCTTTTGCCACCTGGAAGAGCGCACAGAAGGTGGTGGAGGAAGGAACAGGTGTAGGATGGGGAAAGGTTGTGCAGTTGCCAAAAAACAAGAATCGCGAGGGACTGGGTTTTGCTTCCTCTGCAAGCGGCTCTAAGTACGGTGTTAGCTTGGACTCTGTTAGTGGTACCTTTCATAGTGCCGGGTCTTTCAATACCCCGCCCGAAGCCAATGCTATCTTAGATGGATCTGAAGAGATGATGCCTACTTTTGTGACACCTGGAGGGTTTGTTCGTAATTGGGATGCTGTTGACGTGCCTTTAGTCGTTCACGTGTCAAAGTAATGTGTTTCTTGTTTTTGTTTTTTTCAATAAAATCCTTTCGGCTTGCCCGAGCGAAAGTGTAATCATGTAGGGCTATTTTGCTTCAAGTACTTTCACCATTAATGAAGAATGTTGTTTACTCCAATTCTTTTTATTGCTTTTTCTGGAAAATGGTATCACAAAAAACCCAAAAATATTTTTTGTCTTTTTTAATCAATTTCGAAAAGTCTGCATTTTTCACTCATTCTCTAAAATCAATCATGAATCATATATGCAGAATAAACATCAATGAGCCCGTTGAACACGATAACACTACACTCTCTCCCAACTTTGAGTCCCCTGTCTACGAAGCCGAAGAGGAGGAGGATGAGGAAATTCCACACGAGATTGCCCGGTTACTCGAACATGAGAAGAAAGCCATTCAGCCTCACGAAGAAGCGGTGGAGGTGATCAACTTGGGTTCTGAGGAAGTTAAAAAGGAAATCAAGATCGGGGCTTTGCTTGAAGAGACTGTCAAACAGAGGGTGATTGAACTGCTCAGGGAATACACTGATGTGTTCGCATGGTCATACCAGGATATGCCAGGTTTAGACCCCCGTATTGTGGAGCACCGTTTGCCCTTGAAACCTGAATGCCCACCAATCAAGCAGAAGTTGAGAAGGACTCGTCCCGATATGGCTCTCAAGATCAAAGAAGAAGTGCAAAAGCAAATTGACGCAGGCTTCCTCGTTACATCTGAGTATCCTCAATGGTTGGCCAACATAGTTCCGGTCTCGAAGAAAGATGGTAAGGTCAGAATGTGCGTCGACTACCGAGATCTGAATAGGGCCAGTCCAAAGGATGATTTCCCTTTACCTCACATCGATGTATTGGTTGATAGTACTGCTAAGTCCAAAGTTTTCTCCTTCATGGATGGTTTCTCCGGTTACAATCAAATCAAGATGGCACCCGAAGACAGAGAGAAAACGTCTTTTATCACGCCTTGGGGCACTTTCTGCTACAAAGTAATGCCTTTTTGTTTGATAAATGCAGGCGCCACCTACCAAAGAGGCATGACCACTCTCTTCCATGATATGATGCATAAGGAAATAGAAGTGTATGTAGATGATATGATTGTCAAGTCAGGCACTGAAGAAGAACATGCTGAGTATTTGCTAAAGATGTTTCAACGGCTGAGAAAGTATCAACTTCGTCTGAATCCCAATAAATGTACATTTGGTGTTAGATCTGGAAAACTCTTGGGGTTCATTGTTAGTCAGAAAGGTATTGAAGTAGACCCCGATAAAGTCAGAGCCATCAGAGAAATGCCTGCTCCAGAAACAGAAAAACAAGTAAGAGGGTTCCTGGGGCGTCTGAACTACATTTCCAGATTCATCTCTCACATGACTGCCACCTGTGGGCCAATATTCAAATTACTCCGTAAAGACCAAGGGATTGTTTGGACAGAAGACTGCCAGAGAGCCTTTGACAGCATCAAAGAATATCTACTAGAGCCTCCGATTCTTATCCCTCCAGTCGAAGGAAGACCGCTGATCATGTACTTAACTGTGTTAGAAGGTTCCATGGGTTGTGTGCTCGGACAACAGGATGAAACCGGAAGGAAGGAGCATGCTATTTATTACCTGAGCAAGAAGTTTACAGATTGTGAGTCTCGATACTCCCTACTTGAGAAGACTTGTTGTGCACTAGCCTGGGCAGCCAAACGCCTTCGCCATTACATGATTAACCACACCACTTGGTTGATATCCAAAATGGACCCAATCAAGTATATCTTTGAGAAGCCGGCCTTAACAGGAAGAATTGCTCGTTGGCAGATGTTGTTGTCCGAGTATGATATTGAATACCGCACCCAGAAAGCAATCAAAGGCAGTGTCCTAGCCGATCATTTGGCGCACCAACCGGTTGAAGATTACCAACCTATCAAGTTTGACTTTCCCGATGAAGAGATTATGTACTTGAAGATGAAAGATTGTGATGAACCATTGCTTGGAGAGGGTCCAGATCCCGAGTCCAGATGGGGTTTGATATTCGATGGGGCCGTGAATGTCTACGGTAATGGAATTGGGGCAGTTATTATCACTCCCGAAGGTAATCATCTCCCTTTCGCTGCAAGGTTACAGTTTGATTGCACGAACAATATGGCAGAGTATGAAGCATGTATCCTGGGCATCGAAGAAGCCATCGACTTGAGAATCAAGAACCTTGATATCTACGGGGATTCAGCACTTGTTATCAATCAGATCAAAGGAGAATGGGAAACTCGCCACCCCGGCTTGATTCCTTACAAAGATTATGCAAGGCGTTTGTTAACCTTCTTCAACAAGGTTGAGCTGCACCACATTCCTCGTGATGAGAACCAGATGGCAGATGCCTTAGCAACCTTGTCTTCCATGTATGAAGTAAGCCATCAGAATGACCTGCCAACGGTCAGAATCCAACGTCTTGAAAGGCCTGCACATGTGTTTTCAGTTGAAGAGGTCATTGACGATAAGCCGTGGTTTCATGATATTAAGTGTTTCCTCCAGAGTCAAGAATACCCACCTGGAGCCTCCAGTAAAGACAAGAAGACTTTGAGGAGATTGTCTGGTAATTTCTTTTTGAATGGAGATATTTTGTACAAGAGGAACTTCGACATGGTATTACTCAGATGTGTAGACGAACGTGAAGCAGAGATGTTGATGAGTGAGATACATGAGGGCTCCTTCGGAACTCACTCCAATGGGCATGCAATGGCTAAAAAGTTGTTGAGAGCGGGTTACTACTGGATGACGATGGAATCTGACTGTTATAAACATGCCAGGAAATGTCACAAGTGTCAGATTTATGCCGACAAGATTCATGTTCCCCCAACTACCCTCAGTGTCCTTTCCTCTCCGTGGCCTTTCTCTATGTGGGGCATTGATATGATTGGAAGGATCGAACCAAAGGCTTCAAACGGACATCGGTTCATTCTAGTGGCCATTGATTACTTCACCAAATGGGTCGAAGCAGCATCTTATGCCAACGTGACCAAGCAAGTCGTGGTCCGTTTCATCAGAAACCATATCATCTGCCGTTACGGTGTGCCCAATAAAATCATCACCGATAATGGAACCAATTTGAACAACAAGATGATGAAAGAGTTGTGCGAAGAGTTTAAGATTGAACATCATAATTCCTCTCCTTACAGACCTCAGATGAATGGTGCTGTCGAAGCCGCAAATAAAAACATCAAGAAGATTGTCCAGAAAATGGTAATCACTTACAAAGACTGGCATGAGATGTTACCATTCGCTCTGCATGGGTACCGTACCTCGGTACGCACTTCAACAGGGGCAACCCCTTTCTCTTTAGTCTACGGCATGGAAGCAGTGCTCCCTGTAGAGGTCGAAATCCCGTCGATGAGAGTTCTGATGGAGGCCAAATTGTCTGAGGCTGAATGGTGTCAGAGTAGGTATGATCAGCTGAACTTGATTGAAGAAAAACGCATGGCTGCCTTGTGTCATGGTCAACTATATCAAAAGAGGATGAAACAAGCCTTTGACAAGAAGGTTCGTCCCCGTGAATTTCAAGAAGGAGACCTTGTGCTCAAAAAGATTTTATCCTTCCAACCGGACTCCAGGGGCAAATGGACGCCTAATTATGAAGGCCCATATGTCGTCAAAAGAGCGTTCTCCGGTGGAGCAATGACTCTTACAACTATGGATGGTGATGAGCTCCCCCGTCCTGTGAACGCCGATACAGTCAAGAAATACTTTGTCTAAAAAAATAAAAGAACAGCTCGGTAAGTCGAAAACCCGTAAGGGCGACTTAGGCAAAAATGGGCGTCTCGGTGGACTGAAAACCCGAAAGGGCGGTCCAGGCAAAAATTAGAGACATGAAACAGAAGATAATCATCCTGATAGATCGAAAACCCGAAAGGGCGGTCTATGCAAAAGTTAAGGATCCAAAGACAAAGTAACTGCATTGGTCTGATCTCTACTCACTTGGGGCACATTAGCGGTCAAAAAGACTCTGAATCTGAAGCATCCAAACGGTGGAATTCAAAGTTGTTAGGGAAAATAGCAGTTATTGTGTTCAATGTACCTTCCCCTTATATTTACCATTTTCCAAATTTTGTAAGATCCGTGGAGCCATGCCATTGGCGGGTCACCACTCTTTTAAACAAATTTGAGCCTGTGCCTTTTATTTGGAATTCCCATTTATTCAGTTTATAAAATTTCTTCTATTTTTGATGGTAGTACTTGAAGCAAAACTTTTTTCAAAATCATAAATCTTTTTAATATCTTTTGGAAAGCATAAACAACAAACACTTTCTCCTTGAACTCATGAATAAGTGAAGTGTGCGTCGACATCTGGCCTGAGAACGGATAAACTTTGCAGGTTAAACATGGTCAATTGCTTGAAAAAAAAAAGAAGAAAAAAAGGAAAAAGAAAAGAGCTCGGTAAGTCGAAAACCCGAAAGGGCGGCTTAGGCAAAAATGAGCGTCCCGGTGGATCGAAAACCTGAAAAGGCGGTCCAGGCAAAAATTAGGGGCATACAAAAAGAATATATTCCCGGTGGACTGAAAACCCGAAAGGGCGGTCCAGGCAAAAGTTAGGGATTCAAAAAAAGGAAAAAGAACAAAAAGCATGACCACAGAAACACCAGTTCTTCTGCCAGGTCTTTGGATTAGCACGATTCCCCCAGGAAGTGTTTGCTCCCCATCAGTTGTTGCATACATCGGGCTTTACCCCGTCAATGTCTTGATATGCCCCCAATGGCATCATCCCCAATGAAGATTGCTGAGTGTTGGTACTGCGTCGTCGGTCCACTTTCCATCTCACCTGTCCAGTCTTGTCTCATCAAGTTCATCGGTCATACCATCATACAAGTCAATCCTCCATACAGTCATACAAGTCGTATTGTCTTACATACATTCATACATTCATGCATATACACTTTCTTGCATACACAACATGCACATAACATCATTCAATACATGGTTGCATTAACCACCCTGAGTCTTGCTTTTCACATCAATCAATCATGAACAATTTCTAACTCTCTTTGTCCCCAAGTGTCATCCCCAGTGTGTCTGGTCCAAAGATGTCACCCTCTTTTCGCCAAGTGACAGTTCTTTAACGAACAGCTTGTGCATACCTTTTACTATCATGTCATCAGTGGCAAGTTCGGCTACATCCCGAGCAGCTGACATTTACCTTTTCATCCTGTCGTCAGTGGCAAGTTCGGCTACATCCCGAGCAGCTGGCATTTTATCATCTATCACGTCGTCAGTGGCAAGTTCGGCTACATCCCGAGCAGCTGGCATTTTATCATCTATCCTGTCGTCAGTGGCAAGTTCGGCTACATCCCGAGCAGCTGGCATTTTATCATCTATCCTGTCGTCAGTGGCAAGTTCGGCTACATCCCGAGCAGCTGGCATTTTATCATCTATCATGTCGTCAGTGGCAAGTTCGGCTACATCCCGAGCAGCTGGCATTTTATCATCTATCATGTCGTCAGTGGCAGGTTCGGCTACATCCCGAGCAGCTGGCATTTTATCATCTATCCTGTCGTCAGTGGCAAGTTCGGCTACATCCCGAGCAGCTGGCATTTTATCATCTATCCTGTCGTCAGTGGCAAGTTCGGCTACATCCCGAGCAGCTGGCATTTTATCATCTATCATGTCGTCAGTGGCAAGTTCGGCTACATCCCGAGCAGCTGGCATTTTATCATCTATCATGTCGTCAGTGGCAAGTTCGGCTACATCCCGAGCAGCTGACATTTTATCTTCTATCATGTCGTCAGTGGCAAGTTCGGCTACATCCCGAACAGCTGACATTCACCTTTGTTTCTCGTCGTCAGTAACATATTACTTTTGTTTCCGTCTTCACCTCAAGTGGCAAGCTCTACAAACGGGCAGCTTGTGGTCGGTGTCGTTCCCATACCATACTTCCTTTTTCAGCTATCAATACGATGGTTGATCTCTTCCCCAGTGGAACTATATTATCCCCCAGTGGAGTCGGATCCCTTTTCTTTAATGAACTCAGGTATCCTTTTGTTTTGTTTTGTCCCCAGTCAAGTCATCTTCGCCGTCTTGCATTCACCTTTGCATCACGAGCATTTCACATCTTTTTGGTAGGTCCAAAATTGGTGTACTCTATATTTAAGTCCCTTCGACCCGTCGAATCCAAGGTTTTCTCTTCAAATCTCCGGACGAAGAAACTTAAATAGGGGCATCTGTCATACCCCAATTTTTGACCTAAAATTTCTTGTTCAACGGTCCTTTTTTAGTTCGGAATTTGTCCGGTGTTTCAGACAAAATTTCGACAGGGAGGTATTTTAAAATACCTCATTTTTTTGGTTTCAACAGCTTTTTATTATTATTTATTATTATTATTTGTTATGTTTATTTATTATTTCCTTTTATCATTAGCTCTATTATTTTCTTTTTTTCAT
Source organism: Medicago ruthenica (assembly GCA_018208015.1). Classification (NCBI taxonomy): domain Eukaryota; kingdom Viridiplantae; phylum Streptophyta; class Magnoliopsida; order Fabales; family Fabaceae; genus Medicago; species Medicago ruthenica. Next base: position 28,049,818 of record CM031371.1, on the reverse strand, counting down.
TATCTTTTTTTTTATTATTATTATTATTTTTAGATTTTTTATTTATTTTTGTTATTTTGTTTTCAAAAAATGAGTTGACTGATTGTTGTTTTTGATGAGTAATAATGCCTTTTTTAATGGTTCCCTTTTTTTGTTTTGTCTGACTAATTGTGTTTGATTGCCCATCAATAGCTTTCATGATCAGTTAATTGACACTGTTTAATAAAAGGAACACAGAATCATCACAGAGGGGAATTCAAAATACAGAAGCAAAAAGCTATCAAAAAATCATCAGGAACATTTCAGCATCACCACTACACAAACAAACCAAACACTCACGGCAACTGACCCCCCTCTAACTCACGCCTCTCCCTCATCCACTCACTACCACCACAAACAAACCAAACACTCACGGCAACTCTCCCCCTTGCCCTCACCGAACAAACACCACTCCACGGCCACACCAACCCAGCACTCACGCAAGCCTCACCAACACCAATCCACAGCCGTACGGCCGTACTACCCTCAAACCCTCCCACAACTCACACACCCACTCCTCCTCTCCCCCCATACCAGAACCGTTCGGCCTACCCTCACACCCTCACCACATACCAACACACACGGCCCTATCAACCAACCAATCAAACCCAACGCCGTACGGCCCCTCCATACAAGCCATTCACGACAAACCACAACCCACTCACGCTCCAAAACAAAACAACAGCAACAACCCGAAAATTAACATCCAAACCACACGAAACCAACATACAACACCAGAGCCGAATCCAAAGAAAGAGAGGTGAAATTTTTTTTCTTTTTTTTTAGATCTAGGTTTGTTGATTTTGTGGTAAAAAGAAAGAGAGAATCGCATAAGAGAAGGAGGAAATCAGAGGAATGAAGAAATGGTGGGGAGAAGAGAGAGAAAGAAGATTAGAAAAATGAAAAAAAAACCAGCCCCTTTGCTATTTATGTAAATCTTGAACCGGTTCGGTTCACTTGTGAACCGAACCGGTCTGATTTTCTTCTTCTCCCTCAGCCCATTTTCGGCCCATTTTGTTTCCTCTGCCCCCTTTCTCTGATTACTCTTCCCATCCCCCTAATCCTTTTCTGCACCCCTCTTCCTTTTCTTATTTATTTTTTTATTTCTTTTTACTATTTCATGCATTTATTTTTTTTTAGTTTTTAATTATTACCATGCATTTTATTGCCCTTTTATTTTCAACACATCATGCATTTTCTTCATTTTTTATTTTCCTTTTTATTTCATACATTTTCATTTTAGTTTTAATCTTAGCGTATTTTCTTTTCATGCATTTGCAATTTAGGTTTTTTTCCTTATTTTATCATTTTGTCATATTTTATTTTATTTTATTAGAATGTATTTAGGACCAATGTAAATATTAATGAGAATATGCACTGACACTCACATTTATTTATTCTGCTTTACGTCTTTTTATTTATTTTTATTTATTTCGCTATTCAAAAAAAAATACAAAAATATTAGGTTAGTTTAATTTCAAAAGGGTTTCGTGGTGATCCAACGTCACCACGGAATTTCCTCGCGTTTAGCTTTTTAGTTATATTTTTAGTCTTAGTCCATATTAAAAAAAAAAACAAAAACATTCAAATAATCAAAAAATCAAAAAATCTTTTTTCAATAAACCTTGATTTTCAATCAAGTGTTCGTTTTTTTTTCTTTTATTTTCTTTAAATAATCATTAATCCACTTTAATAACACTTTAATCCTTTTCAAAATTAAAAAACACAAATCAATCTTATTTAGCCACTTGGCTTTTATTTTATCTTTAAAACTTTTTTAAAACTAATAAAAAACATCAAACAAATCAAACGTCATTTTCTACCCCGAACTACGAGGTTTTGATCCCTCACGGGTACGTAGGCAGAGGACCTTGTCCCTTCAAATCATAAAAAATACAAAAAAACATTTTTCTTTCACTACTTTAATTCTGTCTCTTTTAAAAAAAAAATAAGCAAGTTATAGCTCAAAATAAATAAATAAAATCAAGAGGTTCTCGTAGAGTACTACGAACGTTTAGGGTGCTAACACCTTCCCTAAACGTAACTAACCCCCGAACCTAAAATCTTTAAAATGTGGTAATTTAGAACTTTTTTCCACCTTTCTTTTAAAAAATTAAAAGTTCAGTCGTGAAATAAAATTAGTGAGTCAACGCTAATCAATAGCTTGATCTCCGAAAATCACCGCGACAGAGCTATAATAGAAGAACTGCAATCAATTGAAAAGAATCAAACCTGGGAACTTGTTAACTTGCCATACAAGAAAAAGAAAATTGATGTGAAATGGGTGTTCAAAGTGAAGTTGAATCCAGATAGGCAAGGTTTCAAAGTATAAAGCAAGATTGGTGGCTAGAGGCTTCTTGCAGAAACATGATATTGATTACAATGAGGTGTTTGCTCCAGTAGCAAGAATTGAAACTGTGAGATTAGTAGTGGCTTTTGCTTGCAAAAATGAGTGGACACTCTATCATTTAGATGTGAAGTCAGCCTTTCTAAATGGTCCGCTTGAAGAGTTAGTGTTTGTGTCACAACCTCCAGGTTTTGAGATTGCAGGCAAGGAAAATATGGTGTACAAACTCCATAAGGCCTTATATGGATTAAAGCAGTCCCCTAGAGCATGGAACAAAAGGATTGATCAGTTCCTAATCCATATAGGCTTCAGAAAGTGTTCAGTTGAGTTTGGTGTATATGTTCAAAATCTCAGTGATGAACAAACTATCATAATCTGTTTGTATGTTGATGATCTACTCATTACTGGTAGCACAACATCAGAGATTAAGAAAGTAAAAGATAAACTGAAGTCAGAGTTTGAAATGACTGATCTTAGTGAACTTTCATTCTTGTTAGGAATGGAATTTGTAAAATTAAAGAAAGGAATGGTTATGCATCAGAAAGAGTACATTGCAGGAACTTTTGCAACATGTCAAGCTTTGTGGTTGGATTCAGTGATGAAAGAGCTCAAGTGTGAAGTTGTGAAACCTCTAACACTGAAAATTGACAACAAATCTGCCATAAGTCTTGCTAAGAATCCAATCTCTCATGGTAAAAGCAAGCACATTGAGACTAGATTTCATTTCATTAGGGAGCAGGTGACTAATGGAATGATTGAGGTGCAGTACTGTCCTACAGAAATGCAGCTTGCAGATGGCTTTACTAAGGCTTTGAAGCTTGACAGATTTGAGTTTTTAAGGAAGAAATTAGGTGTCCTCAATATTCAACAGTTATGAATTAAAGGGGAGTGTTGAGAATTAATCCATAACTGCTCCTTAGCAAGTTAGTTAGTGACATCAGAGTCTGAAGTTTCAGAGTATGAGGTTTCAGAGTCTGAAGTTTCAGAAGTCTGAGGTTGATAGAGTTTGTTACTTAGCTTGTGCTATAAGCAAGTGACATATGTGTATATAAAAGGCTGTGTAATGTGTACATTCAACAATAATTTTTTAATGAGATTCACATTACAATCACAAACTCTCTCCATTCTTCTCTTTTTTAGTTTTATGTTTTGTTCATTACTTTTCATCTAGCTTAAAACAGCTTATTTCAATAAGCACTTATGTTGGGCAAATTGATCCAACAATTTACGCATAATATACTTTTCTTTCTTTTTTTGTGTTTGCCTAGCTTTGACATAGACTTTTCTATTTTAGTTATATTAAAAGTTTGCAAAATTGTATGACAACATATAATGTAAACATAATTTTTTACTAATTTATCATATCAATTTAATTGATGCATACGCAATCATACATATAATTGGTTTAAGGTAATCAAACACTATCGAAATACATGTTTGTATGTTTGGTGGCCTGCATACATGGATTATGATGAAAAGAGCAAGTAATATTTAGGTTATGAGATAAGATATCACAAGCGTTTGTTGGATCTTTCAATTAGTTTAGGTCTGACCTTATGAGATAGATAATTTTAAAGAATTTTTGCATTGTTATAAGATATGTTTTGAAAGAGAACGATGATTGGGTGTGGGTGTGGGTGTGGGTGTGGGTTTGGCCAACAAAACATGTGATAAGAGAACGATGATTGGGTGTGGGTGTGGCCAACAAAACATGTGATCATGATGTCATAAATAAAATACATTGTCGTAAATTTGACATCTCCCACCGTTTTTAGGCATGGCAATGGGGCAGGGTGAGGACGGGTTTTACCTTCCTCGTCCCCATACCCTACTCTCATATACTTACTCGTAACCTTACCCATACTCAGCGGGGATGAAAAATCGAATTCCATCCCTGTCCTTGACGGGTTCGGGTATCCCCGCCCCATCCCCATTCCTGCAGTGAATAATTTTTTTAATAAAAATAAAAGTATTTTCCAGCCCCAAACGCAATGTTGTAATGTTTTATCCAACAAAGAGACGATGACGATCAATGACTATATCGAAGGAGAAGAGAGAGGCCGGAAATGTGAGATATGGAAGGAGGAAAGAGAGAACTATGATAAGTGAGTGTCGTCTGAAAGACTGAGACTCTGACTGTGTGAGTGAAATGATTTAGGGTTTGAGTTTCTATTTATATAAAAGGGGTAATAAATTGATTTTCTACATTCGGGATGGGTTTGAGTATGGGTTCGGGGTGGGTACCTATATCCTCGTTACCTGTCCCGCACCTGTGTTTTAAAATCGGGGAAAATCCAAACCCATACCCAAACCCAGTCAAAGCGGGAAAAACCCGTCAAATTTTGTTTGGTTCGGACGGGTACCCGCGGGTATGAGTTTTATTGCCATGCCTAACCGTTTTTGTAGACACCTAATGACCGTTCATAAATTTGTATCCAAACCATTTGTTAAATTTACATTACTAATTTTTGTTCTATTTTAACAAATACATATTTCTACACCTTCAACATCTATATATAAACAATACACGTTCTTTAAAAAATAAAGAATACATTTTTTCTTTCAAAAAGAAATAAAATAAAATAAGGAATACATGATTTTTGGCATTTTTTTCTTTAGATGCAAAGATGTTAAAGAAACTCCTATATCCAAACTCCTATTCCCATAAAAGGTTTTAAGTTGGATAATGAGACTAACGAATTTGTTAATCTTTTAGAAGAAAAACTAAAACAATTACGTTTGAATGTTTTATCTGGAAAAGAAACTTCAGAACTATCTGAAAGTTATGATAATGAAGAAATTGGTGATATTGACCAATTATCCGCTATGTTCAAAAATCAAGATATTAATGATTCAGAAATAAATCCAATTTATTCTTCTAAACCTTTAGAAAATATTATTATAAGACGCCTTCTCCGCAAGATTTGCTTTTTGAGGAAGAGGATTTATACCAAACCTCTTGCTCTGGAAAATCCATCTATGAGTGGAATATTGATGGCTTAAATGATAAGCAGATTATCAATGTAATACATAGAATGTTTATGTATGCTACTGTTAGTAAACAGCTCGGAAATTCCGATAGCTCTATAGCCACTTTTATTGCTGCTGGATTTGTAGGTCAACTTAAAGGATGGTGGGATCATTATCTTACTAAGGATCAGCAAAAAGATATTCTTAATCACAAAAAATTACTCTTTAATGAAAATGATAGCACCCTTAGTGCTGTAATTCTTACTGGGGAAGAAGATGCAGTTTATACTCTGTGTTTATCTATTCTTCAACATTTTGTAGGAGCCAGCATTCCTATAGCTGAGAAGCTTAATACCCTTCTCCAAAATCTTAGATGTCCATCCTTAACCCATTTTAGATGGTATAAGGATACCTTCTTGTCTAGGGTTTTTCAGCTTAATAATCCAAATCCGGATCATTGGAAGTCCAAATTTATGGATGGATTACCTCAACTTTTTGCCGAAAGAATAAGGCAAACTCTTAGGAATAAGAATGATTGTATTAATATTAATTACCCTGATCTAACCTATGGTCAGATCATTTCTACATGTATCAATGAAGGTTTAACTCTATGTAATGATATTAAATTAAGGAATCAACTTAAAAAACAAAGATTAACAGAAAAACACCAATTAGGTGAATTTTGCGATCAGTTTGCTTTTGACTTAGGGAAACCTCCCCCTGATAAGATCAAGAAAGGTAAAAATAAGGCTCTCAAAGAGTATAGAAAACCATATAAGAAGAAGTTTAGGAAACATTTTCATAAAAAGGTTAAGGATAATATTCCTAAGATAGATAAAAAGAGAAAATCCAAAAAGATGGATATTACTTGTCACAAATGTGGTAAAGGAGGTCATTATGCCAACCAATGTTGGACCAAGAAAGCCCTTAATAATATTGAGGATGAGAATCTTCGTTCACAGCTGGAGAAAGTTCTCTTAATTAATTCAGAGAGTGAAGGTGACTCTTCTGAAAATGAGATTGATATGATTAATGAATCATCTTCCGATACTGAAGATAATATATCTCCAAGTGACAACAATGATTGTCAATGTAATTATTGGAATCCATTGTTGAAATGAATGGATTAAATGTTCTCACTGAAGAACATGATGAAACTCTTAAAGCTCTAGAAGCTATTTCATATAATAATCTGAAAAGAAAGATGATAGAGTTATTAATAAAAGAACATTCTAAAAAAGAAACTCCTCATATTATGGAGGTACCATATCAGATGAGTGAAGTCTTATCCAGATTTCAACAATCTAATATGCGTGAAACTCCTATTTTTATTGGAGATCTTAAGAGAGAAATAAACTCTCTAAAAATTGAAATTTCCCATATGAAAAAAGATAATAATAGATTATCCCAAAGAATCAGTTCCTTAGAGAATTACAAAGAAGGAAATAATCCTTTAATAATTCATTCTAATAATAATTCTACTGGAGAAGATTATTTAAATATTCTTGAAAGAGTAACATCACAAAAATGGTTTGTGAAAATCACCCTGGTAGTTAATAAAAAATTTATTCTTTATAATGAGATAACCCTTGTAGATAGTGGTGTTGATCTCAATTGCATTCAAGAAGGGATTATTCCAACCAAATATTTTGAAAAAACTACCTAATCCCTTACCCAAGCTGGAGGTGATAAACTCCGAGTTAATTATAAACTAACTAATACTTATATTTGTTATCAAAATATTTGCTTACCAACACATTTTATTTTGGTCAAAAGATTAACCCATAGAATAATCCTGGGAACTCCTTTTTTGCATAATATTATGCCTATATCTAATATTGATCAAAAGGGTATCACTACCCATATTAATAATCAAAAAATTACTTTTGAGTTTATTACTGATCCTTAAACTAAAATGTTAAATGAGGTTAAAAATATGCTTTTAAACAAAGAAAAGCAATTATGTTTTCTTAAAGAAGAAGTAAATCTTTTAAATATTAATGATCATCTTAATAGAGAAGATATTAAAAGACAAATTAAGTCTATTGAAAACCAATTTCATATTGAAATTTGCAATGATGTTCCTAATGCTTTTTGGGATAGAAAAAAGCATGTCATTACTTTACCTTATCTAGATGATTTCTGTAACACCCATACTAAATTATCTAGAATATTTAGCATGCGTATTAATCTGATACCGGATACATTAAAATTTACAATAATTAAAATATACAAACCACTGAATGAGTACAATTTGCTCGTTTACATAATTATCCAAATCTCATATAATACACATTTATATACATATAAAATCTATCAACCTTCTGAGCTTGCCATGACGAGCATCTGCACTCCATCCAGCGTCTTCCTGAAGATCTTCATGAACAACACCTGCTAACCTATGAACCTGCACCAGAAGGATTGGGGTGAGACATACGTCTCAGTGAGCTCCAGCCCAACCTACTGTTGGCAATCACGGGGGAAACCTAGGGTCGCCGTGCCTACTCTTAGCGATCTTGGGGATACCTACGATCGCTGTCATTCTTTAACATCTATCGCGATCAAGGGGAACCTAGGATCGCGTCATGTCTTTATCTTTCTTATACTTGTCATTTACATAACCTTATGCATTTCATATTCTATTCTTATCTTAGTCTTATACGTAGTGATCTTGGGGACATCCTATGATCACATCTCGTTCACTAGGAACTAATCATCAAGTCTCGTATTACATATAAAATATACATGTTCGTTTCATATTCGTATTCATCTTTTCATATCATAGAGTTAGAAGTTAGCGTTGAACAAACAATCATTATCTTGGTTTGTTTTACGGAGTGCATCCGGGTGGAGTAACCCCGAAGTACATCTCCCATCATACCGGTGAAATTCCTATCATATCAGGCTAACACCGGACTCCTCTTATCTTTGTGTAGGCAACCCTCTCGGTGAAGCCCCATCCGGCATAATCCGGAGCCTGCTGGACACATCTTGCATGTAGACAACCCTCTCGGAGAAGTCCCATCCGGCGTAACCCGGAGCCTGCTGGACATGCTTAATCTTTTAACATACGTGTGGACAATCCTCTCGGAAGAGTCCCATCCGGCGAATCCCGGAGTCTGATGAACACGTTTAACATCGTCTTATAAATTACGTGTGGATAGCCCTTTCGGAGAAATCCCATCCGGCATAATCCGGAGTCTGATGAACACGTTATCGTATTCTTTATCATTAAGTTCTTACTTAAGTTCATGGACGTATCTATTACGTTTCATATTTCTTGTGCATATCTAATGCATACTAGAAAGCTTAACCTACTAGAGGTTCTCGACTATAAACATAGTGTCATTCTTGTGAAGTACATGATGAGTACCATCTTAATTCTCTTTAACCTATAATAGGTTTCTAAACTTGAATACTATAACATTCTTAGCTTGCTTGTACTTAAATGAGTGCTTGAGAAATGCCTAGTAAGGGATAAACTCTTTACTAGCTCTTATACTTCTCTATGATATCTTGTGGATTAAGGCATCCATCCTCTCAAACTTGTGCTCTATACTAATCATCTAAACCTTCTCAAGAATAGGTCTTTAAATACTCTTTAGCAATGCTTAACCATTACATGTTGTCCCTTGAGTCCGAGGCAGTATTGGATAGCCGAAACGGTGCAAGTAAAATTGAAAAACAACATAATCCTGTCCCCTTCAAAATCGTGACACGATTGGGCAATCGTGACACGATTTGACAATCGTGTCACGATTTCATACCCAGAAATCGTGTTGGTTTCTGCCTGTAAAATCGTGACACGCTGGTAAAATCGTGACACGATTTTACCTGCAGTTGGACAGCATAGGGCTAGTTCAAAACATGTTTTCCACCATTTTTGGTCTATCCAATCATGCCCAAGCATCATACAACTTTAAAGGATCATTTCTAATGCATATTAACATATCACAACATGTGATGATTAAGGATTACTCATAACATAGAATTAGGGTACTAAAATCCATAACTTTAATCAATATGCAATTATTCACTAAAACATAACATAGTGGGTTCTAAAACCCCTAGGGAACTCACCTTAATTGCTAGCTTCCTTGCCAAGCTCTCAACTTTAAAACCCTAGCTTGCTCCTCTTTTCTCTTCTCTTGATTCTTCTTGCTTCTTTCTCTTGTTCTAGCTTTCCACACAAGCTTACTAGCAAAGTTTCTCCCAAGAATTTCCTTTAAGAGATGTTGAATTGATGGAGAGGAAGATGAGGGAGAGGAGGCGTGAGAATAGAGAGAAAAGGGAGAGGAAGAGAGCTGATTTGGGAGAAGGAAAGAATGGGAAAGAATAGCAAGATAAATATCTTGCTTCCATTATAACAATCATCCCTTTTCAAAGTATTTACATATTTGCCATTCCTCTTAATTACTAAATTGCCATGCTTGTTCCATAAGTTTCTGACACTGTTAACCATTACATTGAAGCGGGATAATACACTTGCCATATAAACAAACCCATTAACTGACAATTACCAAATTGTCCTTTGCTTAAAACATGCCGATACATCGTCTCAATATTAATAAATATTCGAGTCTTAGGCGGGATGTTACAATTTCAATGAAAATCAGATCCCAACTAAGGCTAGACCTGCTCAGATGAATCAGGAATATCTAGCTCTTTGCAAGAAGGAGGTTCAAGCCCTTCTTAACAAAGGATTAATTAGGAACTCTAAGTCTCCTTGGAGCTGTACAACCTTTTATGTTAACAAGGCTGCCGAGAAGGAACGAGGTGTTCCTAGACTAGTTATTAATTATAAACCTCTTAACAAGGTGTTAAAATGGATTAGATATCCTATATCCTTGTTCATACACTTCTTGTAACCCAAACTAGAGTTATCCAATCCTAACACTTGTGCTGAATTCTTATAATCTCGTCATAGTCCGCGTAATCTTACCTAGACGACATTGGTCTTTCTTATTATCTTCGACGATTCTATTGAATTCTTATATTCGATCTTTGCCTTACACAACAGCATCCTACATTTATGGTTTTACCATAAATATACCATCATTTAATGAGGATAAAACTACCGCACTATCTCCATTATACAAATACAAGGAGGAGGCATCCTGGTGTGTTACTTTCCATAATCTTCATCATTGCTTCCACTACGGAATTCCTCAAGGGCTCGTAAAAACTTACTGATTACCCGCGTCCTGCTTCGATTGATCTATGACGTTACTTATTTTAATAACTTAGAAATTATTCTTCATACTAGGAGTTTGCCAATCTCCCATTGTTCTTGTCACAACTTATTCTCGTTTTCTTGTCGTAGCATAAATGTTTTCTACACCGATAACCCCAAACTTATAGGAGTTTAGTCCAAGTAATGAGTGTCTTAAGTCGTCTCACGTATCATATATAATATATTTCATAGCATATATCTTACATACATAAGTGAGCACGTGTACACTTTACATTACCTCATCTTTGTCCGACTAACGGGACATCATTCTTAACCTTAACATATTTGAGACACTACCACCTCAATTGGGGTTCTTTTCTTACTCTTAACTCATTTCGTAACATCCGGGATTTGCCTTTCAACTGGATTGCCAGGTTTGCCCCGCCAATGTTACTCATGTTTATTCATAAGTATACAACAACCTATAATGTAAATTTATGGTTACAATTCACCAGCTTCACAAACTTATTTCTCGTTTGGATGTCAAATTCAAGATTCTTATTTCCAACGGAAAACTCTACTCGATTGCTACCCAAAAAGCACACTCAGTCTCTAATCCTTTAGTCATAACCTGAAATTACGTAGCCCGTTACCATGAACTACGAATAACTTTTAATCTGCGTAAAAGTTCTCCGTCCTTTACTGGTGAACATTAAGTTCAAGACTTTCCAAAATCTTCAGCTAATATAGGTTAACATGACATGGTTACAACATGGAATTAAACTCATTTGCCACTGCATTGTCGTTTCTGATCAAGCCTTAAATTCAAATATTTCATTCCTCATGGATTTCGAGGTTTAAAGCATTCATCGACTTAACTTCCATAACTTTCCATTAGAACTCATGATATGTTCAAATCGCTTATACTTACTACCATTCCGTATAATAAGAATTAAGCACTTAACATCTTCTCATACTCTAAGCCTCAGCTTAGCGTTGTTCATTATATCATTCTTGGATTACCACTCCGCTGCGCCACTCTGATTTTTAACACTCGAGTAAATTTGTCTCTATCATTTTACTCTATCACTTTGTAATCACTGTAGCAAATTTGTCTGACGTTACCATTTCTCTAGGTCAGCTCTTCATGTAGAATCATTAAACATTGCAGAAACCCGACTGGAAGTATGTCTGAGGCAGCTTAAATTCATGTACATTCATTTGTGGCAACTTCTAAAAACACTTATAGCTTCTGACGGTTCATACCTTTCATTTGAGTCTTGTTACCATTCGCTCTTTCTTCATCCGTAATGATTTCATATCCATCATCTTCCCGAGACAACTTTGGTCTCCTTAGTACTATCATGTTCCTTAAGTTACCTTTGAGTTCCTACAGAACAATCCGTCCTGAAAGTTCCAAATTCTTACCGGTTCTCTAGAACGCCCAACATAGGTTGCGTTTCTTCGAGTGCCCGATTGATCGATCTTAAACTTTTGCACATTATCATGATCTATTGGATTCCTCCAGTAACTTGTTATTTTATTCACAATTCAAATCTATACCTTATTACTGCCCTCGGAAACTTATCAACACGAGGTGATCTCTTTCTATTCTATAATATTTGTGGGAGAAAACTCTTCAGTTAAGAACATATAACTCCTTAGCATTAACCTCAATCTTAAACTTTCATGCTCAAGACGATCCTCCGTGTATGAAAATCTCAACAAAATTTCTCGGCTGAAATCCCGATCATTCTTCAACACTAGTCTACTATAACCTTGTGTTATTTTGAGCTTGCCTTCTTTAACCAATCGAGGAAATTCAATACTATTCGTCTAATCAAGAGTGTTCAACTTAATTCGTCCCTCAGCATAATAATTCCAGCCTAGCTTTTCTTACTTCTAATCTTCTTACCATTAGGATACATCCAAAAATTTGATTCACGCTTTGACATGCAATGAGTCTTATTGTTACCACTTATTCATCCATCTTAGTTCTTAGGCTGCATATCATCTCCTCTTCTTCTTTCACAAATCTGGTTCAGGAGACGTGGCTGATCTGATGGGGTCAAACTTACTTGTGGTTCGTACTCAATAACCACACTTGAGTGGTTAGTTTCATCTGTCCAAACAACTCATGTAATCCATAATTAATTCTCCTAACTGTCCGGTAATTCATCATTTCATTTCTCTAGGTTTGGTACTGCTATTCTTCAACTCTGTTCTCGAAATTGTTACTTAGTTCACACTTCACTTTAACTTCTCAAACTACGGTTCCCGTCAAGATTCTACGTCATTCCCTAGAGCATTTCATGATTCCTTAATCCTTATGTCTACCGCAGCCGAGGCATCGTCCAATGACGCGTCCAACTGGGTTAAGGCTCTTCACCTTATCCTTAAATATTTCTGACCTTCCTGAAAACTCTGCCCTAAACAGACTTAGTCACTTCACTGTTCGATGGCCACCATTTGGCGTTGATTACTTCTTCGCTAAATCCGTCTTAGAATTTTGTCACCTTAATCTTCGCCCTTCAAACACTTCATCCTCCTTGGTCACATTCAGCTCTCAGACATTTATCCTAACTGTCATATACTAGATTGAGTTGATCAGGCTCAACTAGATGTGACCTTTAGAACAATATCCGGAACCCAATGGTCCCACTACTTTTATTGAAACTTTAATGACCCAAGGCACGGTCTGAATCGACCTGCTCTGATACCAATTGTAACACCCATACTAAATTATCTAGAATATTTAGCATGCGTATTAATCTGATACCGGATACATTAAAATTTACAATAATTAAAATATACAAACCACTGAATGAGTACAATTTGCTCGTTTACATAATTATCCAAATCTCATATAATACACATTTATATACATATAAAATCTATCAACCTTCTGAGCTTGCCATGACGAGCATCTGCACTCCATCCAGCGTCTTCCTGAAGATCTTCATGAACAACACCTGCTAACCTATGAACCTGCACCAGAAGGATTGGGGTGAGACATACGTCTCAGTGAGCTCCAGCCCAACCTACTGTTGGCAACCACGGGGGAAACCTAGGGTCGCCGTGCCTACTCTTAGCGATCTTGGGGATACCTACGATCGCTGTCATTCTTTAACATCTATCGCGATCAAGGGGAACCTAGGATCGCGTCATGTCTTTATCTTTCTTATACTTGTCATTTACATAACCTTATGCATTTCATATTCTATTCTTATCTTAGTCTTATACGTAGTGATCTTGGGGACATCCTATGATCACATCTCGTTCACTAGGAACTAATCATCAAGTCTCGTATTACATATAAAATATACATGTTCGTTTCATATTCGTATTCATCTTTTCATATCATAGAGTTAGAAGTTAGCGTTGAACAAACAATCATTATCTTGGTTCGTTTTACGGAGTGCATCCGGGTGGAGTAACCCCGAAGTACATCTCCCATCATACCGGTGAAATTCCTATCATATCAGGCTAACACCGGACTCCTCTTATCTTTGTGTAGGCAACCCTCTCGGTGAAGCCCCATCCGGCATAATCCGGAGCCTGCTGGACACATCTTGCATGTAGACAACCCTCTCGGAGAAGTCCCATCCGGCGTAACCCGGAGCCTGCTGGACATGCTTAATCTTTTAACATACGTGTGGACAATCCTCTCGGAAGAGTCCCATCCGGCGAATCCCGGAGTCTGATGAACACGTTTAACATCGTCTTATAAATTACGTGTGGATAGCCCTTTCGGAGAAATCCCATCCGGCATAATCCGGAGTCTGATGAACACGTTATCGTATTCTTTATCATTAAGTTCTTACTTAAGTTCATGGACGTATCTATTACGTTTCATATTTCTTGTGCATATCTAATGCATACTAGAAAGCTTAACCTACTAGAGGTTCTCGACTATAAACATAGTGTCATTCTTGTGAAGTACATGATGAGTACCATCTTAATTCTCTTTAACCTATAATAGGTTTCTAAACTTGAATACTATAACATTCTTAGCTTGCTTGTACTTAAATGAGTGCTTGAGAAATGCCTAGTAAGGGATAAACTCTTTACTAGCTCTTATACTTCTCTATGATATCTTGTGGATTAAGGCATCCATCCTCTCAAACTTGTGCTCTATACTAATCATCTAAACCTTCTCAAGAATAGGTCTTTAAATACTCTTTAGCAATGCTTAACCATTACATGTTGTCCCTTGAGTCCGAGGCAGTATTGGATAGCCGAAACGGTGCAAGTAAAATTGAAAAACAACATAATCCTGTCCCCTTCAAAATCGTGACACGATTGGGCAATCGTGACACGATTTGACAATCGTGTCACGATTTCATACCCAGAAATCGTGTTGGTTTCTGCCTGTAAAATCGTGACACGCTGGTAAAATCGTGACACGATTTTACCTGCAGTTGGACAGCATAGGGCTAGTTCAAAACATGTTTTCCACCATTTTTGGTCTATCCAATCATGCCCAAGCATCATACAACTTTAAAGGATCATTTCTAATGCATATTAACATATCACAACATGTGATGATTAAGGATTACTCATAACATAGAATTAGGGTACTAAAATCCATAACTTTAATCAATATGCAATTATTCACTAAAACATAACATAGTGGGTTCTAAAACCCCTAGGGAACTCACCTTAATTGCTAGCTTCCTTGCCAAGCTCTCAACTTTAAAACCCTAGCTTGCTCCTCTTTTCTCTTCTCTTGATTCTTCTTGCTTCTTTCTCTTGTTCTAGCTTTCCACACAAGCTTACTAGCAAAGTTTCTCCCAAGAATTTCCTTTAAGAGATGTTGAATTGATGGAGAGGAAGATGAGGGAGAGGAGGCGTGAGAATAGAGAGAAAAGGGAGAGGAAGAGAGCTGATTTGGGAGAAGGAAAGAATGGGAAAGAATAGCAAGATAAATATCTTGCTTCCATTATAACAATCATCCCTTTTCAAAGTATTTACATATTTGCCATTCCTCTTAATTACTAAATTGCCATGCTTGTTCCATAAGTTTCTGACACTGTTAACCATTACATTGAAGCGGGATAATACACTTGCCATATAAACAAACCCATTAACTGACAATTACCAAATTGTCCTTTGCTTAAAACATGCCGATACATCGTCTCAATATTAATAAATATTCGAGTCTTAGGCGGGATGTTACAATTTCAATGAAAATCAGATCCCAACTAAGGCTAGACCTGCTCAGATGAATCAGGAATATCTAGCTCTTTGCAAGAAGGAGGTTCAAGCCCTTCTTAACAAAGGATTAATTAGGAACTCTAAGTCTCCTTGGAGCTGTCCAACCTTTTATGTTAACAAGGCTGCCGAGAAGGAACGAGGTGTTCCTAGACTAGTTATTAATTATAAACCTCTTAACAAGGTGTTAAAATGGATTAGATATCCTATACCTAATAAGAAAGATCTTCTTGACAAACTTAATACTTCTGTCATTTTTTTTCAAAATTTGATTTAAAATCTGGTTATTGGCAGATTCAGGTTATTGAATCTGATAAATACAAAACAACTTTTACTGTTCCTTTTGGGCATTTTGAGTGGAATGTCTTACCTTTTGGTTTGAAAAATGCTCATTCTGAATTTCAGAATATTATGAATGATATATTCAATTCTTATTCAGAATTCATAATTGTCTATATTGACGATGTTCTGGTCTTTTCTAAAAGCATTGACGAGCATTTTAAACACTTGAAAATTTTCAAAAATATTGTTAAGAAAAATGGGTTAGTTATATCTGCCCCAAAAATGAAAAATTTTCAAACTAAAATTAGATTTTTGGGTCATGAGATCCACCAAGGAACTATTATTCCTATTAATAGAAGTATTGAATTTGCTTCTAAATTTCCAGATATTATAATTGAGAAGAAACAATTACAAAGGTTTCTGGGAAGTCTGAATTATGTTTCTGACTATTACAAAGACTTAGCAAATGATAGTGCTATTCTTTATAATAGATTAAAAAATAATTCTGGTCCTTGGACAGATAAGCATACTCAAGCTGTCCAAAGAATCAAAACCAAGGTTAAATGTCTACCTTGTTTATCCTTGGCCAATTCTAAATATTTTAAAATTGTTGAAACAGATGCCTCCAATATTGCTTAGGGAGGTATTTTAAAACATGTCAATTCTAAAGACTAAAGAAGTCTTAGTTAGATTTACTTTGGGTAAATGGAACCCAACTCAATCTAAGTATTCTAGTATTAAGAAAGAAATGCTTTCTATTATAAAATGTAGGCTTAAATATGTCTATAGTCTTTGCAAATAGGGCTCATTTGAATTTTCGTCCTTATACTTACTAATCCTTCCATTTTGCCACTGCAATTATTAACCATTTTAAATTTCGTCCTAATTACGTTTTTTTGCCCTTAATGACCTAAGACACATGTGAAATGCCCAAAATACCCCTGGATTTCTTCTTCCCTCGTCAGAACCTCTTCGTCATCTCTCACCTCCACGTGCAACCCTCACCACCGATGAACTCACTTCATCTCTCTCACGACACTACCACCATCTTCGTCACTCCCGCCACCATAAGCGCCACCCATCACAAATCGAAACATCCATCATATGCGTCTTCCGCGCTCTGTCGTCACACCACCACGCCCCCACGATGTGGCCATCACAGATCTAGCTTTGTTTGATTTTATTAGCCATAACCATGGCTACTTTAAGCTGCTACTCCACCAGAATCAAAACCCCATCTTTCAACCCAATCACCACTAAACTCTCCTCTTTAAAACCCATCATCAAATTCCCATTTTTCACCACTTCCACCAACAAACAAATCATTAGAAATAGTTCAAAACAGTTACTTCAATTTCAAAGATGTTCTGTCTCAGAAACCTCAACAACAACAACAACACAAAAATAACTTGAAGAAGAAGAAGAAGAAGAAGAGAAAGACCTTAATAATCATGGACAAAATCTGGTCTGTATCCAGGCAGTCGGTTTTGATTGCTAACTCACGACCGGAACCCGTTTGGCTGGTCTTTCTCTCGCCTAAGTTGAAGCGAGAAAGGTGTAGAGGAATCTAAGGTCCTTTCTTGCTCTCGGTCCCACCCAGCAAGATACGGCTCAGCCAAAAAATGTGAGCGCCCCTACGCGAGCCTTATTTTTTTAGTAAAGTCAAGCTTTGGCTCCCTAAAGACTAAAGCCTTTCCATTATTGGTGGACCTTCCCTTGAATTGAACCGGTCACGGAGCTCTCCATTGAGTTGTTTAGGTTCTGGAATTCCATCTCTAGTTGGGGGTTTCAGTTCGAAGGTTATCAAATGTGGTGCGAGTTCATCTCTCTCGACCAGTTCAGGTTCAAGGGAAGGGTGATCGAGGGGACCCAGACTTTAGATCTCTTTCTTCTCTATTCTATGGCGCTGAAACATGTTATTCATCCTCGCCGCAAACGCCGTCGTCTCCGGCGGCGGAGCATAATGAGGTGAAAGTGGGTTTTGGAGAGGAGAGATGACATGGGCATTTTCATCATTTTGCAGTTGTTTGGGTTCATTAAGAGCCACATCAGTAATAAAATGGGTTTAGGACCAAAACTCAAATGATTACTAATTGCAGGGAAATTTTGGAAGGATTAGTAAGTACAAGGACAAAAATTCAAATGAGCCCTATTTGTGGGGACTATAGACATATTTAAGCCTAAAATGTATATCTAAATTTCAGAGTGATTTACTCATTCAAAAATTTTTGCTTAGAATTGATTGTAGTTCTGCTAAAGCTATAATTGAAAAAGATGTTAAAAATCTTGTAGCAAAACAGATTTTTGCAGGTTGGCAGACTCAATTATTTGCTTTTGAATTTGATATTCAATATATAAAAGGAGAAAATAATTCCCTTGCTGATTACTTAACCCGTGAATTTTTGCAGGGAAATGACAACACCCTATAGGGGAGAGGCCGCGGAAGAGGAGAGAGTAACAGATTGTTACCTCACCAAGAAAACAACATTCCTCTAATAGGGGATTTGACTACTGTTTCTCACAAGGGAAGAAATATACCAACTTCCTCCAAGAAAGAAGAATCATCTTCATCCTCCAATAAGATTATATCTTATAAAGAAATAGCAGTCAATGACCCACCTCAGAACCAGGTTTCCGAATTTTTCTAGAATCCGGTAACAGAAGACATCATGTATATAGATGATGAAGATTTGGATTTAACTAATAATGATGGTTGGTCCATTAAAACTAGATACCTCGAAAATAGAGGTTATCCTGGATTTTATGGAAAGTCTAGACCCAATCTTGAAATCCTTTTAACAGTTACTGAATCAGTAACTATTACCCATCATTACCAGAATAATAATCCAGAAAGTTTTATAAACTTTTCTAAATGTCATATTAACAAAATTTTGTTACCAAAAGAATGGGGGCTCAATCCAAATGGAGAAAAGGCCATTAAAATTGCTGAAGGTAAATATATTTACTTCAATTATTGGGATTATATCCAGGCTTTTACTCAAGCATTCTATTATATGAATCCCAAGAACAAACATTCTTGGTTCTTCTCAATCAATCCTGAGATAGTTAATAAAGTTATACCAAATTGGTTCTGTCAATGGTGGCTAAAATTTGGCTCTTCTTTGGAAATCCAATTGTTTGGTTCTTGGTTGAAGCATCCAGAGTTTAAAAACCAAATGATTCATTCTTGGAGCAACTTACACATCTGGAAAGGTAAAGTTTATAGACTTACGATTTGAAGAGTTGGAACAGAAATATTTTTGGAAATACTTTTAAGAGGAAGCACAAAATTATTAAAATATTATAAGGCATCAATAATAAACTGTTAAGGATAATGATAGATTACTCATCCTAAGTTAAGGTACCAACTTTTGAATGATCATGACACTAATATTAACCAAGAGGAAGGGCATTGGTATCAACAGATGAAGTCCAAGTTGGTGCATCTCAGTGATAAAAATACCAGATTTTTTTCACCAAGCTACCTTATCGCGTTGCCACTTGCCACCATAATCAGATTCCCACCTGTCGCAGTGATTTTAGGATATCAAGGTATTGGTTAGTGTTGACTCACAAAATTAAGATTCACCACCGAGCTTTTATTTTTTCCAAGGAAAAAGGGAAAGTTCGAAAAAAAACCCTATTTTTTGAGAGATCAAGGTTCGGGGGTTGGTTACGCAAAGGAAATGTATTAACACCCTAAACGTCCATAGTACTCTATAGGAACCTCTCGTTTTATTTTTATCTTTATTGTTGAGTCTTTTGGTGTTGGCTGCATTGTTTGGCAAAACCAAAGTATGGAATAGAAGCATTTCCTTATGTTGAACATTTCTTCAGTTACAAGGTTTCTCATTTGAAGCCATTCAGAAGCTGAAATCTACATCAGAAGCTGAAATGCTCATCAGAAGCACTGTAGCACTTCAGAAGCAGTTTCAGGTTCTGAAGCCAGCGTTGACTTCTGTTGACCACGTCAGAAGCTGGGTTTGCTGGATTGTTTTTGCGCGTATCTTGGGAGATTTAGCAAGGAATTATCCTTGTATAATTGCTTCTAGAAGGCTGGTTTAATTGGAGAAGATATCTTTGAAGATTTGGTTCAAAGTTATGAAAATTCGTATTTTCTGTTTTAAATCTTTCAAAGATTGGATGCAGTTTTATTTGTTACTTTATTGGATCATTCTTATTCCAGTAACAAATCAATTCAGAAGATTAGGTTGTTATTTATGCTGCAAGACTGGAGGCTATATAATGAGGAAGGCTGTTGCTATTCAACTGACGATTTGAGAGTTATATTTCAGAAAATTGAGTCTGTGTTTTTACTTAGAGTGTTTATTGTGCACCACTCATTGTTTGAGTTGGTTTAGTGTTTTTATAGAGTTGTAATTCATTCTAAGCCTTTAGGTACGAATGAAGTTTTGTCTTTGAAGGTTTTCTCAAAAACAGGGTAGTTGTGTTTAAGAACTGGTTAAGTTCAAAGGGTAGTTCAAGTGGCTGGGTTGTAGTTACTTGAATAGGAAGTTAGTGGTTTTCTAATACTCAACGTGTTGGGTAGAATTCAAGACTAGGTGGAGATTAATTGCTTGGGATAGGAACTGGGAGTCAGTGTCTGAGTCTTAAGGATTAATTCCAATAGTGGAATTCCTTCCTGGATTGGTATCCCCCAGAGTAGGAGGTGTTTACTCCGAACTGGGTTAACAAACCTCTGTGCCTTTTACTTTCCTGCACTTTATTTTTCTTGCTTTGCATTGTGTGAGTGTGTGCTCTGTTTTAAGCAAACTATTGTGCCCTGCGTATTGTTCAAAACCTGCTGGTTTAGAACTTGTTAGTTTCTCTTAAGTATTGCCTGGCAAGAATTTCTATTGGTATCAGAGCAGGCACCCTGCCTGTATTTTGGGTGAGATCCAGAGGGATTAATTTCTGGTAAGCATGGATAGAGAAGGAGGCTATGTCAATAGACCACCCCTACTAGATGGCACAAACTATGAGTATTGGAAGTCTAGGATGTGTGCTTTTCTAAAGTCTATTGACAGCAGGACTTGGAAAGCTGTGATTAAAGGCTGGGATCATCCTGTGTATACAAACAAAGATGGTAACAAGACTGAGGTTCTGAAGCCTGAGGAGGAATGGACCAAAGCTGAAGATGATCTGTCACTGGGAAATTCAAAAGCTTTGAATGCTATCTTTAATGGTGTTGATCAGAACATGTTCAGACTTATCAAACAATGTACTGTGGCTAAGGATGCTTGGGAAATTCTGAAGACCACTCATGAAGGAACTTCTAAGGTAAAGATGTCCAGATTGCAGCTGCTGACCACCAAATTTGAGAACCTGAAGATGAAGGAAGATGAATCCATTCAGGATTTTTACATGAATGTGCTGGATATGGCAAACTCATTTGACTCTCTTGGTGAAAAGATGTCTGATGAGAAGTTAGTCAGAAAAATCCTCAGGTCCCTGCCCAGAAGGTTTGATATGAAGGTAACAGCAATTGAAGAGGCCCATGATATTACAACTATGAAGCTTGAGGAGCTGATTGGGTCATTGCTCAACTTTGAAACTGCCTTTTGTAAACAGACTGAGAAGAAAGGAAAAGGTGTAGCTTTTAGTGTGAATTCTGAAGCTGATGATCAACAAGAGTCTGAAGAGGATGACTTATCAGAAGCTCTTGTGTTGCTGGGAAAACAATTCAACAAGATTCTGAAGAATGTTAACAGAAAAGCCAAAGCCAAAGGTCAGAACTTCAGATTCAATAACAAGAAGCAACAAACTGATGAGAAAAAGACCAAGTCTGAGGAGAAAAGTAATCAAGTTAAAGGTGTGCAGTGCTATGAGTGTGAGGGTTATGGACACATCAAATCTGAATGTCCTACTTTCCTTAAGAAACAGAAGAAGAGTCTAGCTGTTGCATGGTCTGATGATGGTTCTGAAAATGATGATGTTAGTGAATCTGATATGTGTGATACTGGTCTGGTAGTGAGGTCAGGAGCTATCTTGAAGAAGGAAGCTGTTTTAGAGTCTGAGACTTTTTCAGAGTCTGACTCAGAGTCTGAAGCCTCATCTATGTCTGAAGCTGCTAAAACCTCATATGATGAACTAGCTGATAACTACAAGAAGCTGTATACCAGAAGTGCTGAGGTTTGCAAACAAGTTTTGGATCAGAAGGAGACTATTCTTCAACTGGAGGCTGAAAAAGGTGAACTGTTAGTGCAGAATTCAGATTTAAAAGAAGAAGTGAACCAACTGAACTCCCAACTTGATCAAATGAAGAAGCAAGTGAAGATGTTAAACTCTGCTACTGATAAGTTGGAGGACATTTTGGGGAATCAGCAACAAGGAAAAACTGGTTTAGGTTTTGTTGATCAGACTCAGATTCCTAAACAGATGAGTTTTGTTCCTGCTACTCAAACTCATGATTCTATGGCTGGAACATCAAAGAAGAGACCTCAGAAGCAAGCCCAGATGCAAGGTCAGAAGCATATTCAGATGAGACCTCAAAAGCAAGCTCAGAAGAGACCTCAGATGCAAGATCATAAGCATGTTCAGATGCTACCTCAGAAGCAACCCCAGAAATTTTTCAGAAACAGAAGGAGGAGGAATCAAACATGGATCTGTCATCATTGTGGAAAGAAAGGGCACATCAAACCATTCTTCTTCAAACTGTATGGGTATCCTGAACATTTTCAGTATAGAAGAGTTGAACCAGCTACTGTCAGTCACAATGTTCAGAAGGTGTGGAAGCCCAAAGTTCAGAATGTAGGCCTGAATGCTCATACCTCATTGAGAGCTACTTCAAAAGAAGATTGGTATTTTGATAGTGGGTGTTCAAGGCACATGACTGGTGTGAAGAAGCTGCTGAGCAATATCAGATCATACTCCAGAAGTTATGTGACATTTGGAGATGGTGTAAGAGGTCAGATTCTGGGTATTGGAGATTTGATCAGAAAAGGTTTGCCCAAACTTAATGATGTGCTACTGGTGGAAGGATTAACCTCTAATCTGATCAGTATTAGCCAGCTATGTGATCAGGATTTGAAAGTGAATTTCAACAAGCAGGAGTGTATTGTTACTGATCAGGAAGATAAAGTTCAGATGAGGGGCTGCAGATCCAAAGACAATTGTTATTTGTGGGTTTCTGAAGAAGAAAGAAGTCTGACTTCTTGTCTTATGAGCTCAGAAGAGGAAGTCAAACTCTGGCACCAGAAACTGGGACACTTGCACTTGAAAGGCATGAAGAAAATCCTAAGTACTGAAGCTATCAGAGGTGTGCCTAATCTGAAGATCAATGAGGACAGTGTTTGTGGTGATTGTCAGATTGGTAAACAAACAAGGAAGTCTCATCCCAGATTAGTTCACCAGGTAACTACTAAAGTACTAGAACTTGTTCATATGGATTTAATGGGGCCTATGCAAGTAGAAAGTATTGGAGGAAAAAGATATGCATTTGTAATGGTAGATGACTACTCTAGATATACATGGGTCAGCTTTGTTAGAGAAAAGTCTGACACTTTTGAAGTTTTCAAAGAGATGTGCATTCAACTACAAAGAGAAAAGGACTGTGGCATAGTCAGAATCAGAAGTGATCATGGCAAAGAATTTGAAAACAAGAGTTTTTCAGAATTATGTGCTTCTGAAGGTATAAAGCATGAGTTTTTTGCACCTATCACACCTCAGCAAAATGGTGTAGTTGAGAGGAAGAACAGGACTTTAGCAGAATGTGCAAGGGTTATGCTGCATGCTAAGAAGCTGCCATATATGTTTTGGGATGAAGCAATGAACACAGCATGTTACATACACAATAGGGTCACTTTGAAGAAGGGTACTACATCAACTCTGTATGAATTGTGGAAAGGGAGAAAGCCTACAGTCAAATATTTCCATGTTTTTGGGAGCAGATGCTACATTTTGGCTGACAGGGAAAATAGAAGAAAACTGGATCCTAAGTCTGATGAGGGTATATTTTTGGGATATTCAGTGAACAGCAGAGCTTATAGGGTGTTTAATTCTAGAACCAAGGTTGTGATGGAGTCCATAAATGTTGTGATTGATGATCTGTCTGCTGAGAATGAAAAGAATGAACCTGAAGTTGTTCCAGAGTCTGAAGTATCAGAAGAACAAACCTCAGAAGCAGAAAAGCATTCAGAGTCTGAAGAAGCAGAAGATCAACCAGATCAAGTTCCTAATGGTAAAGGACCATCAATTAGAGTTCAGAAGGATCATCCTAGAGACTTAATCATTGGAAGCTTAGATCAAGGTGTCAGAACCAGGAGATCAGATGCTGCTGCTACTGATTCATGCTTTGTGTCAAAGCTTGAACCTAAAAATGTGAAAGAAGCCCTAACTGATGAATTTTGGATTGAAGCAATGCAAGATGAGTTGAATCAATTCAAAAGGAGTGAAGTATGGGATCTAGTTCCAAGACCTGAAAGGTTGAATGTGATTGGCACTAAGTGGATATTCAAGAACAAAACATATGAAAATGGTACTGTAGTCAGAAACAAGGCAAGGTTGGTTGCTCAGGGTTATACTCAAGTTGAGGGATTGGATTTTGATGAGACCTTTGCACCTGTGGCCAGACTAGAGTCCATAAGACTGCTGTTGGGTGTCTCCTGCATTCTCAAGTTCAAGTTATTTCAGATGGATGTGAAGAGTGCATTTCTGAATGGATATCTGCAAGAAGAAGTGTATGTTGAACAGCCTAAAGGATTTGTGGATCATAAATTTCCTAATCATGTTTACAAACTGAAGAAGGCCTTGTATGGATTGAAGCAAGCACCAAGAGCATGGTATGACAGGCTGACTCAGTTTCTTGTGGCTCAAGGATACAGAAAAGGAGGTTCTGATAAGACTTTGTTTGTGAAAAATGAAAATGGGAGTCTGATGATTGCTCAGATTTATGTGGATGATATAGTGTTTGGAGGGATGTCTCAGAAGATGGTCAAACTGTTTGTTCAGCAAATGCAATCAGAGTTTGAAATGAGTTTGGTTGGAGAGCTGACTTACTTTCTTGGTTTACAAGTTAAGCAAATGGAAGATACCATCTTTATTTCTCAAAGTAAATATGCCAAGAACATAGTTAAGAAGTTTGGTATGGAATCTGCTGCTCATAAGAAGACACCAGCTGCTACTCATCTGAAGCTAACCAAAGATGAGCAAGGAGTATCAGTTGATCAAAGTCAGTACAGAAGTATGATAGGGAGCTTATTGTACTTAACTGCAAGCAGACCTGATATCACTTATGCTGTTGGAGTATGTGCAAGATATCAAGCTGATCCTAAAATGAGTCATTTGACACAAGTTAAAAGGATCCTGAAGTATGTGAATAGCACAAGTGACTATGGCATCATGTATTCACACAGTTCAAGTTCTGAATTGATGGGATTCTGTGATGCTGACTGGGCTGGAAGTGCTGATGACAGAAAGAGCACTTCAGGAGGTTGTTTCTTCTTAGGAAATAACTTGATTTCATGGTTCAGCAAGAAACAAAACTGTGTGTCATTATCAACTGCTGAGGCTGAGTATATTGCTGCTGGAAGTAGTTGCTCACAATTGGTGTGGATGAAGCAGATGCTGGAGGAGTACAACATTGAACAAAGAACTATGACATTGTTTTGTGACAATTTGAGTGCCATCAACATCTCTAAGAATCCAATTCAGCACAGCAGAACCAAACACATAGACATCAGACATCATTTTATCAGAAACCTTGTGGAGGACAAGATTATTCAGATGGAACATGTAGCTACTGAAGATCAAGTTGCTGACATTTTCACAAAGGCCTTGGATGCTAAGCAGTTTGAAAACTTAAGGAGCAAGTTAGGTGTGTGTTTGCATGAAGAGTTATAGCAATTACTGCAAACTGGGTGTGAGGAAGATAGAGTACCTGCCAGTTGTGCCTATGCTAAGAGTGATACTGATCCTGTGACTGAATCTGATAGCTTTTCAAGGATATGTGTTACCTGTTTTGACTTTATTCCCTATTTGAAGTCTGAAATTTGTCAGAATTTTGTGGCTAAAAAGGGGGAGATATATAAAAAATCTTATGCGATGTGTTGACTCTGATACCAAAAATTAGAAGATGTATTGCTGCATTTCAGATGTTCAGCTTTCAGTGCTTTCAGTGTTATTCAGAACCAATGCAACCAGAGCTGTCAAGGTGTTATTGAGGGGGAGGTTGTGTCTCAGGGGGAGATTATGGTTATTAAAATCCTTAGGTCAAAAATTGGGGTATGACAGATGTCCCTATTTAAGTCTCTTCGTCCGAAGACTTGAAGATAAAAATCTTTGATTCGGCGGGCCAAAGGGACTTAAATACAGAGTACGCCAATTTTGAACCTAAGAAAAACGTGAAATGCTCGTGATGCAAATGTGGATGCAAGACGGCGAAGATGATACAAACAGGTAAAGAAACAACAAAAAGGATACCCGAGCTCGCGAAAGGACATGATCCGACTCCACTGGGGATAATATGGTTTCGCTGGGGAAGGGATTGTCTATTATCGCACTGATTCAGAACGATAGCCTAACAAAGACAAAGACCGATGTTAACTACTATCTTGTAAATGATAGCTTAAAAAAAGTAAAAGAATGAGACACTGTCTACTATCAACAAAGATGATAGCTTAAAGAAGACATATGACATGTATCACCTACTATCGTGTGTTGATAGCTTAAAAAGGTAATATAAAAAGAAAAGACATTGCCTACTATCGGTGTGCGGATAGCTTAATGAAGGCAGACAAAAATATTTTACGTACTACCGTTGTGAGGGTAGCTTAATGAAGGTAAAATGTAAAAGCCAGCTGTTCGGGATATTGCCGAACTAGCCACTGACGATAGGATAAAAAGATAAATGTCAGCTATCCGGGATGTGACCGAACTTGTAACACCCATACTAACTTTAACTAGTATATTAGCATGTGCGTTAAATTGATACTAGATACATTTAAAAATTTCAATAATAATAATACATCACAAAAGAATGAATACAAGTTTACTCGTTTGTACAAATAATCCAATACTATTACAATACTTATACAATATCCAATAAGCTCCTGAGCTGGTACACAACGAGCAACTGTACTCCATCCAGTATCTCTATGAAGATCTCCATCACGAACCTCTGACTTACCTGTAAACCTGCACCAGAAGGAATGGGATGAGACATAATGTCTCAGTGAGCTCCCTGTGGTCGCCATGCCTACCTTGGCAATCTTGGGGTTTTCCTATGATCGCCAAGTCTTTATCTGCCTGTAACTATAACTGTAACTATCTGTATCTATAACTGTAATCTGCCTATAACTATAACTTAGTGATCGAGGGGTAACCTAGGACCACTTTCTGATAACTGTCTATGACTATAACTGTAATTATAAATTTTTCCTGTAACTATAACTTTGACTATAACTGTAACTGTAACTTTGACTATAACTATGAAACATAATACAAATAAAGATGTTTTATGTGTTTTATGTTAGCTGTTAGCGTTGAACAAACATTATTATGTGAGTTCATTTTACGGAGTGCATCCGGGTGGAGTAACCCCGAAGTACAACATCCCTATGACCCGATGAAATTCCTGACAATCAGGCTAACACCGGACTCCCTATGAAACGTGTGGACAACCCTCTCGGAGAAGTCCCATCCGGCGAATCCCGGAGTCTGCTGAACACGCCCTGTAACTGTAAAACGTGCGAGCACGCCATTATCTTTGATCTTTAATTCTTTAACTTTGACATATAAACATGTATATCTGTTACTGTAATCATATAACAATCCTATAACACTTAACCTATAACACAAGGTTCTTGGCTTATCGTTCTCATAAGCCACCTATAATTGTTGGAGAACCAACCCTATAATCTTATCTGAAACTATGATTACCGAAGCATTCCTATTACCCTTGTATTCTAAACTGAATACATCTATAATCATGTTCACCTAATATAGGTTCCTGACTTATCAAGGTCGTATGTTTTCCGTAAGAGTTATCACTCACAAGTAATGGAATTAATCCATTAAATCCTTACACTCATACTATAAATCTTGTTTCCCTATCAAAGGATTCGACATATCGTTATCATATGCCGTTCTTAGAACTTTCCTATTCCTTTAACCATTGTTCGTACATTTCCCAAGCCTTGCGTATTCCTTGCTCCTATAATCTTTCAACCATTGGAAGCCTTTTTGGATGGGTTAAAATGGTGGATAATGTTTCTAAAATGTTTCAGGAGAAAACGGAAGTGAAAAAACATGTCCACGCGCATCAGAACACCCAAAACAGCAAAGCTGTCAAGTGCTGTCCTGATGCTGTCGCTATAGCCACGGCCTGTCGCTACAGCGACTGTAGGTAAAAGTCTGAAAAATAGGCTGCTCGCTTGTAGCGACGGCTGGTCGCTTGAAGCGACCGTAGGCAGAAGTCCAAAGCTGTCTGGTCGCTGTAGCGACCATGACAGTACAAAACTTGTTAAAAATCATGTTTTTCCACCATTTTTGCTCAATCCAAGTTACCCAAGCATCCCAAACATGTTAGGAATGATTTTCTATTACAAAATGACAGTTTAAAACATATATGAGCAAGGAATTAGCAAGCAAATGAATTTAGGGTTAAAAACACTATAACTTTACCTATGATGCAAATACACTATAAATCTCACAAAGAGGGGTTCTAAAACCCCTAGGGAGCTCACCTTAAACTGATTGGTGCTGGTTTAACCTTAAGCTTCAAAACCCTAGCTTGATCTCTTGCTCTTTCTTGCTTTTTCTTTAACTTTTCTCTTGTTCCAACTTTTCCCCAACATAGCTTGCTTGAAATACAAGATTAAAGGAAGAAGTTTGATGGATTATGAGTGATTGATGATGAGGGGCGAAATCTAGAGAGAGAGGGAGAAGAAATTCAGCCCATAGAGAGAGAAGCGAATGATAAATATGAAAATTTTCATGTTTATCCCCTTTTATAAACTCTTCCTCTCTTAATTACAACATTGCCATTGCGTTCGTTTAATTCTTGTGATACTGTTAAAAGTCACACTTAAGTGGGATATTACACTCTACCCCCCTTAAAAGAAATTTCGTCCTCGAAATTTAAAAAATCCTCCTGAGATCCTGAAAAGATAAATCTTTTCTACCTCTTTCTCTACTATGAAAATTTCCAATTCTTTTTGCTTATTGGGATTCCATGGCAACTCTAGGGTCTGACATGTAGATTAATCACGCACCCCGATTAAACCATACTAGTTAAAACTCGTTCTTTAGCCATGATTTCCATCTCTATAAATCAAAACATAAGACAATCTCTTTCCAACCGAAAGGTCTGATGCATGCTACATAACTCTTACCTGTTAGGACATATGGTTATCTGAACCAATATATCCATCTTATCTGACAATAATCTCTGTTCAACATATTCCTTATAAATCCAATTTAAAATTATTAAGTCTTGGATTTCCTTTACTGAATTCTATCCGTTCTTCCTTCATTGACCGTTCAATCTTAACCTGAAGACGTCGGGTCAATCTGTTTTTCCTCAATTATTCCAACTTTCCGAGGAATGTATTACATTACCTTTAATTCGAAAGAATTCTTGTCTTTGACTTTCGCCTCGTGAGACGACCTTTTACTGTTACATTCGTGACATCCTTTACATAGATTTATTCTTGCACTAAAACATCTGATATTGAGTATTCTCAATCGGAAGTAAACTCTATTACAATTACCTCCATGATTTGAATACAAGGAGGTGGTTGAACTTATGGTACAAGTTCCTTTCTTTCTGACATCCTGGTGTAACTATTATCATAACCATGAGCATTGCTCACATTCCCACCGCGGGAATTCTTAAGGCTCGAGAAATCACATGAGCCTCATGCTCCGATTAAATTAATCCACGATAACGCGTAGTTAAGGTCTTAGGAGCTTCCTTCTTTCTATGACTCTGACACTCTTGCACCATTCAAGATATTCCTTACTCATGGGATTAATACTTTCTTTACCAATAATTTCAAACTTATGAAAGTTCAATACAATTGACGTGTGGCATAAGTCGTCTCACATATCATCATATAATACAGTCCATAGTACATAGCTTCCATACACGATTGAGTACATGTACACTACTATCGGGTACACAGTACATTGCATCATCATTGTCCAACTAATGGGACTACCTACTTAGTCAAAATATACTTGAGACAAAACCACGCCAACTAAGGTCACTCTTCTTGCTCTTAACTTATGCTTGTACTCCTTGAGTATCTACAATCTCATACGTAACTATGATTACGTTCCATTGACGTTATAACTTATTTCGTTCAAGAACATCCTCCGTTCCAAAAAGAAAACTCTATTCTGATCGCTATCAAAATAGCACTCTTAAACTCTTAATCCTTTATTTCATAACTTCAATTCGCTTAGCCTTTTACTGTAAACTATGAGTAATCCTCTGATCTGTATAAAACATTTCCTTCCTTTAACTATTAACATTAAGTTCAAGAACTTCTAAACTCCTCAACAGAGATTTGTCCGGTAACAACAAACATGTTTTGCTTAAGACCTTCCTGTTAAAACATTACTGATTGCATACCACAGTTACCGATACATGTCACATGACTGTGAAAATAAGTTACACTACTATCTAAGTAGCATTAACTTTGCCTGATCAGTATACATAATACTAATCATAACCTGATACATGCCTGTTACATGCGACATGCTAGCATAACGTGGGTACGATGTGGAATAAACTCATAATCAATTCTCTTGGTAAAACTTATTATTCAAGTTAACTTTAAGTTACTGAGCTGAAACAGCTAGATCACCGTATTAGATGTGGCTTTCTTTGCCATGTACCTATTGTGCTAGAAACACATCCTTTAAATTCTCAAACCGCTTCGATTCTCTTATCTCATGAGTTTCGAGGTCTGAAGCATTCCTCGACTTATCTCTTAAAATTTCCTGTTAGAACTGATGATAAGTTCAAGTCATCACTACTTCCAAATATTCTGTAGCTTGAGAATTAATCTCTGAATACCTTTCCTGTAATTCATCTGACAAGGACTTCACAAACATCCTTTTTCTCTAAACTTCAGCTTTGAATTGTTCATTAGTTCATCCTTTGATTACTTCTCCGCTGCGCAACTCTGATTTAAACAATTCACCTTGGGGTAAAAGTAATACACCACTATTACCATATAAAATCTCCTTGGCCAATCCTTTGACTTTATACTTTGTAATTACCACACATGACCATCTTACATTATAATTTCTCTTGTGGTTTAATCCACCTACTTAACTTACTAATTGATCGACACTTGACTTTGCGTTTCCTTTCGGACATAACAAAATTCTCATCTTTCACGAAAGTACGCCGAAACCTGTAAACAGTCTTTAACAATAATTACGAGCCCAACAATGCTCCTGTCAAAACAACTTATACACTAGTTCCAGCTTTACTTGTGGTAACTTCTAGAAACATTCTATGACTTCCGGAAATTCTCGTCTTTCATATACTGAATCTATTAACGAATCGAGTCTCATTCTATAGTTATCCGTAAGGATTTCACATCCACAACCTTTTTCCAAGACAATTTGGTCCGCACAATTCTATCATATCTCTTGGTTACTCCTCGGGTTTCTCCGGAAATAATCCGTCTGGATAAGACTCAACTTTTACCGGCTCTCCTGTAAGCCCAAACACATGTTACACCCCTTCGAGTACCCGATTAATTAATCTTAAACTTCAACACTTATCATTTCCTATTATATCCTTCCAGTAACTTGTTACTGTATTCACAATTCCAATCTAATCTTGTTATCTGAATAATAGTCCATATGTCTTCTCGACCGTTGCCCTCTTCATGGTTTCGAACAGCCCAAGGTATGTATTTTCTACTATCTTTAACACATACCATCATAAGGAAATCTTCGTCGGCTTACCCGAATACTTGTGTAAGGAGCCCATCAGAAGAAAACATAGAACTCCTTAACCTCAACCATAACTTTTACTGTAACTTGTACGTTAGTGACGATCTTCCTACTTAATCCTCGAAACCGGTCTGCTTTAATCTTGACAACATACGATTCATTCTTTACTTCATGCCCTTACCAGGGGTTTCCTTTCACTTATCGCTAAGCTTGCGTTCCTCATACGAAGCATCTTGATGTCCTATAATAAAGGAAGGTAATCTGTTTCATCTGTCCAATATTTCGCTTAATCCATAAATAAATCTCTTACCTGTCGGATATTAAAATCTCATCCTGTCCAGGTGCGTAAGTCCTTCCATCCTTACACACTATATCCTTACTGGAAGTCCAGAGCTTCCCATAATTAACTGATCATTCCTTATTCCAAATCGCAGAGTTTGGTACCGTAATTCTTCACCTCTGTACCCGAAATTCAAAACTCTAATTTACGATTCACTTTAACTTTTCAAAATACGGTTCCCGTTAAGATTCCAAATCATTTCTTAGAGTATTCCATAATTCTTTACTCTACACATCTCCTCGGAGAAGGCATCGCTCAAAGATACGTCCAGCTAGTTAAGGTACTTGACCTTACTCTTAAATACTCTTAAATACCTCTTATATTCCTGAACTTTGCCATTAACTGGCTCAGTTACTTCACTGTTAGAGAACCATCCTTTGGCATAAAATACCTTGCCAATTTCCGTCTTAAAATCCGACGTCTTAACCTTCACCCTTCGTACACTTATTTCCTCCTTGGTCACATTCAGCTCTCGGATATTTGTCCTAACTGCCATATACTAGACTGAGTTGATCAGGCTCAACTAGATGTGACCTTTAGAACAATATCCGAAACCTGATGGTTCCACTACTTTTATTGAATCTTAAATGACCCATGGCACGGTCTGAATCGACCTGCTCTGATACCAATTGTAACACCCATACTAACTTTAACTAGTATATTAGCATGTGCGTTAAACTGATACTGGATACATTTAAAAATTTCAATAATAATAATACATCACAAAAGAATGAATACAAGTTTACTCGTTTGTACAAATAATCCAATATTATTACAATACTTATACAATATCCAATAAGCTCCTGAGCTGGTACACAACGAGCAACTGTACTCCATCCAGTATCTCTATGAAGATCTCCATCACGAACCTCTGACTTACCTGTAAACCTGCACCAGAAGGAATGGGATGAGACATAATGTCTCAGTGAGCTCCAGCCCAACCATCTGTTGGCAACCACAGGGAACATAGGGTCGCCATGCCTACCTTGGCAATCTTGGGGTTTTCCTATGATCGCCAAGTCTTTATCTGCCTGTAACTATAACTGTAACTATCTGTATCTATAACTGTAATCTGCCTATAACTATAACTTAGTGATCGAGGGGTAACCTAGGACCACTTTCTGATAACTGTCTATGACTATAACTGTAATTATAAATTTTTCCTGTAACTATAACTTTGACTATAACTGTAACTGTAACTTTGACTATAACTATGAAACATAATACAAATAAAGATGTTTTATGTGTTTTATGTTAGCTGTTAGCGTTGAACAAACATTATTATGTGAGTTCATTTTACGGAGTGCATCCGGGTGGAGTAACCCCGAAGTACAACATCCCTATGACCCGATGAAATTCCTGACAATCAGGCTAACACCGGACTCCCTATGAAACGTGTGGACAACCCTCTCGGAGAAGTCCCATCCGGCGAATCCCGGAGTCTGCTGAACACGCCCTGTAACTGTAAAACGTGCGAGCACGCCATTATCTTTGATCTTTAATTCTTTAACTTTGACATATAAACATGTATATCTGTTACTGTAATCATATAACAATCCTATAACACTTAACCTATAACACAAGGTTCTTGGCTTATCGTTCTCATAAGCCACCTATAATTGTTGGAGAACCAACCCTATAATCTTATCTGAAACTATGATTACCGAAGCATTCCTATTACCCTTGTATTCTAAACTGAATACATCTATAATCATGTTCACCTAATATAGGTTCCTGACTTATCAAGGTCGTATGTTTTCCGTAAGAGTTATCACTCACAAGTAATGGAATTAATCCATTAAATCCTTACACTCATACTATAAATCGTGTTTCCCTATCAAAGGATTCGACATATCGTTATCATATGTCGTTCTTAGAACTTTCCTATTCCTTTAACCATTGTTCGTACATTTCCCAAGCCTTGCGTATTCCTTGCTCCTGTAGTACCCTAATTTTGTCCTACGCATTTTAAAAACAAAAAATCAAAAAGAATCAAAAGAGGGGAAAAAGTCAAAAGTCAACAAAAGTCAACAGAAAAGTCAACTTTTCAAAATTGAGGACTTCGCAATGCGAAGCTCACTTCGCACTGCGAAGTCTGCGATTTTTCTGCAGATTTTTGGTTTCTTGGATTTAATTCCAGAATTTGTTGCATATCATTTCCATAATTATTTTAAGTAGCATTCATGGCTAATTGGGCCAAGCAAAGCCAGAGTTGAAGGACTTGCCATTAATGCCAAGGTTGGAAGCTTTTTCTTCCAACCTAGCATGTGACAAGCAAGTGGGCTTGCCCTTGGGCAGCTCTAGTCCCTCCCAGGTGACCAGCTAACCACCACAAGGTTGCCAGCCACCTGCTTGAGGACTTTCCTCCTGCTTGCTCCCCCAAAAACCAGTCAAACCAGCTGGATTTTTCACTTGAAAAAACCATGATTGCCTACTCTGTTTTGCAGCAACTTTTCACCCTCTCACACCAGCCATAAGTAGCCTTTTCATCCCTCAATCTCTGCACATTACAGTGCACGTTTTTATTGACCAACCATTGAGATTGCAAGGATTGATCCCCAAGCATTAGCCAATTGCAAATCAGCTTTGTTCTTCATCATTACCTTCTAGAATTAGTTGAATTTGTGGCTGAAATCAAGCTGGATTTTGCCCCTTGGTACAAGGCAAGGTTGCCTCTATCCATTAGCATTTAATGCAAAGGGATTCAGCTTAATCTTGGCCACAAATCAGCTGAATTTTGGGATTGTGTAATGATGACAAAGATTTGGTTTTGGCCTATAAATAGAAGGCAATGCCCAAGGATACAAACACAGTTAACAACAGCATTTCAAGAGCAGAAACTCTACTCATTTTAGCCTACAAAACTCCACAAAATAACCAGAAACAATCCATCCAACACAAAGCTTTCCAAAGTTCCCAAACCTTCACCAATATTCAAACCTCTTGTGAAAGCCTTCAACCAAATCAAATCAAGTGCAGCTGGAGCTTTGCTAAGGAGTTCTGTAAGTTTCTAAGCACTTATCTTGCATTTATAATTGTGTTTGCATAGCTATTTTGGTTCAAAACCTTTTGATTCTAAAAAACCCCTTTTGAATTTCAAAGAAATCCCAAGGTTTTCAAAACATCAAAACTGGTTTGTCCAACCTTTTTCACCCCAAAAACTCAAAGTTTTTCACCCATCTATAAGGTCCTGAGTGTGTTCAGAAGTTGTTTCTGAACAAAAGTTCAGAAACAGCTTCTGAACCCAAAATTTCGCATGCTTCGCAGTGCGAAGTCATGGTCGCAGTGCGACCATGACAGAACTCAGAACCTGAGTTTTTGTGTCAAAATGACCAATTTTTGAGGTTCTAGCCCCAGAGCTCAGAACCTAAGAGTTTTTAAACCCATGTTCTTCAAACCACAACAAGGTTTTTGCATAGTTTTGACAAAATCACAAGTTCGTATGACCATTTTGTGGATAACTTGCAAAGCAAGTTATCTTCCCAAACTTTCAAAACCACATGAACAAACAAGCTATGTTCATCATTTCAATTAAAACTTGAACAATAAATATTGTTCATGATGTTCAAAACTCAAAGATGAACATACACCGTTTACGTTCGCATTTTCGCAAAATGAGACGAACTTGCGCGCTTTTTTAGCAAATTTGCTAAACCTTCCCATTTTGGGTTTTCAAACCAAATGTTTTGACATACCTTGGGATTTCTAAAGGATTCAACCCAAAAACATGAATGAAAAAGGGATGGTGTGACGTATGTCTCTCCATCGCCCCGATTGTACGAATGCGTGACGTATGTCTCGTCGCTCGGACAATCGTCATTCCCCTTTTTTTAATATGTACAACCCTAACCAAACCAAATCTTGGCCCCTTGTGGTCAATCCAAACCTTTTGGTCCCCCGTTGGCCATTAGACTCAACCCCTCGACTCGTTTGAGTCCACTCGGTCAATGTTCGACTCGTCCGAGTCCATTGTACCCGTTCTTGATCTCAGTGGATCAATCGAACAATCGCCCGACTCTTCGGAGTCCACTCGGTCAATGTTTGACTCGTTCGAGTCCATTGCACCTCCCTTGGTCCCATAGCGACCAATTCAACCCTTTACTCTAACGGACGTACCTTTTAACAATTCTAATGTGATTCACGAACAAACGCTTAATAAGTCTCCAAGCGCGAGCATACAAGCTACGTTTTAATCGCAAGAATTCGGTTAAAACATCGTCCATTTAAAATCAACCAACACATGTACGTTTTTCTACCAAAGAACTACGTACGCTTTGAATTCTCCGACTACCGGGAGATACGTAGGAGCAAGATCGACATCTTGTCAAGCGCAACAATAAAAAACTTTTTTTTCTTTCTTTTCTTTCGTTTGTTTTTATCTCTTTTTTCCCCCCGTTTATTATATTTTTGACATAAATGAACATGCGCGCAAAATATTAAAAAACAATTCAAGCTTTAACCAAATAGAAGGTTCCCGTTGAGTACAACGGACGTGAGGGGTGCTAATACCTTCCCCTTGCGTAATCGACTCCCGAACCCGACAATGGTTGCGATGACCGATTCCTATCCTCATCGTCAAAGGGTTTTATTATCGTTTCCCTTTAAACAAAAAAAAACTTAAGGGTTTATCAACGTTCCCTTTACACAAAAACTTTGGTGGCGGCTTCACAAAGGCCCTCCGAGCGTTTGCGAACGACCTCGGAGGATTTGCGCGTCTTTTTCCCAAGGAAAAAAACGAGGTGCGCACAGCTGGCGACTTCACTGGGGACTCTTTTTCCCACTAGTGGGTCAAGCCTAACCTATTTGGTTTAAAGCCAATTGTTTTATTTTCTTTGCGTGCCATGTTTGTTTATTTTATTCATACATGTTATATTTATGCTTTATGTTTATATTTGCTTTATCTGCTTTATATTCATATTATATATATCAAATGCGGGGGTTACTTGAGTGATGTTACTCCACATTGTTCGGGTTAATGCCGGACGTGTGAGGCTCTCTACCCGAGCTTGAGGAAAAAACTAAGTTAGAAGGAGGTTGTGTGCGGAAGCCCGCGTTGACGTATGTCCGTGAGGTGGGATGTCCAACCCCGCTTAGATGAGATTTTCACGTGGAATTAATTGAAGTCATGTCGACGTATGTCCATAGACAACCCTAATTCCATGTGAGGTCTATGACTCTAAGGACCTCTTCTTAGGAGATTTCACAACTTAGAGCCTACATGTGAGGATGGGGGGAAGTTCCGAACCTTCATAAACCATACCCTTGCATAACATTTGCATTCATGAAAGTAATTTTCGCATCGTTTTGCTTTATAGGAGTTTAAAAAGAACGAACAAATATTAGCAAAAAAGAAATATGGATTCCGGGAACAAGAATACGCTCGCCTTCAAAATTAAAGCTCCTAGGGTGGAAAGTTTATTAGCTCTAAGCAAGAGGCTCTCTTCGGTCCACAAGAACATCTTTGAGGCAAGCTATGGGCTAATCCTTGATCTTTTACCCGTAAGAATAGATTCAACCGCCTTAACCACTTTGGCGCAATTCTTCGACCCACCTCTACGGTGCTTCACGTTTCAAGACTTCCAACTAGCACCAACATTGGAAGAGTTCGAGAAGATTTTGGGTTGTAGCATGAAAGGTCATGAACTCTATCTCGGTCCGGGAAAGGATCCTACATTTGAAGCCATCGCCGAATCCTTATACCTCGACACCCAAGAAGTGGCATCTAACTTGGAAGTTAGAGGGAACCTTAAGGGATTTTCAAGAAAGTTTTTGGAAGCCAAAGCTCGGGATTTACTAGCCAACAAAGAGGTAATGGCATTCAACGCCATCTTAGCCCTCTTAGTCTACGGGATTGTCTTATTCCCCAACATGGATGATTTCGTAGACTTTCCGGCTCTAGAGGTGTTTATGACTAAAAATCCAGTTCCTACAATCTTAGCGGATTTTTATCATACCCTCTACTCAAGGCATGAACAAGCAAGGGGACGCAAAATTACTTGTTGCACTCCCGTGGTGCAAATTTGGATGATGTCCCACATGCCAAGAAACCGAGACTTTGTGGAAAACCGGGCCAAGCTCAAATGGTCGCAACGGATGACAACCCTCGCCGAGAAGGACATCCATTGGTTTTCACCAAACTTAGAGGACCCGGAAATTATCCTCAGCTGCGGGGACTTCCCCAACGTACCCCTCATTGGTACTAAGGGATGTATTAATTACAATCCGGTCCTCTCTCTCCGACAACTAGGTTTTTCAATGGAAGATAAACCTAACGACCTTTTGTTGGAGGCTTTCTACTTAAGGGAAGGCGATCAAGACTCGGCATTGCTAGAGAGAATCCGGGGAGCATGGAGCCAAGTACGCAAGGGAAAGGTCGGCAAGAGAAACTGTGTCGCCAAACCCCTTTATACTCAATGGGTGAAGGAGAGGGTCAAAGCAATCAAGTTACCCTTCGTGGTCATAAACCCTCCAAAACCTCCTACACCTAAACCTATTGCAATCATTCCCAACAAAGAAGTGGAGGACCTCAAGGCTAAAATTCAAGAACTCCAAAACAAAAACGGAGACTTAGAATTGAAGCACCTCCAAGCTTTAGGAGAAATTACTAGGACGAAGAGAGATCGTGATGAAGTATCACATTCTCTCCTAGTATGCCAAAAACGGCTAAGAACCTCCGAAGGGAAAAGGGATTGGATAGGAGGCGGCTTGGTTAGTGCGGATGCTAACCTTGTGGCCAAGGACGAAGAGTTGGAAAGAATTCTACATTCCAACCAAGAGCTCAAGAAGTTTGGCGAACTAGCCATCGAAGCTCAACGGAAATGGAGGTTGAAATTCCAAGAGAAAAATCAACAGCTCCAAGAAGTAGTGAAAGACTACAAAGAGCAGCTTCAAGCCGAACGCGTCCAGCGGCAAAGACATGAGAGTCTCTCTCATCAAGGGAGGCTAAAGTGCAACCTTCTCGAAGAAGACATCAAGAAATTCGAAGAGTACTTCGACAAGATTGCAAGAGCTCATGGGGACCACATTGCACAACTACACGATGAAATTAGAAGTGCAAGAGTCAAGCTAGACCAGCGCAAGGAAGTGATTGAGTATGTATGGCAAGACGCCACCCGATTAAGTGAGGATTTCACTAAATTGGTTGCATTCTCAAATTTGGTGATCACCCAACTTCCAAAGAAGCTAGCGGAGGCCGAGATGGTTATGCCCTACTTTGTCATCCCTATGGAGATCCAGAAGTTTATGAAGTTCTGCAAGGACACCATAGATTTCTATAGGGAGGAGATGAGCAAAGCCGAGAAGCGAGCGGCTATTTGATTTGTAATAGCATTAGTTACACTTTGTAAACAAATGTTATTTAATCAAATATATTTTGAAATATAATCAATTTCCCGGTCTTTAATATTTTGAATTGCTAAATATTAATCGTGCACCTTTAAACTCCATAAAGCAAAACAAAAAAAAACACGCATATTTTGCATACATACATCCACATGCATCTTCATGCACATTTTTCAAAAAAAAACTCATTCATGCCCATTTAAACAGTTCAAAGCAATCATAGCCCGAAAACCCCGAAAGCCCTCGGTCCAAGAACCAGATACTCAACACTCGTACGGAACACGAGCTAACAAACAAAGGATCATGGACAATTTGGAACAAACTCAAGCGGCTTTGAGAGAAGAGGTTGATGGAATGAAAGGAAAGATGGATCAGATGCTAGAATTAATGCAAGCTCTATCGGCACGAGAAAGCCACCCTCGCCCAACAACGGATGCATCCAATGTGCAATGGCCCCCTTATGGTTTACCTGTGAATTATACCCCACCCTTCGAAAATGAGGGTCAAGGACCACCTCCACCACCGCTCACAATCCCCGTAAGGAATGAAGAGCGTCGTCCTCAAGGAACCTCCACTACTCAGCATGAAGTAATTCCCCACGATGTGGAAAATAGCCAGCTAAGGCAATCTGCTCCCGACACCACCCACCAAGACAATGATACCACCCAAATGTATCGAGTTTTGGAAGAAAGGTTGAAAGCTGTCGAAGGGTTCAGCTCATACGGTGCCCACAACGCCTTGGACATGTGCCTAGTGCCCGACGTGGTAATTCCTCCGAAGTTCAAAGTACCGGACTTCGAGAAATACAAAGGAATTCAATGCCCTCGGAACCATCTAAGGATGTTCTGTAGGAAGATGGCAGCCTACGCAATGAACGAGAAACTCATGGTGCATGTGTTTCAAGATAGCTTAAGCGGAGCGTCCTTGGATTGGTACATGCAGCTCGAGCGTACCCATGTCCAAACTTGGAAGGATCTAGCCGATGCCTTCCTAAAGCAATACAAATATAATTTGGACATGACTCCAAATAGGATGCAACTACAAAACCTCCTGCAAAGAAGCAATGAGTCATTTAAGGAGTACGCTCAGCGGTGGAGAGAACTAGCTTCTCGGGTGCAACCACCACTATTGAAAAGAGAACTTGTCGACACCTTTATGGGCACACTTCAAGGCCCATATTACGACAAGATGATTGGAAGCACGTCTGCCGGTTTCTCCGATCTAGTCATGGTTGGTGAAAGAATAGAAGACGGAGTGAAGAGAGGAAAGATCCAAGGCTCTTCAGAAGCTCAAGGTGGAGCTAGAAAGCCCCCCAGCAACTTTCACAAAAAGAAAGAGGGGGAGACAAATGCCGTTCTAATGGAACCATCCTACCCACCACCGAATCAAATGCCTCACTACCACTATCCTTATGTGGCGGCAGCAACGGCTCAAGGGCGTTACTCACCTCAAGTAATTCCCGCAACTCCACCTCGACAACCAGTAGTGTTGCCGCAGCAAAATCAACAGCAACAGCAACAAGGCGGGTACCCACCAAGAAATCAAGCGAGCTCGAGGAACAGTTATTTTAATAGGCAGTTTGATCCTGTACCCATGTCTTATGGTCAAATCCTGCCATACCTAATCCAAAAGGGTATGGTCGAGACAAGACTACTACCACCAATGTCACCACCATATCCACAGTGGTACGACGCAAATGCCAAGTGCGATTTCCACGCAGGATCCGTGGGGCACAA
The DNA here is from genome assembly GCA_018208015.1 of Medicago ruthenica. Lineage (NCBI taxonomy): Eukaryota > Viridiplantae > Streptophyta > Magnoliopsida > Fabales > Fabaceae > Medicago > Medicago ruthenica. The sequence continues at coordinate 28,008,482 of CM031371.1, read as the reverse complement.
TGTCGAAAACTGTAGAGTTTTCAAACACAAGGTGCAGGATCTTATTGACAAGAAGCTGTTATCCTTCAAAGAGGAAAGCCCCAATGTGAAGAACAACCCATTGCCGGGGCATGCGGGTCCCTCTGTAAATGCGGTGGAGGAACAAGAGGACTTTGGTCCAGTCAAAAGGGTATCCAATGTTAAAACTCCCCTGTCAACCATAAGGGAGCGTTTAACCGGCTTTGGGCTGTTCGAGGAAATGCACGCCAACTGTGAAGCCTGCAAGGTCAACCCGAATGAGTGCGAAGAGTTGAGGAGCTGTCTTCAAGAGTTAATGGACCAAGGTTGGATCCAAATTGGCTATATAAAGGAGGGCACGGACGTTGCTACCTTAGAGTCTAACGGCCCAAAACCTCTCGAGATCCCATACCAAAGGAGAGAGGTACCAACACCAATACAACCCATAACATTCCACGTACCTGCACCCTTCTCTTTTGAAAGCACAAAGAGGGTACCATGGAATTACCAACCTGTGGCCTATGTGGAAGGAAAACCACTAGCCAAAATCGAGCCCAGCATCACTAACATTACCGGTGTTGGAGGAATGACTAGAAGCGGTAGAGTCTTCGCTCCGAAAGAACTCGGAAAGATGCCAGCCGTACTACCAAGAGAACCGCTCAAAGAAAAGAGCGTGGAGGAAAAGGAGAACCAAGCGGGGCCTTCTCAAAAGACAATCCCGCAAAAAGAGGCCGAAGAGTTCCTAAGGATAATCCAAAAGAGCGAGTACAAGATCATTGACCAGCTAGGTCAAACTCCCTCCAAGATCTCCATGCTATCCTTACTACTCAGCTCGGAAGCACACCGAGAAGCACTACTGCGGATCCTCAGTGGGGCACATGTCACCAAGGACATTCCGGTGGACCAATTCGACGGGATAGTCGGAAATATCACCTCAAGTAGGTACTTGGGTTTCAATGGCGATGAGCTACCCGACGAGGGGCACATTCATAACCGCGCCTTACATATCTCCGTGAAATGCATGGACCACATCCTCTCAAGAGTGCTAGTGGACACGGGGTCATCATTGAATGTCATGCCCAAGACTACCCTTCTCAAACTATCATGTGAAGGGACCGTAATGAAGCCTAGCGCCTTGGTCGTAAAAGCTTTCGATGGGTCAAGAAGAGCCGTCATAGGGGAGATCGACTTACCGGTCCAAATCGGACCTAAGGTTTTCACCATAACCTTCCAAGTCATGGATATTAATCCAACATACAGTTGTCTTCTCGGACGACCATGGATCCATGCGGCCGGAGCCATTACCTCTACCCTGCACCAGAAGCTAAAATTCATCATTGATAACCAAATGATTGTAGTTTCCGGGCAAGAGGACATGATGGTAAGCCATCTCTCATCTTTCCGTTATATAGAAACGGATGAAGAAGCTGTGGACGTCCCATTCCAATCTTTGGAAGTGGCGAATGTCGTGACATTGAGCTCGAAGCCCAAGGAAGAGGCTAGGACAGCCATGTCATCATGGAGGGCGATAAGAGAGGCCCTAGAAGAAAGCCGACCCTCCGGATGGGGCAAGTTAGTGGACATACCGGAGAAGAAAAATCGCTTCGGGTTGGGGTATCATCCATCAGCCGAAACTTTCTCAAAGCCTCCAAAGCAAGGGATCCTCCCCATTTCGGAAACATTCATCAGTGCGGGGTTTATCCATGAAGATCAAGTGGCTCTACTCGAAGATGTAGACGAAGACGTGCCTGATTTGGTGTATCGTTGCGCTTCGGATGAAGCTTTGAACAATTGGAGGGCTATCGCAATTCCCGAGATCATTACCAGGATCAAGTAATAAACCATGTTTGTTTGATTTTTACTTTTAAATAAAAAAAATCATTTAGCTCTGCCCAAGGCAAATGATTAGTCGTGTGGGGCCCCCATGTTTTAAAAGTTGTTTACAATCATGAATAAAAGCACTCTTTTATGTTCATTTGAGTCTTTTTCTTTTTGCATTTGTTTTAAAAAAATTTTTTACAAAAAGCCTAAAAAAAATCATACTCATGCAGATCTACAAATCCACCCTCCAAAAACAACACTACCTTAAACCCTTATGACTTCAATTGCCCGATTAATCAAACGGAAGATGATGAAGAGAACGATTATGAACCGCCTGAAGAATTGTCTAGACTTGCAAATCAAGGGGATAGGGTAATACAACCTCACCAAGAATCAGTTGAAAAGGTCAACTTGGGGACCGAAGAGGATAAGAAAGAGGTCAAGATAGGAGCCTCCCTGCACGAGAATGTGAAAGGAAAGTTGATCAAGCTTCTGCAAGAGTACGTGGACGTATTCGCTTGGTCGTATCAAGACATGCCGGGTTTAGACCCTAACATCGTTGTACACAAGCTGCCACTCAAGTCGGAATGCCCGCCAGTGAAGCAGAAATTGAGAAGAACTCGACCCGATATGGCTCTCAAGATCAGAGAGGAGGTCAAAAAGCAATTCGATGCCGGCTTCTTAGCCGTAACCAAGTATCCAACATGGGTTGCCAACATTGTGCCAGTTCCGAAGAAGGATGGCAAGGTGAGAATGTGTGTGGATTATCGGGACTTGAATAAAGGAAGCCCAAAGGATGATTTCCCGCTACCACACATCGACATATTGGTGGACAACACAGCCCAATTCTCAGTCTTTTCCTTTATGGATGGTTTCTCGGGATATAACCAAATCAAGATGGCTCCAGAGGACATGGAGAAAACTACATTCATCACCCCTTGGGGAACATTCTGCTATAAGGTAATGCCTTTCGGATTAACAAATGCCGGGGCAACATACCAAAGAGCAATGGTGACTCTTTTCCATGACATGATCCATAAGGAAATTGAGGTCTACGTCGACGATATGATTGCCAAATCCCAAACGGAGGAGGATCATCTAGTCCATCTACAAAAGCTTTTCGAAATCCTAAGAAAGTTCAAGCTGCGCTTAAATCCTAACAAGTGCACATTTGGCGTTAGATCCGGGAAGTTATTGGGCTTCATCGTCAGCCAAAGAGGTATTGAAGTGGATCCCGATAAGGTGAAGGCCATCCAAGAAATGCCAGCGCCAAATACCGAGAAAGAAGTCCGGGGTTTCTTAGGAAGATTGAACTACATCGCCAGGTTCATCTCACACATGACAGCTACCTGCGAACCAATCTTCAAGCTGCTAAGGAAAAACCAAGCCGTTCATTGGAATGAGGATTGCCAAGAAGCGTTTGACAAGATCAAACAATACCTGCAAGAACCACCGATCTTAATACCTCCGGTTCCGGGTAAACCCCTCATCTTATACCTAACCGTACTTGAAGGATCAATGGGTTGTGTGTTAGGACAACAAGATGAAACGGGAAGAAAAGAGCACGCAATCTACTACCTAAGCAAGAAGTTTACCGACTGTGAAACAAGGTATACTTCACTTGAAAAGACTTGTTGCGCTTTGGCATGGGCTGCTCGACGTCTAAGGCAATACATGTTGACCCATACAACTTGGTTGATATCGAAGATGGATCCCATCAAGTACATCTTCGAAAAGCCTGCCCTCACAGGGAAGATAGCCCGTTGGCAAATGCTGCTGTCTGAGTATGACATCCAATATGTTGCTCAAAAAGCCATCAAAGGGAGTGTTTTATCCGAGCACCTTGCTCACCAACCATTGGAGGATTATCAACCCATACAATTCGACTTCCCAGACGAAGATGTCGTAGCTTTGAATGACGAAGAAGTCACAAGCGATGATGAAGGACCAGAACCAGGAGCTCAATGGAAGCTCGCTTTCGACGGCGCCTCAAATGCCATGGGGCACGGTATCGGAGCAGTTTTAATCTCCCCAAGAAATGGATACCAACCCTTCACAGCAAGGTTGTGCTTTGACTGCACCAATAACATGGCAGAGTATGAAGCATGTATCCTAGGCCTCGAAGCAGCAATTGATCTAAGGATCAAAAACCTTGAAGTATACGGTGACTCAGCCTTAGTCATCTATCAGGTCAAAGGAGAATGGGAAACAAGACATCCCAATTTAATTCCCTACCAAGCCCGGGTTGTAGAATTGATCAAGCATTTTGATGAAATCAATTTCCACCACATACCTCGAGAAGAAAATCAGGTAGCAGATGCTTTGGCTACATTATCATCAATGTACCAAGTAAATTCTTACAACGAGGCACCAATCATAAGGATGGATCGTAGAGACAAACCGGTTGTATGTGCAGCAGTAGAAGAAGGACTTGACAACAAACCTTGGTTCTACGACATCAAGCGATACCTCGAAGAGCAAGAGTATCCTGAAAATGTCTCGCACACCGACAAGAGGACCCTCAGAAGATTGGCATCCCAGTTCTTCCTCAGTGGAAATACCCTCTACAAAAGAAATTATGACATGGTCCTGCTCAGATGTGTGGATAAACATGAAGCGGACATGCTCATCAAAGAAATCCACGAAGGATCTTTTGGAACCCATGCAAATGGGCATGCAATGGCAAAGAAAATCTTAAGGGCGGGCTACTATTGGTTAACCATGGAAGCTGATTGTTTCCACTATGCCAAGACTTGTCACAAGTGCCAGATTTACGCCGACAAAGTGCATGTGCCACCAACTCCACTGAACGTCATGACTTCACCTTGGCCATTCTCTATGTGGGGCATAGACATGATTGGAATGATCGAGCCCAAAGCGTCAAATGGACATCGCTTCATCCTCGTTGCCATCGACTACTTCACCAAATGGGTAGAAGCAGCTTCGTATGCAAACGTAACCAAACAAGTGGTAGCCCGATTTATCAAGAAGGAAATCATTTGCCGTTATGGTACTCCCCACAAAATCATCACCGATAATGGGGCAAACCTAAACAACAAGACAATGAAGGAGTTGTGCAAAGATTTCAAGATTGAGCACCATAATTCCTCCCCTTACCGACCAAAGATGAACGGTGCGGTAGAAGCAGCCAATAAGAACATAAAGAAGATCATCCAAAAGATGGTGACAACATATAAGGATTGGCATGAGATGCTTCCCTTTGCGCTACATGGCTACAGGACAGCCATTCGCACTTCAACTGGGGCAACCCCCTTCTCCTTAGTATACGGTATGGAAGCTGTTCTCCCCGTAGAGGTGGAAATTCCTTCGCTAAGGGTCTTGATGGAAACCAAGCTAGAAGAAGCTGAATGGGTCCAAACAAGGTTCGACCAACTGAATCTCATAGAGGAGAAGCGTCTGACGGCAATATGTCATGGCCAACTCTATCAAAGGAGGCTCAAGAGAGCATTCGACAAGAAGGTCCGTCCTCGAGAATTCAAAGAAGGAGACCTAGTGCTCAAGAAGATATTACCTATCCACAAAGATCCCCGAGGGAAGTGGACTCCCAGCTATGATGGGCCGTACGTGGTAAAGAAAGCTTTCTCAGGCGGAGCCCTGATCATCACCACTATGGACGGAGAAGAGTTCCCACTCTCAATAAACTCCGATGCAGTCAAGAGGTATTATGCCTAAAGAAAAAAAGGAAAAAAGAAAAAAGCTCGCTAAATCGAAAACCTGAAAGGGCGGTTTAGGCAATAGAGAGCGTCCTGCTAGATTGAAAACCTGAAAAGGCGGTCTAGGCAAAAATTAAGGACATCAAAAAAGGAAATACACCCCGGTGGATTGAAAAACTCGAAAGAGCGATCCAGGCAAAAATTAGGGGTTAACAAAAAAGAAAGGCAATGACTGCAGCATCCAAGCTCCGGACAAGATTCAAGAGGAGAGGAATCGGTCTCGTCAGCATCTTCCACCAAACGAAAATATCGAAGTCATAAGAAAATAGCATGTGTTGTGCCAAAACCAACATTTTCTTTTTGCTTTTTCTTGTCTTTCTCTATCTCACTTCTCACTTTGTGTATTTTTTACCCATTCAAGAGGTCAAATCTGCATCGAATAAATTTCCTTTTTGTTATTTTATGTTCTCAGTAGCGCATAAGATTTTGTTTTATTCATGATAAAAATGCTTTAAAACATGGGAAATAAACAAAAGAATTTTCTTCCAAAAAAAAAGAGAGAAAAAACAAACAAACTTTGCTTTATTTTGAATCTTCGTGAATTCTGAAAGAATTGCGGTAATTCCCACCAAAATATTGCACCAAAGGACTTATGCTCCTTAGCAAAGGCAAGTGTGTAGCTCGCAGCACGCGGAGCGCAAGAACCCCAAGGGTCAAGCGGAACAAAATCCCCAGTAAACACCCTAAACATCCAAACATCAACCGAGGCTGGATATCGATCATGCTTCCAAAATGATCCTTATATCCCCATAAGCCAAACCTCATTGATACTCCCCAGGGAGTCTCAACCCCAAACAAAAGTCCAATCATTATTGGCAAACCCACACAAATCTTCGGGCTTAGGCTCGAACTACACCGGTTTTGATCCCATTTGGGTATGTAGGCAAAGGACCTTGTCCTTCCAAACCGACCAACCAAAAAAACCAACAAAAAAGAGAAAGCCCAACTGTCATTGGCACAACCACAAACAAAGACCGACTCTGCTCGGCACCCAGCCATCATTATTTCATTTTTATTCATGCATGCATATTTAAAACCATTCATACACATGCATTTCATTTCATAAAACATGCATCCTCAACAAGGATTCTCCAGTGAGTATCACATATTCACCAACATCCATCAACATTCAACCAGGGGCACCTATTTAGGGTAAGACCGCAGCTCGTTAGGAATCAATATTCAGAAGCAGTACCTGAATAAGATCACCTAGTTTAGGTATCGATCTCTAGAGGCAGTACCTAGAGTAGATCACCTCCCCCAGTGTATCGACCTTCAGTGTTAGCGGCTGAATAAGATCACAGCTCGTTAGGAATCGACATTCAGAAGCAGTACCTGAATAAGATCACCTAGCTTAAGTATCCACCTCTAGAAGCAGTACCTAGAGTGAACCTCCATCTTAGGTATCGACCTCTAGAAGCAGTACCTAGATAAGATCACCTACCTCAACGTTCCACCTCTAGTGATATCCTAGAGTAAGTGCCTAGATAAGATTACCTTCATCCCCCAGTGGATCTACCTCCAGTGTTAGCGGCTGGATACGATCAACCTTTACCAACCATTGCATTTGCATTTCGCGAAGGACAAAATTCGGGTCCTTCTTTTTCTTTTTACTTAATTGATCTTCGCAAAGAGTTCATGAGATGCCCTCGGCACTCACGCACTCTATGCGAAGACACAATTAAGTAGGGGCAGCTGTAGTACCCTAATTTTGTCCTACGCATTTTAAAAACAAAAAATCAAAAAGAATCAAAAGAGGGGAAAAAGTCAAAAGTCAACAAAAGTCAACAGAAAAGTCAACTTTTCAAAATTGAGGACTTCGCAATGCGAAGCTCACTTCGCACTGCGAAGTCTGCCATTTTTCTGCAGATTTTTGGTTTCTTGGATTTAATTCCAGAATTTGTTGCATATCATTTCCATAATTATTTTAAGTAGCATTCATGGCTAATTGGGCCAAGCAAAGCCAGAGTTGAAGGACTTGCCATTAATGCCAAGGTTGGAAGCTTTTTCTTCCAACCTAGCATGTGACAAGCAAGTGGGCTTGCCCTTGGGCAGCTCTAGTCCCTCCCAGGTGACCAGCTAACCACCACAAGGTTGCCAGCCACCTGCTTGAGGACTTTCCTCCTGCTTGCTCCCCCAAAACCAGTCAAACCAGCTGGATTTTTCACTTGAAAAAACCATGATTGCCTACTCTGTTTTGCAGCAACTTTTCACCCTCTCACACCAGCCATAAGTAGCCTTTTCATCCCTCAATCTCTGCACATTACAGTGCACGTTTTTATTGACCAACCATTGAGATTGCAAGGATTGATCCCCAAGCATTAGCCAATTGCAAATCAGCTTTGTTCTTCATCATTACCTTCTAGAATTAGTTGAATTTGTGGCTGAAATCAAGCTGGATTTTGCCCCTTGGTACAAGGCAAGGTTGCCTCTATCCATTAGCATTTAATGCAAAGGGATTCAGCTTAATCTTGGCCACAAATCAGCTGAATTTTGGGATTGTGTAATGATGACAAAGATTTGGTTTTGGCCTATAAATAGAAGGCAATGCCCAAGGATACAAACACAGTTAACAACAGCATTTCAAGAGCAGAAACTCTACTCATTTTAGCCTACAAAACTCCACAAAATAACCAGAAACAATCCATCCAACACAAAGCTTTCCAAAGTTCCCAAACCTTCACCAATATTCAAACCTCTTGTGAAAGCCTTCAACCAAATCAAATCAAGTGCAGCTGGAGCTTTGCTAAGGAGTTCTGTAAGTTTCTAAGCACTTATCTTGCATTTATAATTGTGTTTGCATAGCTATTTTGGTTCAAAACCTTTTGATTCTAAAAAACCCCTTTTGAATTTCAAAGAAATCCCAAGGTTTTCAAAACATCAAAACTGGTTTGTCCAACCTTTTTCACCCCAAAAACTCAAAGTTTTTCACCCATCTATAAGGTCCTGAGTGTGTTCAGAAGTTGTTTCTGAACAAAAGTTCAGAAACAGCTTCTGAACCCAAAATTTCGCATGCTTCGCAGTGCGAAGTCATGGTCGCAGTGCGACCATGACAGAACTCAGAACCTGAGTTTTTGTGTCAAAATGACCAATTTTTGAGGTTCTAGCCCCAGAGCTCAGAACCTAAGAGTTTTTAAACCCATGTTCTTCAAACCACAACAAGGTTTTTGCATAGTTTTGACAAAATCACAAGTTCGTATGACCATTTTGTGGATAACTTGCAAAGCAAGTTATCTTCCCAAACTTTCAAAACCACATGAACAAACAAGCTATGTTCATCATTTCAATTAAAACTTGAACAATAAATATTGTTCATGATGTTCAAAACTCAAAGATGAACATACACCGTTTACGTTCGCATTTTCGCAAAATGAGACGAACTTGCGCGCTTTTTTAGCAAATTTGCTAAACCTTCCCATTTTGGGTTTTCAAACCAAATGTTTTGACATACCTTGGGATTTCTAAAGGATTCAACCCAAAAACATGAATGAAAAAGGGATGGTGTGACGTATGTCTCTCCATCGCCCCGATTGTACGAATGCGTGACGTATGTCTCGTCGCTCGGACAATCGTCATTCCCCTTTTTTTAATATGTACAACCCTAACCAAACCAAATCTTGGCCCCTTGTGGTCAATCCAAACCTTTTGGTCCCCCGTTGGCCATTAGACTCAACCCCTCGACTCGTTTGAGTCCACTCGGTCAATGTTCGACTCGTCCGAGTCCATTGTACCCGTTCTTGATCTCAGTGGATCAATCGAACAATCGCCCGACTCTTCGGAGTCCACTCGGTCAATGTTTGACTCGTTCGAGTCCATTGCACCTCCCTTGGTCCCATAGCGACCAATTCAACCCTTTACTCTAACGGACGTACCTTTTAACAATTCTAATGTGATTCACGAACAAACGCTTAATAAGTCTCCAAGCGCGAGCATACAAGCTACGTTTTAATCGCAAGAATTCGGTTAAAACATCGTCCATTTAAAATCAACCAACACATGTACGTTTTTCTACCAAAGAACTACGTACGCTTTGAATTCTCCGACTACCGGGAGATACGTAGGAGCAAGATCGACATCTTGTCAAGCGCAACAATAAAAAACTTTTTTTTCTTTCTTTTCTTTCGTTTGTTTTTATCTCTTTTTTCCCCCCGTTTATTATATTTTTGACATAAATGAACATGCGCGCAAAATATTAAAAAACAATTCAAGCTTTAACCAAATAGAAGGTTCCCGTTGAGTACAACGGACGTGAGGGGTGCTAATACCTTCCCCTTGCGTAATCGACTCCCGAACCCGACAATGGTTGCGATGACCGATTCCTATCCTCATCGTCAAAGGGTTTTATTATCGTTTCCCTTTAAACAAAAAAAAACTTAAGGGTTTATCAACGTTCCCTTTACACAAAAACATTGGTGGCGGCTTCACAAAGGCCCTCCGAGCGTTTGCGAACGACCTCGGAGGATTTGCGCGTCTTTTTCCCAAGGAAAAAAACGAGGTGCGCACAGCTCCTATAATCTTTCAACCATTGGAAGCCTTTTTGGATGGGTTAAAATGGTGGATAATGTTTCTAAAATGTTTCAGGAGAAAACGGAAGTGAAAAACCATGTCCACGCGCATCAGAACACCCAAAACAGCAAAGCTGTCAAGTGCTGTCCTGATGTTGTCGCTATAGCCACGGCCTGTCGCTACAGCGACTGTAGGTAAAAGTCTGAAAAACAGGCTGCTCGCTTGTAGCGACGGCTGGTCGCTTGAAGCGACCGTAGGCAGAAGTCCAAAGCTGTCTGGTCGCTGTAGCGACGGCTGGTCGCTGTAGCGACCATGACAGTACAAAACTTGTTAAAAATCATGTTTTTCCACCATTTTTGCTCAATCCAAGTTACCCAAGCATCCCAAACATGTTAGGAATGATTTTCTATTACAAAACGATAGTTTAAAACATATATGAGCAAGGAATTAGCAAGCAAAGGAATTTAGGGTTAAAAACACTATAACTTTACCTATGATGCAAATACACTATAAATCTCACAAAGAGGGGTTCTAAAACCCCTAGGGAGCTCACCTTAAACTGATTGGTGCTGGTTTAACCTTAAGCTTCAAAACCCTAGCTTGATCTCTTGCTCTTTCTTGCTTTTTCTTTAACTTTTCTCTTGTTCCAACTTTTCCCCAACAAAGCTTGCTATACAAGATTAAAGGAAGAAGTTTGATGGATTATGAGTGATTGATGATGAGGGGCGAAATCTAGAGAGAGAGGGAGAAGAAATTCAGCCCATAGAGAGAGAAGGGAATGATAAATATGAAAATTTTCATGTTTATCCCCTTTTATAAACTCTTCCTCTCTTAATTACAACATTGCCATTGCGTTCGTTTAATTCCTGTGATACTGTTAAAAGTCACACTTAAGTGGGATATTACAGAACTAGCCACTGACGACAGAAAACAAAGATAAATGTCAGCTGTTCGGGATATTGCCGAACTAGCCACTGACGACAGGAAACAAAGATAAATGTCAGATGTTCGGGATATTGCCGAACTAGCCACTGACGACAGGAAACAAAGATAAATGTCAGCTGTTCGGGATATTGCCGAACTAGCCATTGACGACAGGAAACAAAGATAAATGTCAGCTGTTCTGGATATTGCCGAACTAGCCACTGACGACAAGAAACAAAGATAAATGTTGCATAAGCTGTTCGTTAAAGAACTGCCACTTGGCAAAAGGACAAAATAAAGGATGCACAAGCTGTTCGTTAAAGAACTGCCACTTGGCGACAAGAGGGTGACATCTCTGGACCTGACACGTTGGGGATGACACTTGGGGGTAAAAAAGGTTACAAATTGCTCATGATTGATTGGTATGAAAAGATAATTAAAGCAAGACTCAGGGTGGTTAATGCAACCATGTATGAATGATGTTGTTTGTATGTTGAATATGCATGAATGTGTATATGCATGAATGTATGAATGTATGTATGATAGTATGACTTGTATGATTGTATGAAAGATTGACTTGTGTGATTGTATAACTGATGAATTTGATGAGACAAGATTGGCCAGGTAAAGTGGAAAGTGGACCGACGCCGCAGTACAAACACTCGGCAATCTTCATTGGGGATGATGCCATTGGGGACATATCAAAACATTGACAGGGTAAAGCCCGATATATGCTACAACTGATGGGGGAGTAAACACTTCCTGGGGAGAACGTGCTAATCCAAAAACCTGGCAGAAGAACTGGCGCTTCTGTGGTCATGCTTATCTTTTGTTTTTTTTTTGTTGAATCTCTAACTTTTGCCTGGACCGCCCTTTCGGGTTTTCAGTCCACCGGGAATATATTATTTGTGTGCCCCTAATTTTTGTCTGGACCGCTTTTTCAGGTTTTCGATCCACCAGGACGCTCATTTTTGCCTAAGTCGCCCTTTCAGGTTTTCGACTTACCGAGCTCTTTTTTCTCTTTTTCCCTTTTTTTTAAGCAATTGACCATGTTCAACCTGCAGAGTTTATCCGTTCTCAGGACAGATGTTGACGCACCCTTCACTTATTCATGAATTCAAAGAAAAAGTGTTTGTTGTTTGTGCTTTCCAAAAGATATGAAAAAAAGATTTATGATTTTGAAAAATATTTTGCTTCAAGTATTACCATCAAAAATGGAAGAAATTGTTATAAACAAAATAAATGAGAATTCCAAATAAAAGGCACATGCTCAAATTTACTTAATAGAGTGGTGGCCCGCCAATGGCGTGGCTCCACGGATCTCACAAAGTTTGGAAAAAAATGGCAAATAATATATGCCAAAGGTATATTGAACACAATAACCACTATTCTCCCTAACAACTTTGAATTCCACTGTTTGGATGCTTCAGATTTAGAGTCTCTTTGACAGCTAACGTGCTCCAAGTGAGTTATGACCAACCCGATGTAGTTACTTTGTCATTTGATCCTTAATTTTTGCATAGGTCGCCCTTTCGGATTTTCGACCTATCAGGATGATTATTTTCTATTTTATGTCTCTTATTTTTGCTTGGACCGCCCTTTCGGGTTTTCAGTCCACCGAGACGCTCATTTTTGCCTAAGCCGCCCTTTCGGGTTTTCGACTTACCGTGTCGTTCTTTTATTTTTTTAGACAAAGTATTTCTTGACTACATCGGTGTTCACAGGACGGGGAAGCTCATCATCATCCATAGTTGCAAGAGTCATTGCACCACCGGAGAAAACTCTCTTGACGACATACGGGCCTTCATAGTTAGTCGTCCATGTCCCGCTGGAATCGGGTTGAAAATATAAGATCTTTTTTAGCACGAGGTCTCCTTCTTTGAATTCACGTGGGCAACCTTCTTGTCAAAAGCTTTTTTCATCCTTTTTTGATACAGCTGTCCATGACACAAGGCAGTCATGCGTTTCTCTTCAATTAAGTTCAGCTGATCATATCTGTTTTGGCACCATTCAGCCTCAGACAACTTGGCTTCCATCAGAACTCTCATTGATGGGATCTCGACTTCTACGGGGAGCACTGCTTCCATGCCATATACTAAAGAGAAAGGGGTTGCCCCTGTTGAGGTGCGCACTGAAGTACGATACCCATGCAAAGCGAATGGTAACATCTCATACCAGTCTTTGTAAGTGACTACCATCTTCTGGACAATCTTCTTGATGTTTTTATTTGCTGCTTCGATAGCGCCATTTATCTGGGGTCTGTAAGGAGAAGAATTATGGTGCTCAATCTTGAAGTCGTTACACAACTCTTTCATCATCTTGTTATTCAAATTTGTTCCATTGTCCGTGATGATTCTATTAGGAACACCGTAGCGACAGATAATGTGATTCTTGATAAACCAGACCACTACTTGCTTGGTCACATTGGCATAAGATGCTGCTTCAACCCACTTGGTGAAGTAATCAATGGCCACTAGAATGAAACGATGTCCGTTTGAAGCCTTTGGTTCGATCCTACCAATCATATCGATGCCCCACATAGAGAACAGCCATGGAGAGGAAAGAACATTGAGGGAAGTTGGCGGTAAATGAATTTTATCGGCATAGATCTGACACTTGTGACATTTCTTGGCATGTTTGTAACAATCAGATTCCATCGTCATCCAGTAATAACCCGCTCTTAGCATTTTCTTAGCCATTGCGTGCCCATTAGAGTGAGTTCCGAAGGAGCCTTCATGTATCTCATGCATCAATAACTCTGCCTCATGTTTGTCCACACATCTGAGAAAAACCATGTCGAAGTTTCTTTTGTACAATACGTCTCCGTTCAGGAAGAAACTGCCGGACAATCTTCTTAAGATCTTCTTGTCTTTGTTGGATGCTCCGAGGGGGTACTCTTGACTTTGAAGGAAACACTTGATATCATGAAACCATGGATTGTTGTCAACAACTTCCTCAGCTGCGAATACATAAGCGGGCCTCTCAAGGCGTTGGATGTTGATCGTTGGCATGTCATTCCGGTGGTTCACCTTGTACATAGAAGATAAAGTAGCTAGAGCATCTGCCATCTGATTCTCGTCACGAGGGATGTGGTGCAACTCAACTTTGTTGAAGAAAGTCAACAATCGTCTTGCATAGTCTTTGTAAGGAATCAAGCCAGGGTGGCGAGTTTCCCATTCTCCTTTGATCTAGTTGATTACAAGAGCCGAATCCCCATATATGTCGAGATTCTTAATCCTTAGATCAATAGCCTCTTCGATACCCATGATGCACGCTTCATACTCAGCAATGTTGTTTGTACAATCAAATAGCAGCCTGGCAGAAAAAGGAATGTGAGTGCCTTTAGGAGTGATGATGACTGCCCCAATTCCGTTGCCATAGACATTAACGGCCCCATCAAATATCAAACCCCATATGGATTCATGATCTGGACCTTCTTCAGGTAATGGTTCATCGCAATCCTTCATCTTCAAATACATGATCTCCTCGTCGGGGAAATCGAACTTAATGGGCTGATAGTCTTCAACTGGTTGGTGAGCCAAATGATCAGCGAGGACACTGCCTTTGATTGCTTTTTGTGTGCGGTATTCGACGTCAAATTTGGACAGTAACATCTGCCACCGGGCAATTCTTCCTGCCAGAGCAGGTTTCTCAAAGATGTACTTGATCGGATCCATTTTAGATATTAACCAAGTGGTGTGATTAACCATATAATGACGGAGGCGTTTGGCGGCCCAAGCTAGAGCACAACAAGTCTTCTCAAGCATGGAATATCGAGATTCACAATCTGTAAACTTTTTGCTCAAGTAACAAATTTCATGCTCCTTTCTTCCGGTCTCATCTTGCTGTCTGAGCACACAACCCATAGAATATTCTAGCACGGTCAGGTACATGATTAGAGGTCTTCCTTCAACTGGAAGGATAAGAATCGGAGGTTCTAGCAAATACTCTTTAATGCTGTCGAAGGCTCTCTGGCAATCTTCCGTCCAAACAATCTCTTAATCTTTACGGAGTAGTTTGAATATTGGTCCACAAGTGGCGGTCATATGAGAGATGAATCTGGAGATGTAGTTCAGACGCCCAAGAAACCCTCTTACTTGTTTTTCTGTCTTCGGAGCAGCCATTTCTCTGATAGCTCTGACTTTATCTGGATCTACCTCAATACCCTTCTGACTAACAATGAAACCCAAAAGCTTCCCGGATCTGACACCAAAAGTACACTTGTTAGGGTTCAAACGAAGTTGATATTTTCTCAGACGTTGGAACATCTTCAGCAAATACTCAACATGTTCCTCTTCAGTTCCAAACTTGACGATCATATCATCTACATAAACCTCGATTTCTTTGTGCATCATATCTTGGAAGAGAGTAGCCATGCCCCTTTGATAAGTAGCACCTGCATTTATCAGACCAAATGGCATTACTTTGTAGCAAAAAGTGCCCCAAGGCATGATGAAAGGTGTCTTCTATCTGTCTTCATGTGCTATCTTGATTTGATTGTAACCGGAGAAACCATCCATGAAAGAGAAGACTTTGGACTTGGCGGTGCTATCAACCAACACATCAATATGGGGTAAGGGAAAATCATCATTTGGACTGGCCTTGTTCAGATCTCGGTAGTTGACACACATTCTAACCTTACCATCTTTCTTCGGGACAGGCACTATATTAGCCAACCATTGAGGATACTCAGATGTGACAATGAAACCTGCATCAATTTGCTTTTGTACCTCTTCTTTGATCTTGAGAGTCATATCGGGATGGGTCCTTCTCAGTTTCTGCTTAACTGGCGGGCATTCGGGCTTCAAAGGTAAATGGTGTTCCACAATATCAGGATCTAACTCCGGCATATCTCGGTATGACCATGCAAACACGTCGACATATTCTTTGAGCAGTTCTATCACCTTCTCTTTAACAGTCGCTTCGAGCAGTGCCCCGATTTTGATTTCCTTCTTATCTTCCTCGGAAACCAAGTTAATCACTTCCAACGCTTCTTCATGGGGTTGAATGACCTTCCTTTCATACTCTAGTAACCGAGAGATCTCATCGGGAATCTCTTCATCCTCCTCCTCTTCAGCTTCGTAGACAGTGAACTCAAAGTTGGGAGGGAGCATAGGGTTACAGTGTTCAACGGGTTGATTGATGTTTATACTGCATATATGATTCATGATTGGTTTCAGTAAGCAAGTAAATGCAGATATTTTGCAATTGTTTTAAGAAATAAAAAAAAACGAAAAAAAAAAGAAAGAAGAAAAAGGTTTTTTTTTTTTGTTCTTTGAGTTGCCATTTCTTAGAAAAAACACAAAATAAAACAAGGTTGGATAAAAACGACATTTTCATTGATGGGAATACATAAAGTTAAAAGCCCTACACACGTTCACCTTCGCCTTGGGCGGGACGAAAGGATTTTTTTTGAAAAGACAAAACAACAAAACACATTACTTGGACACATGAGTAACTGAGGGAACGTCAACAGCATCCCAATTGCGGCTAATTCCTCCTTGTGTCACAAAATCATGTGCCACTCCTTCAGGATTGTCATCGATAATAGCATTGGCCTTTGGCGGGGAATGAATGAACCCGGCGCTGTGGAAAGTGTCCTTGATTGGTTCAATGATAGTGCTTGGCTTGGTGACTCTTGCAGACGGAGTAAAACCCAACCCTTCATTATGCTTGTTTTCTGGCAAACTTATCAACTCTCCCCAACCCGCGGACAAACCATTTTGTACCACTTTTTGTGCATCTTTGAAGGAAGATATGGATGCCACACTCTTCTTAGTATTCTCATCATCCAGGGAAAGACCTTGGAACTGTGTCCCATTAACACTACCAACACTGATGAAAGAGAAAGCCGACAAATGGCTTACCAACAAAGCTTCTTCTCTTCCCACGGTTATCAGCTTCCCGTTCTTCACAAACTTCAACTTCTGATGCAGCGTAGACGTCACCGCCCCGCCCTCATGGATCCATGGTCGGCCCAACAAACAACTGTATGCTGCTTGTATGTCCATTACTTGGAAGGTGATCTGAAATATGTGCGGCCCAATTGTGATGGGCAGATCCACTTCTCCAATTACTGACTTCCTTGAACCATCGAATGCTTTCACCACTACTCCACTCCGTCTCATTGGTGTACCTTGATGAGAGAGTTGATCTAGGGTAGTTTTCGCCATTACATTCAACGATGACCCGGTGTCTACCAATACATTGGACAGAGCATCTGTTTTGCAATTTACCGATATGTGCGGTGCCAAGTTGTGGTGCCTTCCTCCTTCGGGGAGTTCTTCGTCACTGAAGCTCAGGTTGTTACAAGCAGTGATGTTTCCAACTATGCTTCCGAACTGACCAAGGGTTATGTCATGATCTATGAAAGCCTGGTCCAAAACCTTCATTAATGCTTCTCTGTGGGCATCTGAATTTAGCAATAAAGACAGCATGGAGATCTTCGAAGGAGTTTGCATTAGCTGGTCCACTACCTTGTACTCACTTTTCTTAATCAGCTTCAGCACCTCATCAAAATCAGAATTGACATTGGTCCCACTGGGTTGGCCCGCGTCCTTGCTTGTACTGGGGTCTTGTGTTCGTTTTTGTTCAACCACCGGAGTACCAAACTTTCCTTGAGTCACTGCCGAAATGATGCGCCCGTTCCTCAACACTTTGCTGCTATTAGTGATGTTGGTCACAGACGACAAAGGAGGTATGGGCATTTCGCGTCCACCTTCCATCATCGTGGCGTTATACTTATATGGTACGGCCTTCTCCGAGGTATATGGCAAGGGCCCCGACAAACAAATCACTAGAGGAGCGACAACCGGTCTTTCACTGTTGAATGTCACTTCTATCTGCTCCGGCATGTTGAACTCAGGTGTTATGGCACAAACATCCTTATCCTTTCTTGTGATAATGAGCTCTCTTTTGTTTATGAGTCCTTGTATATTATTTTGTACTTTCTGACATCCCCATGGGTTCACAGGACATACCTTGCAGGTTACATGGTTGTGATCAAACAAATTCATCTCACACATCTTAATATGAATCGGAACCATAGGGGTCTGAACATGTTGGACATTAAGAATGACACCATCTTCACAACAGTCTTGTATCATATTAACAGATGGTCCATGGTTCGGCAGAGGGTTTGCCTGAACGTTTGGGTTCTGGTCTTTGAAAGACAGAATGTTGGCTCGGACCAACTTCTGCACCTCATTCTTCAAAGAATAGCAGCTCTCAGTATCATGGCCTGGGGCCCCTTGGTGAAAAGCACATGTAAGTTCGGGTCGGAACCAGACTGGTGGTGTTGCTGGTACAGGAGGAGGAGGTTTTGTTTTTACTAGGTTCCCACCAAGCTACCTTATCGCGTTGCCACTTGCCACCATAATCAGATTCCCACCTGTCGCGGTGGTTTTAGGATATCAAGTTATTGGTTAGCGTTGACTCACAAAATTAAGATTCACCACCGAGCTTTTATTTTTTCCAAGGAAAAAGGGAAAGTTCGAAAAAAAAACCCTATTTTTTGAGAGATCAAGGTTCGGGGGTTGGTTACGCAAAGAGAAGGTATCAGCACCCTAAATGTCTATAGTACTCTATAGGAACCTCTCGTTTTATTTTTATCTTTATGCTAAATTAATTACTTGTTTTGTAAATAAATGCCTAAGTGTGAGAAAAGATTAAAGTGATGAGTTTAAAAAGAAAGAAAATGTTTTTTGTTATTTTTATCGATTTGGAAAGACAAAGTCTTTTGCCTACGTACCCGAGCGGGATCAAAATCACGTAGTTCGGGGTAAAAAGCCGAGTGATTTGTTTGATTGATTTTAAAGTTTGAAAATATTTTTAAAGATAAGATGAGCCAAAGTGGCAAAAGAGTGAAGTTGATTGATTTTAATTGTAAAAAATAAAGTCTAATATGATTAAGATTGATTAAAGTTTGATTAAAAAAAGGTCGCTTGGTTTGAAATCCAAGGTTTGTTGATAAAATATATTTTTGATGAAGTTTTTAAATATTTGAATGTTTTTGATTTTTTTTATGGTTTTTTACTTGGAGTTTAAAAAAGGATTAAGTGTGATAAAATAAAACTAAACGCGATGGATTTCATAATGACATTGGATCAAAATGAAAGTCCCATTTTCTTTGGATTATACTAATCATTTATCTTGATTTTTGACATAAAGCGGAATAAATAAATGTGGGTGTCGGTGCAATATTCTCATTTATATTTACATTGTTCCTAAATACATTCTAATAAAAATAAAAATGACAAAATAATAAATAAAAATAAAAATTGCAAATGCACTAAAATAAATATGCTAAAAATAAATAAAGAAAATAAAAATGCATGAAATGCAAGACAATAAGTAAATATGTTGCATAAAATAAATAAAGAAAATAAAAATGCATGGAATGCAAGACAAAAAAATAAAGATGTTGCATAAAATAAATAAAGAAAATAAAAATGCATGGAATGCGAGACAAAAAATAAATATGTTGCATAAAATAAATAAAGAAAATAAAAATGCATGAAATGCAAGACAAAAATAAGTAGGTTGCATAAAATAAATAAAGAAAATAAAAAAGCATGAAATGCAAGACAAAAAATAAATTTGTTGCATAAAATAAATAAAGAAAATAAAAATGCATGAAATGCAAGACATAAAATAAATATGTTGCATAAAAATAAATAAAGAAAATAAAAAATGCATGAAATGCAAGACAAGAAATAAATATGTTGCATAAATAATAAAAAAAAATAAAAAAAAAGCATGAAACATAAATAAAGACTATGAAATAAAAATGGAAAAAAAATGCAAGAAAAGAAATAAAAGGAAAAAGATAAAAATAAAACGAGAGGTTCCTATAGAGTACTATAGACGTTTAGGGTGCTAATATCTTCCCTTTGCGTAACCAACCCCCGAACCTTGATCTCTCAAAAAATAGGGTTTTTTTTTTTTCGAACTTTCCCCTTTTCCTTGGAAAAAAATAAGGCTTAATTGAACCACCGGTCCCTTAACTTATTTGTTTGTTTCGATTTGGTCTCATAACTCTTAATTTTTACAAACTGGTCCCTCAATTCACATGTCATTAATCAATGTGGTCCCCTCAAAAAGGAGATCGTTGGATAAAGAATGTCTACCATATCTTATAGTGTATCACCAACACCTAATTAAGGCAAGAAATGGCTTAATTACATCAAAGGTCTCGTAACTAATTATGAGATTTCATGTTGGTCCCCTTATTAATTTTCGTTCCATTATGGTCCCATAAGTTTCCTCCGTCAGTCAAATAAATCCATTCTATTATCTTTTGTTCAAAAACGTTAACATTCATCTTCCTCCTTCATCATCTTCATCCCCAAACCCATAAACATCATCTTCATAACCAAACCCAGAAAAATTCATAAACTTCATCATAAAACTCAGAAGAAAAAAAAATTCAAATATTAAACCCAAAATATTATCATCATCATCCAAAATTAACACAAATTTAAACTCATAAATCTTCAAACAACAATAACACATAAAATTGAATTAAAATTCTGCAGCAACCTTCAAAAGTTATGAAGATGAAGATGATGATGAACACAATGAGTTTCTAGAAAATTGCAGCAACAATAGAGTTTCGAATTTGAAGCAAATATGCAGAAAACTTGAAATCAATGAAGAATTAAGTACGAAAACTGAACTGATTCATCATCAAAACATACAAATCATCATAAAACATAAATAAAAAATTATCATGAACTTGCAAAAATACACCAATGAGCGCGCATGAACCCAAATTAGATTCACAATTTCTACTCCAATAGCATGAATCATACGTGAAATACACAAAAACAGTACACCTATACTTTAAATCTCGCAAGAATTGAAGAGAAAAATGGGGAAAATTTGCAGATTTTTTTTTTTTTGAAAAATTGAAATCAAAATCAAGTTTATGGCTCAATGATACCAATTGATGTGAATCTAAGATGAAGGTTCAAGAACAAGGATCTTCAATCAATTTTTCAAACAAAAGTTAATAGAATGGAGGACTTTTGTACATTTTGGAATTGAGGAAAGGTTGGGGTTGTTGAGGTGAGAAGAGAGACGAGGGAGAAGAAAAGTGAGGGGTGTGGAAAAGAGAGAGGGGGTGTGTTGCTGCTGTTGTTATGATTTTTTTTTTTATGATTTTGGTTAATTAGTTAAATTTGCCATTTGTTGTTTTAATTTATGGGTTTAAGTTTTGTTAATTTGGGTTAAATTTGTGTTATGTTTTTGAAGATTTATGAGTTTAAGTTTTGGGTTTAAATTTGTGCTAATTTTGGATGATGATGAAGATAATATTTTGGGTTTAATTTTTTAGTTTTGTGATGAAGTTTATGAATTTTTTGGGTTTGAGGATGAAGATGATGAAGAAGGAAGATGAATGTTAACATTTTTGAACAAAAGATAACAGAATAGATTTATTTGACTGACGGAGAAAACTTATGGAACCATAATGGAAAGAAGAGTAATAAGGGGACCAACATGAAATCTCATAATTAGTTAAGGGCCTTTGATGTAATTAAGCCATTTATTGGCTTAATTAGGTGTTGGTGATACACTATAAGATATGGTAGACCTCTTTTATCCAACGATCTCCTTTTTGAGGGGACCACATTGATTAATGACATGTGAGTTGAGGGACCCGTTTGTAAAAACTAAGAGTTATGAGATCAAATCGAAATAAAGAAATAAGTTAACGGATCAGTGATTCAATTAAACCAAAAAATAAAAGCTCAGTGGTGAATCTTAATTTTGTGAGTCAACGCTAACCAATAACTTAATATCCTAAAATCACCGCGACACCACCTCTCCGCCCTCTCCCACGTTGGATTTCCATATTCTTCTAATATAAAAAATTTCACAATGCAAATAATAAGACATGTGAAGATGAAATCACTGTGATTATTATATTCTTCTAATATAATGATCTGGTTTTTACTTATCAAGGTTATCAGCACTGTGAAGCATGTTTTATCTGCAAAAATACTCTGTAAGGCGACCTTGATCATATGAATAATAATGTCCAGAATAATAATGTCCAGTAATATCAATGTCAGTGAAAATAAAGTCAGAGAGAAGGTAAATAACGAAGCAAAATAATTTCGGAGCGTAACAAAGAAACAAGTTTATGATAAAACGCTACAAAGGAGCAATTGCATAAGGAGAAAAATCAATATGAACATCGTTAGTATACATAGCTGTAAGTGGAAATCCAAAGTAGTGAACATTGGTAATATACCTATGAGTAAGTGAAAATCTTAAGCAATGAACTATGCTAAGGTATTCAGTAATTTTAAGAGGTTCTAAGTATCAACCTCTAATTGAAATTATTTTTTAGAAAAAGAATTACCCTCCCAATACATTGGTTAAGCCATCTTAACCAATATAAACTATAATTACAACATGGAACATAATGTTAAATTTCCAGTTTAACTTCTATTCTATTGTACCAAAACAAAAGTCATACCCTGAACTTGTGAACTGGAATTCTGCTTCCAAATAATGCACACTTGCATCATACAAGAATTTGAGACTTGGCAGCGCCACGGGAGCATTTTTTCCTTCCCCTCTTGCTAAGTCCACAAACACATATATCAAGAAGATCATAATCCTCCTCAGAAAATAACATGGACGCCATTTTTGGATTTTTTAAAAGCATCTTGGATGTAAGGAACCCAGCTATGGTCCATGTTTGATACAGCCTGGATTGTTTTCCGATAAATTTTCCAGAACGAGTATCATAATATTCAGGCCAAGAATCAACTGGCAGCCTTTTCTCGGCTAAATCAACTGCTTTCTGGGCTAGTTCAATTCTCCCCATTTTGATGCATGCCAGTGTGAACTGAAGATGATGTACAAAAAAATACATTAGAAATTAAAGTAATACCTTCATGACTTGATAGTTGATATGCAAGGTCTCACCAATAAATTTGTGATCTCTCCATTAATTATGAGTCTTCGACCATGTTACTACCTCCGTTCCTTTTTCTTTCTTTTTTTATCAAACTTTTGTTCCTTCATGCAAGTCCCTCTGACGCTTTTCACTTATCTTAAAAAAAAGTTTGTAGTGTAATTAATGTGTACATTTTGTGTATGAATATTGCTAAATTGCCTTTTGTGTATAGATGTATTCAATTCTGACTTTTCATCTCCCAACACAAATTACTACTTGAGATTTTCACTTACTCATAGGTATATTACCTATGACTCTGAGTAAGTGGAGGGTACTCATGAACTATGCTAAGATATTAATAAGGGGTATATTTGGAAAAAAAAATGTATCTAGTAATTTGAAATAGGGCTTATAAGGGACAATTTTTTTTCAAATGGAGCTTATATCTAGGGACAAAGATTAGCATAATATGTTTCAATCAGTACCCTTGTAAGTGCTATACCATAGCATGTTACAAATCCAACAATCAGAGCCTTGAGATTTAAGGGTATAATAGTATTTAGACAAGGCAAAGTGCATAACCAACTATATCCGAACTTTCCTTGACAAATCAATTGTCATCATAAAAAAATTTACCTGCCACAGAAGGGTTGGCCACGATCCACCGTTGTGATATGACCAAGGGCTGGAAAGGTTAAGCAAGTTGTTTCGGTTAATACTCCTAAAGACAATAATATGATATATATTTATAAAACGTACTCAAAGATATGCCAACAAACAGGAAATGTTACACCCAGAACTTACGTATTCTTTGGGTCGCTGCCAGTAATTATCCGCCACTCTTCATTATCCAAGGCAGGATAACAAATCTTAAGAGGCATATGCCCCACAAGTTCGTCCCATTTTGCTTCTATCAGATTTAAAATAGCCTCGTTCTGTCTTGGAGTGCTCAGAGATGAAATAATGGACCAAAGATTTCCAAGTGTGAAAAACCGGAAATCCATGTGAGCTGGCTGTAGATTCCCAATTAGATATCCACCTTTTTCAGGAATCCAATCCATTACCCAGAAAGGAATTTGTTCAGGATAGATGTTGAATTTGTTGATGGCATCCATGGAGTACTCTTCTGTTTTGTACCTATATATTTCATTAATCTTTTTCATATCCACCCAATAATATTGTCTAATGTGGAACGATAGTGCACTCAGTCTGTTGTTAATGGCTCTAACAAGATCATTGGTTCCATCAGTTACAACAAGCATTTCACGCGAGCATCGAAGAGCCGAGTAAAATAATGCCTGTCAAGTGAAAATTACCACATGTAAGGAAAACCAGCATGAGAGATAACAAGTGAAACAATTGTTATTGAGTGGATAAACTGACGAGCTGAGGTTAAAATAAACCAAAGACTTATTTGATTACAATTTTTTAGAACTATCCTTTAAAAACAAAAATAAACAGAAAACTTGTTTGAGAAGGTGTTTTGTGTTTGCTTGTCCACAAAACTTGTTCATGTTTTCTATTTTGAGAAATAAAAAAAGAATAACCTAGATATATTTTTGTTCTCATTTTTGTCCTAATCTATTGTTGGTTGACACTCTCCACTGTATCTCTGTCTGCTCATGAGTATCCTCTACCACTATTGTCGCCATCAGGTACCGTCCACTAAAGTGTAGCACTCTCCCCTTTCAAAATATGTTCACAAACCCAATCTACGAGTTTTTGTTTTCTCATGTACAAAACTATAACATGAAAATAGGAGCATATCCCTATAAACTAGGGCAATTGTTATCAGTATACCAATTAAAATAGAGCATCCTTTAATTATGAATAGAACAGATCACAGAAACAGAATAATTTCCAAATGCATAAAAATACTTAATACAGAACACAGAAGAATGAGAAAACATAGGGTAGTTAAGCTCACTTGAATTTCAAGGGGATGACCATGAATGCCCATACGCCTGTCTATCATACAAGACCCATCAGTGACTAGCAGAGATGGAAACATATCAAAACCATCTGTTAGACACAATTTAAGAATCATTTTCAAGCCTGTTTGAACATCAACCCTTTCTTGCAAGCTGTAGTCACCGGTGATCTTCCCATAAGCCCGTAATAGGATGATCCACCACAATCCTATCAAAGAAACAAAAGGCAAAACTCATTTTGTTAAGTTACTCAATTTTTAGAATGCTCTTGGTTTATAACTTACAAACTGTTTCAACAGCATTATTTTTAACTATAGACATGTTATAACCAACGCCTGAAAAACAAACCTGAATCTACAGGTGCAACTCGACCAATAGCTGATTCCCCAAAATCAGGATCTAAAACTTCTTCACGTGTATCTCCGTCAAGAGCTACGGTTCTAACTTTGAAACTAGCAGGCATCAAACCCTGTCCTGGACTGTAGCAGTCCACAGTTTTCTCCCAACTCTTTCACAGTTAAATAAGGGAAAAAGTGAGAATATTAAAAATCAATATACAACAAAGCTTCGAACAATTGTAACTTTTGTAAGCATAACAACTCTTTCTTTTAGATGAATTATCACTCAATCATCATAGTATATACACTTTCTTCTAGCATTTAGCCATCCGATTTACCATTGATCCCCAGCTAACTCTTGCCTAAATAGCTGGGATGAATAAACAACGTGAAGAATATAAATTGAAGAAGAGTTTAACGACCATACACTGACACACACAAATATTTACACAAACATTTAATTCAATTAACGACCAGCCAACCATTTTAAACTTAGATTCTATTTGGATAAACAACTTAATTAAACGGATATAGCATAAGCGTTTATCATATAAGTGTTTATATACAAGTTATTTCTATAGTACAAGATAAAATAAATTCAAACCGCTTTCGTATAAGCTATAAGTTGTTTTTACAAGTTATCATGGAGAGTTTATAAAAATAAGCTAAAAATAGCATATGGACATGTCATAAGTTGTTTTCTTAAGCTCTCTCAAACACTCTGGCAAATGCTTATCTCATTAGATAAGCTCAAATAAACAACTCAATCCAAATTCCAAACAAACCCTTATAAAGCAATCATTAAATCGAACCATTAGGTAAGGGTATAAATTACCTGCAATTGCAAGGTATGAAGAAGAAAGTACTTGACAATCTCACTATCTCCTTTAAGCAAGAAAGCAAGAGCCGACGGAATAAAATCCCGAATAAACACTTGATCATAATTCAACGGCAACTTATCACCAGGATCATTAGCAGCCACTGTCCCAACAGGATTTCCACAATAAGTCACAACAGAATCCTTCAACAACTTCCAAGCTTGTTTCTCTACATGAGACTCTTCTTCTTCTTCTTCTCTTACAACAACATTCTCTTCATTTTTATTAACACTTTCCACCACTAATGGCTTCAAATTCACACCACCCTGAATGTAAATCCTCTCAAAATTATTCTCATTCACACGTGTCTCAACAGAAGTTGAGAAATTTTGAACATTGAATCCCTGAAAAGGGTTGTAATTGTTGGCGTGGTGAAGATTGAAACGTGGTTGAAGAAAATCGTTAGCATGGGGAAGTAGCGGGGGCCGAAAAATCGATGAAATTGAAGAAGTGGTGAGGATTCTACGCGCGGAATTTATGAAGCGGCTGCGAATTAGGGTTATTGTGTTCATGACGGAAGAATAGGGTTATTGTAATTGTAGTAGAAATTGAATCTGTGTAAATTATTGATTAGTGTATGAAACGTGTATGAAGGTGTAATTCGGGGTTTTGTATGAATGAGTTAGTAGTAAGAAGTTGTTTGAATGAGTGGAAAAATCTAATGTATTCTTTGATAAAATTTGGACAAGGGTTTGATTCTTTACCTCAAATTTTGGAAATAGAAGAAAGAGAAGTGATGCGGCCGGCGGGGAAGGGAAAATAATTTATCATATCTTTCATTTTTGTAATAATAATAAATTCAAGACTCAAAGACAAGTGCACATACAAACACGTGAAAATTAGACAGTGATTTTAGTTGTTTTCCCTACCATTAGGGTTGGGAATAGGCTAGGCCGAGCTAGGCTTTGCAAGGCCTAAGCCTGGCCTGCCAAATTTTTTAAGGCCTAAGCCTGACCTGCGACCTGTCATAGGCTTACTTTTGAGGCCTGAGTCTGACCTTTTGAAAGCCTGATAAGGCCTGCTAGCCTGTTTAAAAGCCTATATCATATGAAAATCTTTAAGTATGCAATGTGATCTAAGTTTAAATAGACTAGCGAGCTAATAGATCAATTAAATTAAACTTTCTTTTAGTAATCAACATGAGTTTTTATGGAATTTAACTATATATTGCATTATATTTCAATTCTAGTTTATAATAATACATTTGTATATGCTAAAAATTAATGTATACTAATAAACTTAAATTACTAACGAATTTATATTTTAATTCAAAGTACAAAATATATTATAATAATAAATAATATTAATCATATTTACTTAAATAGGCCGGCCTAATAGGCTTAAGAGGCTTTTTGAATGACATGTGGTCTGGCCTTTTAAGCTAAATAGGCTTCTAAAAAAGCCTAGGCCTTCTCTATTTAAGAAAAAAGTCTGGCCTGGCCTGGCCTGTCGTAGGCTAGGTCGTAGGCCCCTGTAGGCCGGTCTGGCCTATTCCCATCCCTACCTACCATCATTGCTTGTGCCACAACTGCATGTTTCGTTCACTGCTGGTGTTCAGCCAAGTGGCAAATGGCCAAAACACACAATAATACATGGTGAGTACTTTGTTTTAAAATTAAGCTTTAAATTAAATATATGCGAATTTAAAAAGTGTCATTGGGGTATTGATTAAGATGATAAAAATAGAAATATTGTATTGAAAAATGGTGAAAACTGAAAAGTGATGAATTTAATTTTTTAAATCTTAAGATATTGTTGAATCAAATGCAAACATACTACTTTTGGGTTTCTTAACAAGTACCCTAAGGGTTATTGTTGGCATAACCCTAAATATAAAGATAAGGTGGTTAGAATCAAATGGTAATTTACCATTATTGAAATTCTAATTTCATGGAAAATTTATATAACAATACATTTTAGTTAAATTGAAAGGAAATGCTAACTGGTGCCCCGAAATATTGGTTAAGAAAACAAATACAGTAATATTGCATTATAAGTTGTGCAGTCAACTCATCAAAAGTCTAAAAAATGTTATTTTTAAATTACTTTTTTTTTATTGTCTTTCTTAACCGGTGTCTCCAGGACACTGGTTAGCATGACCATAAATTGAAATGTCACCGAATCAACCCAACTATGACGTTGGACAAAAGAATGAGCTTAGAAGCCTCTAATTCTTTCACTTGGCAAGCAAGAAACAACACGAGTCAACTTTAGTTGACCGCCGAGGGGTCTGATTTCTGAATACGTCACCCATTGATCACTATGAGTCGGTAGATAAGGAGCATCTCTTCATGTACTTGGGTATCTCTAATTCCCTTCTTATACTATCAAATAAACCTGTTTATAAATTATAATTGCATCCATTTTTTCAACAAAACTACATTACATAATCTTCATTGGTTGAGTACTCTGCCAGTCTAACTCTGTTCTTTTTTTTTTTAATCCGTCTAACTTTGTTGTTCCTTAAGGAAAACAAAATAATGTAGCTGCGGAAAGGGATTAAATTTGTGATTCACTTACATTCGAATTTCCAATCTCAGTGTTAAGGGCTTTGCTAACAATCTCTTTTCAATACTCGGTATTTTATTAAATGAAATTAATCTATGTCCCACCATTTTAAACGAGATCAACTTCAAAAGTGTGGAACCCACCTTGATATAAGTCAATTTGAAAATCTTTAAAAGAGTGTTGTTAGCAGTACTCGAGTTCCAATTGATGAGTAAGTGACTTCACAAATCACACCAGCAAGAAAAATACAATTTAGCTATTGGAGTGTTGATCAATTAAATCTGGTAGGTAACTAAATAAACTTGAGAATAAATTAAACATAAGATACTTGTGGCATTGATTGAAGATGTCAATCCCTAAATACACAACAGCTAACCTGAAGCGTATTTTTTTTAGCAACCAGCTTCATCACAAACATTTTGGTAAATGAATAAAAGACAACCTTATGCAGCCTGAACGGCATAAAATACCCTGCCCATTTAGTAAAAAAGTCTGGTAACTTATGATTCCAGGGAAAGTATTTGAGATGAATGGCTTTCATATAATGACAAGTTATCACGTCTTCGTTCAAGCTCCACACGATAACAATGGATTGTACAATATCCCACTCAACTACTAGTACTGTTAAAACATGTTGGTGCTGAATAGTCGCAGTCGTGTTAGTATATAAATAAATTCATATACTGATTCACATAAACTCTTCAAAATAATTCCTTAAAACATTTTCCAAGAATATAGCAATTGCTTGTTGAATAGAGACTTTCAGTTTATTTCTTTTTCTTTTGGCGGTACAAGTGTTTTGATTTCTAAATGAATGTAACAGTATGTGCTTCGCCTGGATTTCTATAATAAGTACAAAATGTTTCATAAAGAAATTGATGCTACTTTATGAAGGGATTACGAATTTTTGGAAAGTCAAAAAGATGTGCAACAGATGAACTCATCAAGCACCAATATTACAGGAGGATCAACGGACCCGACCAATGAAGATACTGGTAAATATTTCATCCCATGATTTGGCAATGTTTTATTCTAAACTAATTTCTTCTACCTACCAGATCTGGTTAAACCTTTCTACTCCTGATATAAGCTCTACGCATATTTTGGTCAGTCAGATAATCATGACCCCTCGGCCCTCACCCAATAGGATAGAACATCAATTTCATCGACCACCAATTTTGCATGAAAATAAGCAGAGGCAAAAACTCGTGGAACATAGATCTTTGACAAATTATGCAAAATAATACAAGGAAAACACAATGTACACCTGAAAATAAACAATTATTTAACTATGTAATCTGAATATCAGTCTCATTCAAGCCATTTCTAATAAAAGGTACAAAATTTTGCATTTTCTGTATCAGTAACTATGCAAGTTTGATAGGTCGTCAGGATCCAGTCTGATGTCGGCCAAAATCATATCATGTACAAATCTCCACCGCATCTCAATATTTCTAATAATGCAGCAATGCATGGTTCAACTTGCATTGATAATCAGACAACACTAAATGCTGACTGTAAGGTAGATGAAAACTGAGAGGCAATTGTCTGAGAGGCAAATTGTTGAATCTGCTTCTTAGCATCTGAAAGAAAACCAGCAATTTGTATCCATTACAAGTTATTAAATTGAACAGCATGCAAAGATGAAACAATAAACTGATGCGAGGGGACAGAGAATTCCTTCATGTTGGGTGGGAAGGGGAGACAGAGGGAGAAGAGCTTGAGCAGAATCACTAGTTTCAAAATGTGATGCGAATCTAGGCTTAGAGAAACTCCTACGGCATGAACGTTTTCATACATATCGATATCATTTGAATGAAAACAAGAGGACCCAAAGTTCCCAATCCCATAAACAGGGTACTATAAATTGAATGCCTACGTATATATGCCTTTCAAGAGATAATCACCCAACTACATAAATGTCCATAACAATAACATCCTTTAATTTTCTGGGAATATAAACAGAATGCCTACTCATGCATTTCAAGAGATAATCACCAAACTAAGTGGCTGTGTTACCCACCACAGATACAAGAATGTAGCTAACAAAGCATCAATAGCATAGAACTGTATATAGGCATACAATATATCAGCATTCAAAGCATCTTTGAACCAAATATATCAAGCCCAACCTTAGGAAATTACAAACCAGTGATCAAACTAGTCATGGGTGTAATTGGCAAGTACAATCATAAATTTCCATTTGGTACATGCATTTAGTAGTCAAGTATCCCTATATGTCAACAACTTTACACGAAGTAGGCAGAATGCACCAAATTATAATTATAATTTTCAATATTTCAAAATGGAAAAAAGAAACAGGTGAAACAAGATAAGATTTCAGGACTTCCAGATGACACATTATTTTGCATGTCATAAATCAAAATAAGTTTTGCACTGAAAAGTTAAATATCTTAATATTCCAGACCATTCCCCCAACCTAAACCAATTTTGTAATATAAAAGAAGAAAAACATTTTAAGAACATTATCAATAAATTTGCACACCTTTTTTGCATTTGGTAAAACCAACAATATTTGCGATGCTGAGGGTCAAACAAACTCCTACAACAAGGAGATAATCAGCCTGAAGCCTTATGAGGGAGAATATTGCCAACATAATCCACAGAACTGCCTGTAGAACAATACAAATAAAAAATCATTTATTGTGCCAATTACCAGAGCGCACAATTATGCTCTTTTTATGGCAGGATGTGGGCAATCAAAACTACAAGAAGATAAAACCCCACCGTGATGATTGACAGAGCTATTCTCCATCCAGATACAAAGCATAAAGAAAATTTATCACTTTAGCTGGTACACTGCAACTTATTTAGTACACTATTTCCCATAACTAAACAATACATACACTTCCTGAATAAGTCTGATCGGGTTAACATCATATTAATAGAACTCCCGAAACAACCACATTTTGACTATCACACCATACGGACCTAAGCAAAAACTGAACTATCACTGCATGCTGTAAGTTATCTATATATTCTCTTACCGCGAGGTAAAGTGTCCACCAGAAAAGCCATGAATCTTTCTTGTTCATCCTAGCCAATGACTGCAGTGAAAAAAAAAAATATACACAAGATTCATGCATGTATAAACAATTTGAAACCCATTCTCATGCTAGTCAGGTTCAGCGCAGCCGAAAAAATGACGGACATATCACAGGCCAGTTTGGATTAGCTTATTTAAACTTGTCTACTAGATAAGCACTTGTGAGACTGCTTGGGAG
Source organism: Medicago ruthenica (assembly GCA_018208015.1). Lineage (NCBI taxonomy): Eukaryota > Viridiplantae > Streptophyta > Magnoliopsida > Fabales > Fabaceae > Medicago > Medicago ruthenica. Next base: position 27,976,689 of record CM031371.1, on the reverse strand, counting down.
AGTTTATGGAAACAGTTTATGACATGTCCATTAGTTGTTTTCAGCTAACTTTCATAAACTCTCCACGATAGCTTATGAAAATAGCTTATATAAGAAACGCTTGACATTATTTTTTCAGTTGTTATAAAAATAGCCTATACGTAAGCACTTATATGATAAGCGCGTATTCTATAAGCGCTTAATTAAATAGTTTATCCAAACAGGCCCTTATTACACCCCCTGAAACTGATCAAAACAAAGAACACCTACCTCTTGATCAAGGCATTCAAATTTCCAAACACTCTCACCAAGATCATCAATTTCATTCCACCATCTCATCCCAACTAAAATTCTTCCACTGACATTCTTAACCACCCAAAAATCAAGAGCAGCAAGAAGAACAGTCACCACAAAAATGATAACAAAGTTATCAACAAAGAGCGCCGATAGAATGTAAAATGCCAACGCCGCAGCCTGTCAAATACAAAACACAACAAATTTTACATCGCAAATAATGCATGTGTCTTATATCACAAAAAAAAAACGCATAATTGATTAAACTAAACCTTGAAAAGAACATGAAAGAAACAAGTCCTTGGATTGGAGTAGTTTTCAACTACAGACTGCACACAGAGAAAAATCACACAAATCTTAATTAATTATACTAATCATTGAAACCAGATCTAAGAATGGTTGAAGAAAACGTTGAATTTACCTGATTGGGATCCATGCGTGAGCTTCGGAGTGAGAAGGAACGAAGCTTTGTGAGAAATCAAAGAAGATGGAGCATACCAGATTTTACACCTTGCTGAGATTTTTCAGATCGAACTTAGTTTTTATCTTCGATCTAAAAGTTTGTTAGATTTGCGAGTAAGATTGGTTACTTTTTCTATGTTGCTTGAACGGACTAGAGGGTCCTTTTTTCATTTTTTAATTGTTTGAAGAAATGCACAGAAACAGTGTTTTTATATGGATTGGGCTTTACAGCTATTAATTAAATTTTCAAAGTAGAGTTATCTGAACCTCCCCTTTTTTCTAATACACTTTTGATATGGGTTGGAATTTTGCAAGGTTTAAATATGTCCTGATCAAAAAATTCAAGGCTTCGATCTGATCTTAGATTGTATAGACTTATATTTAGGTTTGAGGTTGACATTTTTGAAAGTTTGGTATTGTTGGTTAGCCTACTTAAAAATATGTTTCATATGAGTAAATAATATGAATTATGTTCAAATATAGACTAACGAGCCAATAGACAAATACAATTTAACTTCGTTTTGATACTTAACATTACATTTTAAAAAATAGACTATCTATGTTATTATATTTTGTAGTTCATAACAATAAATTTAGATATGTAAAAAATCAACGTAGGTTAGCAAGTTTGAATTATTAAAAACGATTCACAAAATTCATAGTTTATAAATCCTTGAGTTTTAGTAGAGATCTCCAGGTCATTGCTAGAGGATATATGCTCTAATAATTGATACTTAGTGGGAGATAATTCAAAATCTTTTACTAAAATTGCATGTGAAGTTATATTTATAAGATTATTAGTCAAGTGTATTTTATGATTCATAAACCTAAGGATGAAACTCCTCTGTTAGTTAGTATTATTATGATGTGTACCTAAGACTTAGGAAAATTTAGGTTTTTATGTGAATGTGTAGAATGTGGGATTATGAGCCTATCTTAATAAAGAAATTTGTATATTCTATTTTAGAACCATTGTAATATTCATTTAACACCATCACATTTTTATTTATTTATCAAGAATTGTAGTTTTGGATATCTAACTTGAACCACCCCAGCCTCGCTATCCAGAACATCACTTCTTTGGAATTTACACAATCAGTCAGTTTATAAATTATGAAAATTGATTCAGTTATAAACTAAAACTCAAGGATTTATAAACTATGAATTTTGTGAACCGTTTTCAATAATTCAAACTTTTTAGCCTACGTTAATTTTTCACACATCTAAATGTATTGTTATAAACTAGAAAGCCTGAGACAATAAATTGATTTCTATAAATCCTTGAGTTCATAGTTTATAAATTTGTAGTTTACAGAGAAACCCCGAGACAATGAATCGATTTTCCCCCAATTTTATAAATAGAGTAATGATACATCTAAAAGGGAAAGAAACATTTTTTTTTAATTAAATTTTTTTTAGCATAGGGTGGATAGAGGTTAAGGGCAAGGGGTGTTGTTGTTGAGTGAGTAAATAGAGGGGAGGTGGAATATATTTACATAAACCTCATGCGAGGTTAGTGTAATTTTCCCTTACATTAAGACCTTCCATCACACACCGTAGATCTTTTCTAAAGGAATACTCCGACTAAATCAACCTCCCCCAAAGTTCCCAGTCATCCTTCAAGTTACACTTAGAATTAATAATGGCCATGAAACACTGCTTTCCATGAACCCCCCAATCCCAGCACCCAAGAAACTTGACCCAAATAAAGAAAACATAGACGTTTCCTTAGACTTACACCAAATCAAAAGGACACCATATTATATTTTCTTGATTCGGGAAAAAACTCTAATCACAATCCACACTATGAAGGTGAGAAAAACACAAGAAGGGATGGTTGAATTTTGTTGGCTTTTTCTCGATTCTTTTTCTGAGTGTTGATACTGGTCAGAGTATGATAGGTTCAGAGTCTAACTCAGAGTCTGAGTGCAGCGGATAAAACAAAACACAGAGATAAGAGAGAGAAAGAGAGAGAGAGAGAGAGAGAGAGAGAGCAGACAAAAGCAATTTATATTGGTTCCTTCCACAACACATGAGTAGTCCAGTCCTCTTGCACTTCCAAGGGATTTCACTATAATCACACTAGATTACAATTGTTTAAGGACTCTTCCAAGAGACTTCCAAATGCTCAAGCACGCTTGCAAGAGACTTCTAATGCTCAAGGTCACTACCAAGAGACTTCCATTGCTCAAGCACAACTGCAAGAGACTTCCAATGCTCAAGGAAAACTCCAAGAGACTTCCAATGCTCAAGGACAACTTCAAGAGACTTCTATTGCTCAAGCACGCATGCAAAAGACTTTCAATGCTCAATCACAACTGAAAGAGACTTCTAGTGCTCAAGCTTCACAAGCAAGGGACTTATATTTGTTTACAAACAAACAAATTTATTCTTAACTTGATATACAATCAGAGGTGTAAACTGAACAATGTTGAACAGACTCTTAAGACTTTAGGATTTCTAAGATACAAACTTTGATAAGAAATTCCTAAGTGTTTTGCGCTATTTGATTTTGACAGAGTAATGGTACAGTAAAATAGCAGAGTCTTGTTAATCTTCTTCAGGTCTTCAACTCCTTTTATAGGCATGGATTTGAGAGACGTTGGAGAAGAGTGACAGTGCATTAAGAGACGTTGAGAAGCTTCAAATCAAGGACGTTGGGTCATTGCGTGATATGGATAATTCCGTTGAATAGTCATTCGAAACTCACTTTGCTGAAACTAGAAGTATTCGTTCATTCTCTTCGTCCTTGAAGTTCTTTGTCCGTTTCTACACGTGGTCAGAAGAAGACAAAATTATACTTAGATCCTTGATAGAGACAACTTACAGAAGACGACAAAACTGACGTGGAAACTGGGTCCCTCAAGATCTTCTAAGTCTGGGGGTCTTCCAAGTCTGATGGTGTCTTCTGATTCATATGATTATAACAGAGTCTGATGAGGTTAATCTTCAGCTTCTGAGTGGCGTCCTTTTCTTCTGATACAAGATGTTAACTTCTGATTGACCTTTCTTCAGATCTTATACCATAGTCTTTCAAGCTTCTCTTGTGCTTCTGATGCTCTGATACATGTTCAATTCATTTATGGATTTATTTTATGATCCTGCACACTTGAACAAATATTAACATATCCAATTGTTCTTCAATACTTTGTTATCATCAAAACCTTAGAGGAATTGTACAAACCAATTTTGTTCAAACACATTATCCCAAAATAAATAACAGAGAGAACCGCTCACCACTTCAAACTTGTTTTCTTGGGTGGCAAGAAAGTCTATGTGGTTTTCAGAGATTATATATTTCACCTTTTTATTCTTAACTCCCTTACACAAACCCCTATATTGATAGAACCCACTGAATGTGCATAGATATCATGAAGCACTAAATTGGGTTCGTCGATATGAACATATGGCACCGAATTTACATAGACAACCTTCGTATATCCAAATGTCATAAAACAAAGACACCTCACATTTTCCAATTCAAAACTATGATTAAACGCAGGTTTCAAGACTTCCACTACTTTGAAGATAGAGTTGCAAATTTTTCTTGCAAAGAACTGGGGTCGGACCTAGTAGGTTGTGTGCCAAATCCTAGGCCTTATGTGTATAATATTTGGGGGGTAAAAGTAAATGATAATAGGGTCAGCTAGAGGTCTCTATATATAGGAGTGGATTAGGGTTTTTTTGTGGCGGCTCAATAACCTAGCCCTAATATTCCACGAGCCTACTTGCTCCTCAAGTCACGTCCAGAGTTGGTGTGACTTAACCTCTAAGATAAGTGATCCCCTGGCTCGGATCACGGGTTGCCTAACTCCGCTATTAGGTCCTTGTAGTAATGGGGATATAGGTAGAGCTTAATAGTCCAGTCCACAAATACCAAGGGTCAATTTGCGTCGTAGAAACCACATGAATATGGTTATGAGCTAAAAATTTGGCAGATGACATAACCCATAATGTATTATAATGATGTATAAGATCCCAAGTATTATAATGATGGATACTCCCAAACATGTTTACCAAGAAGGACAATGTTAGAACGACGAGAAGCATGGGTACGAAGACCTCCCATAAACTTGTGTTGACTAACAAAGTAACAATACTTCAACTAACCATGTTAAGTGTGATAATCCAATTCTTAATTAGCTCTATAAATAGACAAACTTGTATACGTTTTACATTTCTATTCAATATGATTTCTCTTGAGAATTCTCTCTCATTTCCAAGTTCTCAACAAGCTTCCAAATTCAATTTCCTTCACGGTTTTAAGAATTCTAATAAAACCAGTGGCATTGTTTGCTGCCACAATGTCATATATAATATAATAAAAATATTATAGGTCTAAATATGATTATCGTTTGAAATCAGTTTAAAACATTTACCAACAAGAATAATATGATTTTCGTTTGTTATCAGTTTGGAACATTTATCAGCAAGTATAAAAGTTTCCGTAAAAAGAAACAAGCCTAAAAAGTTTATCTTTTTATTTCTCTTCCTTTGTTTATTATTCTTTATTCTTTATTTTGCTTTGTTTTCATCCTATTCAACCTACATAATTAACTAAATACAAAAAAGAACATGATTGCTGATTGAAATTATCAGTGTTGGACAATACTCTATGAAGGGTATTAATTGTAAACGTAACAACGTTATATCCTTTATTTTTACTAGCAAAAAGACGGACACTCATGTGCCAATTTTTCCGTACTTTTTATTACGCTAACGTTTGAAAATTATAAACGATATTTTTTATTAAATTTTGATTTTGATTAAAAGTAAAAATATAAATGTTTTTTGCTTTCAAATTATAACAAATCAAACTAACCATGATTATCTATTTCAATGACACCAACAATATAACAAAAAATATATAATCTAAATTTTTATTTTTTAATGACACCAACAACAATCTTTATTATAGAAAAAGTTATTTAAGGATATAATTGGGATAATGAAAAAGTAAGGATAGATATACTCATCTAGTTTGTTACACTTTTAAAGGATAAAGGAAACAAAATTGGGCATATATACTCATATCGTGTTTGTTACACTTTTATTTTAATATTTGAATTTACTCTGATCTATTTGTTATATGTACTATTTGTATTGAAAGTTGAGCGTAATTTTGGAAAGAGAAAAAGTCAGCTCAAAACAACTGAAAAAATGTTATTTTCTTTATATATAATATAGATATCATATATTATGTGCGTGTATATATAAAGAAAAGTTTGACCATTAAATCAAAAATGGTGAATGTAATCAGGCTAACTAACAATAACAAAAATTCTCTTCTCTCTCTCGATCATCTTGTGAGCCGTCACCAAAAGAGGGGTGATTTAGGGTCAATTACTAAATGTGATAATCGTCTTTGTGCGGCGATTGTCAGTCATATGTGTAGGCTTTTGTGGTTTGCCGTTTTATGTTATTAAACGGGATGTTGTGAGTTTGTTTACAAATTCATCCTTTTTTGTTTTTAGCGAATTTGTATTGTATTTATGTAATCTGTCAATTTTGGTGCATGGAAGAAAAATATGGAAATAAATAAAATCACATTCCAAAATAAAAACATTTCATTCATAATATTAATGATAATTAATTACAGCTATGGAATGACATACTTAAAATGGAAAATTAAGAAAACTATCTAGGACTCGTATAAAATTAAGGCCCTACTAATTAAACAAAAAAGCTTAAAAAGGAAATGAAGAACTAAGAAGGACTCCTAAAAATAAGGTCCTCCTACTATTAAAAAAAGATATAAACTTGATTATGCTTGATCCTCTAATTAAATATCCCAGAAGATCACGCGGCTAGTAGTTATGCAAATCACACTAATTAAGCGGCAGATGGAGCAGGGACAACCTTCAAATCATAAGCTTCCAAAATTGCTGATGCTAAGTGATTTGCATTAACAGGTTGCTTGTAGTCCAAACTCTCATCTTCATACACCTCCCACCACTTCTTCACCAACATCTTTATGTCTTCCCTCTCCATATTCTCCTCCACACCAGTGTACCTCCAAGGCTTAGACCCCTGCATCATCACACAAATGATAATTAATTAATTAACCAAATTAATGGACATTTAAGGGCTGATTAGTTGATTTGAAATATTAAAAACTTACCGCTGCACAGTAATGAACAACTTTAACTTTCTCAAGTTCAACATTCTCAGGGTGACGCCACAACATGGCCAGCACAAGATTGTAAACATTTGGAATTGGCTTATATTTGTCATTAAAATACATGTTCAAAAAATCCTACAAAAAAACATATACATATAGTTATTTACTAGCTAGCTTTATATTCAAATCCAATTAAGTCACAATTGATATATATTAATTAAGTAAAATACCTGCTCAGCAAAGGAAGTTGGCTTAGTGACCTGAAGTTTTTGAAGCAGATCATGGTAAGTAGCCATGTTAGGTTCATAAACAAACATGCCAGCATTGAAATAGAGAGGAGGTTTAGGCCCAAAATTAGTAGGCCACTGAACCTTGTCAGGGCACTGTTGACAGTAACCGATTTCATACTGCTTGGTATGACGCCAAGAGGCCTCACAAAAGCAATCCATCACAGCATAGAAATAGTTGTTTGGCAAGTCAAATAGGTGATCAATGTTTTCAAAAACTTGTATGTCACCATCAAGGTAAATCATCTTGTCATAGTCCTCAAACTGCAATATTCATTTTGCAATTAAAACATAATCACAAATCAAGCTCATAAATAGTAATTAATGTATGAATTTATTTTTAGAAAGTATATATTTCAAAAGTAAAATAGACATAACAGGGGTGCTAAATAACTAGAAAAGTTAAGAGTAGAGAGTAAAAAGAGTGAGAGAGAGTGATTGCTTACAGCCCAAATACGTAGCTTGGAGTAGTTGATGACATAATAAGCCATAGCAAACTGGGTTTGGTTCTCAGGAGGGTAAACAGGTTCAATCTCTCTAACGATGCAACCTTGAGAGGTAAGAATATTTCTATGCTCCTGAGGAACATCAGGTAACACTGCAACCACTAGAGGGTACATGGTTTTGACCTTACGAAGACCTTTTGCTAAGCCAACAACACCTTTCACATAATCACCATTTCCAGCAAGGAAGGTGACGAAGGCGCGTTTTGTGGCCTTAGATTGAGTGTTGGTAATGTTGGTTGCAGCGGTTATGATATCAGGAGACATGGTTTCTTGTGAGAGTTATTTTGGTTAACTGAAAAATGTTTGAAAAGACAGAGAATCTTTGTGATTGTTATGTTGGTTGTTGTGTTGTGATAGTTCGAGGAATGTATGGTTGCTTATATAGAATTTTGAAGGGTATTTTCGCCATTTGATACTTAGAAGTAATCCAACGGTTCAAGAGGTGGTCTTAGAATTAGACGGTCAAATTTGGTGTAACGTTTTTTTTTCATAAATAATAAATTGGGACACGTTGATATGGCAATTTCTGATTTCATTCAATAATATATTAATTATGGTGTCATTATTATAATTAATCATTCATATCTGATTTTCATTCTATAATAGAATCTTGAAGTTTTCTTACGGTACTTGATTCTAGAGTCTCATATTAAATAACATTACACTCTTTTTTTTTTTGATAAAAATAACAAGGATTTTGCTAACAAGTGTCTTTAGGGCACATGTTAAAGATTCAAAAAGAGAAATAATTGTTAAATTTTATGTAAAAAAAGTTATTTTTTAATCTTTCAATAAACTGAATACGCAATTTTCAAGATAAAGTTGTTATTTTAAGCTTTTTTATCAAGTGCTCTCAGGGCACTTGTTAGCATTTCCCAAATAACAACAGAGACTTGAATCTTTATTATTTTTTATAAAAAAAAAATAGAGAGTTGAATCTTGATAAAGATGCAAAGGAGAATATATAAGGAAAATAATTGACTTTAATTAGTATAGAAAATATTGGATTGTGTCCCGTGAGCTTGGTTCAATTGATAGAGACAATGGGTCTGTTTGACAAAAATAGCGGATAACTGATAGCTTATAGCTTATGACTGATGGCTGATAGATGATAGCTTATATCTAATGACTGATGACTTATGGTTGATAAGCTAATTGAAGTGTTTGATAAAATTAACGGTTCAAATAGCTTATAGATGTAAAATGACATAAAAAGACATTTTTATATCATTCAATTTTTTATGAAGACAAGAACAACATACATTAATAATAATTTTATTTAGTTCAAAATAACAAAAGATATATTTTCATCAAGTCTAAACACAACTGAAGATATATTGATTTGCATGTAAAAAAAAGTATATTGATTTGTAAAAAAAACTAAAAAACCGAAGGTATGCCGTATAAAGAATAAAGCAACGAAAGGAAGTGATTTTTTTTGTTTAGAAAAAGAAGTGGATATTTATTAGCACAAGAGACATTAGTATTTATTATGCAGTTATATTAATAAATTGTAAAGGGTAAAAAAGGATTTTAAATAAAATAATAAGGGTAAAAGAGGAAGAAAAAACAATAAGATATAAGCTATAAGCTCAAACGCTACTTGAAATAGCGTCTGAAAAATAAGTTATAAGCTCCTGAAATAAGCTATAAGCTCCTGACGAAAAGACTGTTACCAAACAGGTCTTTTTTTGTCAGACAAGCTTATAAGCTATAAGCTATAAGACATAAGCTTATTTTTGTGTCTTACCAAACAGACAAATGCATTATAATATGTAGAGATGACTCACTTATTCATTGTTAAAAAAGTGAATTTATAGCAACTTGATTAATTGACCAAAAAAAATAATTTAAACCCTAGATTTTCTACTTATTGTGAAATTTTAATCACTAGATTACTTAATAAAAAATAAAAAAATTATTTGAATCATTTATTTTGTAAATTGACGGGCAAACTCTTGAGATAAGTACAACATTAGTTTGGGACTAGATTTAGATTATTACATGGGAAAAACCGCCAATGATCTAACAAATACTCCCTCCGTTCCTTTTTAAGTGTCGTTTAACTATGGATTTAACGTTCCTATTTAACTGTCATTTTAGTATTTTAAGGGTACAATTTGTCAATTATACCCTTTGTCAATTACTCTTATTTTTTCAATAAAACTAATTGATGCTATGTATTTGGAAAACTAAAGTTTGTTTTTTTTAAACAAAGTTTGTTTTTTTTTTTAAAACAAAATTTGTTTGTTTGTTTTTTTAAAAACAAAGTTTGTTTCTTGTTATCTTAAAATTTAAACAAAATTTTGTTACCTATAATAATGGTTCAATGAAGAGTTAAAATTTTATAAATAAGATGAGTAGTAATTGTTAAAAATTTCAAGTGCAAAGTAGAGAGAAAAAAAAATAAAAGACTCCATGAATATTCAAAAGGAAGAAAGAGTGGAAGACTCATTAGAAATTGACTTAAAATAATTAAAGAGATGTGCACAATGTTTAGAAAATTGACAATTATTTGTTATGAGAGAGAGTGTGCAAAAAAATAGGAATTTGTTGGAGAAAGAGATAGTAACTAACAATTGTTTGTTACGAGAGAAAGATAACATATTAAATTTATTGGAAAAGGAATGTGTGTGCAAAAAAATAAGAATTTATTGGTGGATTAAAATGAGGGTATAATAGGAAGAAAATGTATAAAAATACACTTCGCTAATTTGATGCTAAAATTGCAAAACGACACTTAAAAAGGAACGGAGGGAGTAATGTGTTGGATGAATACTACGATATAGATCATTAGTAGTTTCATTATTATAATTTGTATTAATTATCAGTGACATTTTAATTTGTAATTTTACTATTCCGTGCCATTTGTAATATTTTATTTGGTGACGTTATGTTTTAATTATATATATTCTATGTTGGATTATTATTTTTAGATTTACTATTTTATAATCATTTTTTTATTAATATTAAATTAAATGTTTAAACTATATATATATATATATATATATTACAATGTATTTGCGGCGGCCTGGAGCCGTCGGTGATTCTTTTTTTTTTTAAATTCCGTCGGGGTTGTGGCGGCCATTTTCTGCTGCTAATAGTGCAGGATGGCATTTTCGGCAATCTTGGTTGTGCTGGAAAAGAAAAAGCAAAACAAATCTAGGTTAGCCTTTGCGGCGACTTTTTTTCCGCCCAGTATGGCTCCTTGGCCATTACGGGGACGTAAATCCCACCACAAATATTTGTGAGGGCTTTAGTTGCGTGGGATGTTTGTCCGCCACTAATATGCCTTTGTGTGGGATTTTTGTGCCTTTGTGTGGGAATTTGATGCATGCAAATCCCTAATATTCTTGTAGTTTTTTTTTAATCGCGGATCTTAGAAGATAACTTCATTACAATGTTTAATTATTCTTTAAGCTACTGAACTAAGAAATGCATTAAATGTAAAGTAAAGCAAAACTATAACAAAAAAAAGTTGCAGAAAAACTTTGTTAGATTGATTTTTTTGTATTGAAACATACACGAGTCCTAATGACCAAAATGACTTGGCCTACAAAATTTAGCATTGTGTGGATTCTTTTGTTATTGGAAATATGAGGCGCCTTGTGTTTGACTTGATCTTCATTATTTTGCAACCTTTCCAATTTCCTCTTTCCATGTGTGTGCAACTTCCTCAGAACAAGCTTGTGTGTTCGTAGCTACTTCAGCTAGTGGCACTACAAACATAAGAAACAAGTAAAATGTAAAATTGTGAAAGATTCGACTGACTCGTGACCGCTGAAACTACAATCACATTGCCTTCCATCGGCTGAGGGGAACTTGTGTCACCTTAAATTCATTTGTCTGTCGATTTTTGCTAACAATTATTTATTTTAATGTGTAAAAACATAAAAAAATTATACATGCATTCAATTAAATTATACTACGATAATATGATTGAATGTGTGAGTAAAAAAATTTACATGGTAATTTTTTTTAATTCCATAAATGCCATCGTCATTGCATAAAATCAATCTATTCTTTAAAATAATAAAAGTTTTTAAAAAATTAAATTATTCGAACGTTGAGATCATTAATTAACATGGAAATTGTAAAAATATGTTTTACATTGTTAATCAATTGTAGATCATTAACACCGTTTTCTTTATAAAGAGGTCATTAACAGATTTTTATTATAATCATAATTACTTTTTTTAGCAAATCATAATTACTTTGAAAATTGTGCATGTTTGCTATTCTCGACAAAATTTTACACAATGAGTTGAAAAAAAATTAAAAAAATTTACACCACAACATTTGGTGTTGTTCTAGATGTTCTGGTTTTTATTTTTTTAGGCAAGGTTTTCTGGTTGAGATTAATTTTTATAGTACAATATAAACTTTTTTTTTTTGTGCATCAAATTAAATCATATTACAGTGTCACTTGTTTTATTTAGTTCATAGAATATCTTCATAAATATATTCATATATTTTTTTAGTCAAAAAGTAAAATTAAATAAAATAAAATAAGAGATACAGAGACTGGGGGGAACATTAGACCTGACTCAGGTACAACCCAAACAAAATACAACATTATAAATCAGACCTAGTGATCAGCCTAAATCTATCCTAACAGAAATTCACTAATCACGGGCGCAACTTAGCGAACCCGCGTACGGCCGCGAAACCAAGTTACAAAAAAAAAAGTGAACACTTGTAAAGAACAATTAGGGTTTAGTTTCGGCGAATGGATCAACCGCCAACACGGTATCAAAATCCAAGTGCCAACAACTCCCGGAACAAAGCAGCAAGCATAAAGCTCTTTCGAGCATGAAGTACCAACGTGAAACTAGACAAGACCACTTGAAACCTGCAGATCTCAACAGATCTTGAAACATCAGAGAATCAAAGGAGTCATGCCACCAAACATAACCGGTTTCAAACAGATGCGTAAGAACTCAGATCGAGGGATGATTCCAATACGTTAGTAACTAGACCCTATCGGGTTAACAAAACCAGACCCTTTCGGGTTTTTGAGTCACAAGCACCAACCACTGCAAAATGAGTACAAGTCTACAACACCCAATCTCATCTCAAACAACAATACCGTCGCCGGAGATCCACAAAACAAACACAACCAAACATCCCGCAACCCAGCAAATGAAACAAAACACACAGTAAAGCGAACAAAGACAAACACAACGGAACAACAAAAACCACCGGAGGAAGCCGAACACCAACCGAACACAACAATGTAAGCCTGAAACAAACAACCTCCCGAAAACGGACCACCACCAACGATCGGCACGAGCAGCCACCACTCTTGCGAATTAGCCACCCCTTTGCGGACCCAAACAACCGGGTCTGGAAAGGATACGCATGTACCACTGCGGAACGGTGACCGGCAGAGGAGATTTGAATCGAAGCAGTAGCCAGTGGGGAAGGAAAGGTAAGATGGGACGAACTCCAGCTGAAGGGACGAGAGTCCCTTGGTGGTGCAGCCAAAAGAGCTTAGCGTACCATATAAGACCCCGATTCTTGAGACTACTATTTAAATAATAATTCACGCAATTTCAACAACATCGAGGTATTATAATTCATCAACAACTCATATTAATTTCTCATAATAAAAATTTCATCATAAAATAAACTCAGATCACAACGGAATAAACATATCAACAAATATCATCTCATGTCTCATCAGAAAAAGCTCAACATAAGTACATCGACAGTATGATCATAAAGATCTCTCAACAATAATCCAAAACATAAATACAGTAGATACAATCCCCAAGACTCCTAGATCAGAGTACCTAATCTAGACATCCTCATTCCTCAAAAAGCATAAAATGAGTAGGCATGACGCCATCCTCATCAACACTCACCAAGCAAACTAATCTTCAACATGCAAGTCTACACCACGAGGATGCTGGCGACAACAAAACCACTAGAGGGAAAGATATACGTTCAACATAAAGGATTAATAAACGCATGTAAGTTCAAGCAAACAACATCAACATATAAGCATTCATCAAATTAAGCCTGGTTACAAACACCAACATTTATCTCACATTTATATTCCAATCAAAGCTCAATTACATCATCATTTAAAATAAGAATCACAAAGTATACGTAGCATATTCTCATCAACAATAAATCATTAACTCATCTATAATTCTATCACATCTCATCAACAATTAGTCATCAACTCAACTATAATTATTCACAATCTCAACACATCATCAATTAGCCATCTACCAAATAAATGCACAAGTTCACACCAAAACATTACCAAGCATGACTCATGTGCATGCAATGCGCCTAACACGACTCTACATGCACGTGGTACCAAGGTTTTGGATATCATAGGTCTGTTACTGAGTGATCCCACAACTATAAATCGTGATCTTAAACCACGCAACTATAAATAGTGATCTTAAATCACCCAACTATAAACAATGATCTTAAATCACCCAACTATAAACAGTGATTTTAAATCACCCAACTATAAATCATGATCTTATATCATGCAACTTTCGACTGACCATGAATGTATGGATGTTCACGTATGAACTTGACAATGCACACAACTATAAATCATGATCTTAAATCATGCAACTTTCACAACTATCACAACTTTCATTTGCATTATCAAATCAATACATCCACACAATTCATGTTACCACCACATCATCATATAATCACAACTATAATGCATTAAGCCACAACTATCATCACCACTTCATTTCAATACATTTCAACATGCTTAATCATCGTCATATCATAAACATTTCAACAATTCATGCTTTTATTCCTCATCATTCACATAACTCATATTCCATGAATAAATCAAGCAAGGTTTCATTAACCTATTACTATACCACTTTATAATTAAGTTTCAACATCATTCACACCTCTGTAATCAATCATCATGATTACATACATTTCACGACTTAATTAAAGATAATTTCTCAAGTTCATTTCACTTCTTTTCAATCCTATGTTATCTTTAATCATACGTCATGTTAACCAACCATACACATCATAATTAAACACCTACTAATCAAGTTTAGGGGTTTGGGTCCCAAACACATGCCTTGAAAACTTTAAAAACTAGAAAAACGAGTTTTTGGGACAAAATAGGGGGCGCACGGTTGTGTGTCTGACACGCATGGTCGTGCACTCTCATGTCGAGAGCAACGCACGGTCCGTGCGGTCAGGGCGCACGGTCGTGCATCCTTCCCAGGACAACAAAAGCTAGTTTTCTGCGTTTTCGTGCAGAAAATCTCGTTTTAGCGACACCTTTCGATCCTAAACGTGCCAAACTCGATCAAGATCATTTACCCAACATTACTTACTAAATTACACCTCAAACACAACTTAATCATAATCATTTTTCATCAATAATCACTGTGATTTTCATTTAACTCAAACATCGTCTCAAAAGCTCATTTTCACCAACAACTTGTCAAACAATCATGGTATAACAACAACAACATTTCATCATGTTCCACATAATCAAAATCACTTATCTCAATTATCATAACAACAACTTAATCATTTTCACTCAATTAAGCAATTTCACCAAGAACATAACAACAACAACTTAAACCACAACTTAATCAACACAATTCCATGGATTCTCAAACCAAACATATACCCATACTCAAAATCAAGTTAATAAATCATAATGATTATTCAATTATCATGTTCTTTACCAAAATCATCAAAATTCACAAAGTTATCATTTCAATATAACAAACCATGAATTTTGACATAAACAAAACATGAACTCACCAAGTTTATCATACTCAAATTAACCATAATAAATAGAGCACGAATTTCACATAATCAACATCAAACATCGTGGAATTAAGCGTAAGCTAAAACACCCAAACTACCCAATTGCTTATTAAAACTCATACGGTGAAAATAATCTTTCCCCTTACCTCAATTCTTCACTTCACTAAGCTCCTAGCTAGAATCTCCATTCCCCTTTGTTGCTCTTGAGCTTTCATCTCTACTTCCTCTTCAAGTCTCTTCTTTCTCTATTCTCTCTCTTGCCTCTCTAAAATTTTTGTGAAAATGAGTTAACCTAATTCCACTAACACATACTCTTCTCTTTATATATTATGAGTTAGGGTCACTCACACTAATGAGCTTAGTCACATCCAACTCATAAATATTTCTCTACACTTTTACTTCACTTAAACCTCTCATTTTACTTATACACCAATATTCTCTAAAATTCAAATTTCTAATTCTAACATAATTACCAAAAATGTCACTCACCCTAAAATGACTAAAATATCTTCAATCACTAAAAATCCACTAATCCGCCCATCACAAACATATTAAAGCAATAATTAAATAAAACAAGCAATTAACAATTATAACGATAATAAATAATTCTAATAGTAAAAATTGGGTTGTTACCACCTCTCAATCAATGCTACATCTTGGCAGTGTTGGTTTGGATTTGGGAGGCGGGTTGAGTTTGAACGGGGGCGAGGAAGCTTTTTTTATGAGAGAGGTGAGAGCTTTTTTTGATGAGAGAGAAAAAGCCCTTCAACAAAACCCCCATCATAAATATATTCATATAGTGTGATATGTAAAAAGAAATATGTTGCCAATTAATTGAGTTTAGGTGGTTAATAAATCTTATTAATGACTTTAGTTGTCTCTGCTCAAAGAGTTAAACAATAGTAAAAACTATGCGGTATACAAATTAAATCTTTTTTGTTTGTCCCCCAACTTACTTTTCACGTGATTTTTAATTTGCTTATCTATTTGGCACTTTTGCCCCTTTAGTTGAAAAAAATTGTGGGATGAAAATGATAGCTCAATTTCATTCATTTAGTATTTTATATACAAATTAAAATATTGAAGAGGGGAATTAATTTGTCACATTACTGCATCAATTAAAAATCTCATTTCACACGACTATAGACCTTAAAAAGGAAATTTCTTAATTGTTGAATTTTTTTACGACATAAAAAATTGGACCAAAATATAGGAATTTGATTTGAATACAGTAGTAAAGGACTCCGGAATATCAGAAAGGATATTCCCGTGGGGATGTTTCCTACTTGCTTCCTTTCATATGATCGTTCCATCAATTTGTAGGCTTGATCTCAATCCATCTATATAAACGACAAGGGATTTAATTTAATTATTAAATTTTGATATGGAGATTCCTTCAAAAAAAAAAATTGATATGGAGATCAAAGTATTTCGAGAGACAAAATGCCCTGATGGTCGGTGCAGTAACAACAAATCCAAAAGCTCATCCGAATAGTATTTTACCCTGATGGTCGGTGCAGTAACAACAAATCCAAAAGCTCATCCGAATAGTATTTTATTTATCTACTAGCCAAAAACGAGCACTAATGTACATGTTGTTAAATAAAATTAAATAAAGTTTTTTTTACAAGTAAATAAAGTTTTTAAATATTCAATATTGTTTCTATTATAGTGAGATTGTACATATTTAATAAGATTTAATTATATTTTTAATTATCTAGATAAGATACTACTTTTTTATTAATAATTTAAATTATATTATAGAAAGAATAAACTAGTTTAAATGAAGGAAAAATAAAAATGAAAGAAATTGTCACTTTTCTTTTTGAAAGGGAAAGAAAAAGCAACTTAAAACAATGTTATTAGATTGTGATAATTATATCTCCGTGAGAAGGGCCCAAACATTCCACTTATTCAGGTGAATTTTTACCGCTAAATTAAAAAAAATTATGATAATTGTTTCATGACACTAGCTTAGGACTTTTTTTCCGAGAGTCTATGACAAACACACGTGTTTATGCATAATAAATGACCATGTTCCTTGCTTTTATAAAAAAATATATTGACTTAAACGCATTTTTGACCCTCTAAGTTTTAAAGTGTAGCGATTTTGGCCCCTTTTAAAAAAAATGGTCAAAGACACCCCCATGTTTAACCCCTTTTGCAAAACCCCAATTTTGACTTGGTCAATCCTACGTGTCACGCCACCTAACATTAAAAATTGCCAGCTGTGTAATTTTTTAATTAAAATACAAGCAAATTCCACGCGTGTAATTACAGAATTAAAAAAAAAAGAGACAAATTGGCCAGGCACCATGTTGGAAACACTGTCGCAGGCACCACTCACTACCACAACCGAAACCCTACCACTACGACAAACGCGTTTCCGTCGAAACCGTAGCAAATCTCCCCGACCTCATCTGCGGCGATTGCAAAAACGGCTTTGTTGAATCAATCCCCACAAATTCTCGCTCTCGTTCACCTTCCTCCTCTGATGATGATCCCAATTTTGGCTCGCAATTTCTTCTGGATCTTCGGAGAATGATTTTCTTAGAATCGAACTTGGTGATTGGGACCATGACGATGAAGACAACGAAGAAGATGAGTTTCATGGTGAAGATCACGAAGGTACCGTCGATGAGCTTTGCAGATCGATTGTGAATCGAGGATCCACACGGAGAGGATGAAGATATGAGACGAAGGAGACGCGGTCTGTTGTGTCATCGAATTAGTGATTTAGCGATCAGAACCTGAAGCATGCAGAATCGGGTCTTGGATTGGGTTGAAATCTTGATGGGACTTGAAAACAATTCAATTGAGTTTCGTCTCATATGCTTTGTGTTGGAGATATGGCGAAGAGATTGCCGTGTGGGCATGAATTTCATGGAGATTGCATTGTTCCATGGTTGAGCACTAGAAATTCTTGTCCTATTTGAAGGTTTGAGCTTCCAACTGATGATAAGGAGTATGAAGAAGAGAGAGCTTTGGGTTTGGGTCGTGGTGGTGGAGCTTCCACCATTTGAGTATATTCTCTTCTTGATTTTTTCAGTTATCAAGAAGATGAAAGTTTGGTATGGATTGAAGATAACATGTTTCTAGAAAATTAATGGAAGATTGAATGGAGAAGATAAAGGTTTGGTATGGATTGAAGATGAAAGTTCAATGTTACCGTTCAAGAAGATTGCGCGTGCCTGGCCAATTTCTCCTTGATTTTTTTTTTAATTCTGTAATTACACGCGTGAATATTACTCTTTTTTTTAATTAAAAAAATTACACAGTTGACTTGACACGTAGGATTGACCAAGTCAAAATTGGGGTTTTGCAAAAAGGGCTAAACACGGGGGGTGTCTTTGGCAATTTCTTTTAAAAGGGGGCCAAAATCGCTACACTTCGAAACTAAAGGGTCAAAAGTGCATTTAAGCCAAATATATTTTATAAACAAAAATAATTGCTTTTCCCTCAAAAAAATTAATTGTTGTTACGATTTACTATATCTGTAACTCAAAAAATATTTACTATTTTTTTACTGATAGAAAAAAATTGCTATATTTTTTAGCTTTGAGAAAAAAAAAATATGAATTTGAATATAGTAAAAATAATTTTTATGTAATTGTTGACAAATGGTACAAATTTTTTTTTTTTTATATCTTCCTTAAAAAAAAAAACTTTTGTTACATCAAAATCCTTAAACATATAGTAAATTATTTTGTTTACCAGTATCTTTTTAGTGGTTAACAAAAAGATTGTTTCTTACAAAAAAATATTGTTATCTTATGCTAATGCTGCCACATATTCGATAACACGACCTTTTGATTTTTGACCAACTAACAAAACCTCTAGAATGAATACCAAATGTCGGTACTATATTTCAGTTTATTTGGCATTTCAAACTTCTACCAACTAAACAACTAACAAAACGTCCAAAAAAAATAAAATGCTACTAGTAAGCTGACTACCTTATCCTTTCTCCGTATTGCCTCATGTTATACTCCATAAATTGAACAAGATTAGATTAGTCTCGTTGATTTTGGACCAACTAACTATTACAACCAGAAAAAACTGTTGGTCCTATAGGAAGCTGGACTAACCGCCACACGGCCTTCTATTCAACAGATAGAGTGTCTAACACTACACACGCAAATGATACGGGTCCCACAAAATAACCTAGTTAAAAAACAATCTATATTGATGAATGACACGTGTCTAGTAATTGTCAACGTGACGTGATTCACCACCATCATATTCATGCGGATCTAAATATCTAATTACGTATGACCAGTCGGTGGTAAATAGTAGCCACAACCACAAGGTCGGTGGCAGGTAACCTGAAAATGAATATTCAATACTGTACTTTCTTTTTGTCGATTATGTACCACACAACTTTATCCATATATTAGGATTAGGATTAGATGCAGTAATTAAAGAATCAACAGTATTCCTTTAAAAATAAAAAAAGAATCAGCAGTATTAACTTAGAGAGTGATTATGTAAAATGTGAAAAATATATAAAAAAAACAAATATTTATTTACAATTTAATAAGTATTAAAGTATAGTGAAACATAACTTCTGTGGAAAAGATAGAGAGAAAGCGAATCTATTTACTATTGTGTATTGATAACAATGAAATATTACAAATGAAAATTAAATATAATTCCACTACCTCAAGCTTATTTACGGGCACAAACTAACTAGTAATAACCAACACCAACTAATTATCAATCTAACTAATCTCCTATCTCCTATAGATACATTTTAGAATAGTGAAACGAGACAATACACATGACATAATAAAATGAAATACATGTGAAAGTTGACATGTAGCAAGTTGAATCATAAACATATGAATATGAAAATAAACATATTTGTTACAATTTTAAAAATTAAATTTCAATTACTACCATTTATGGCTTACCAAAAGGACAAAACATACACCAACAATTAAATATTAAGCTATACTAATTACATTCAATCACAATTTAAAAAAATAATAAAGAATTACATTAAATTAACATAATGAAAATAAAAAGTCGATTTTTTTGTCAAGAAAAAGTCAAATTTAGATTTTATTACTTCGCGTAGATGAACAGAACCAGATCTTAAATCCAGAAAAGGAAACCAAACAAAAGAAGAAAATGCCTTGTCTCTTACACATAAAAAAATATGAAACATATATTTTCAATAAATAAATAAAAAAACACATGTGTAATATTTACCCCCTAATACACAATAAAATGTGGAGCAGATATATATCACTAGAAAAAAATAGTTATTTTTCATTGATACATAAAATCAGGGGACAAATATTTGACAATGCTAAATATTAAAAAAAAGTATGGCACAAATATTAATCCATGAATCATCTCTAAAAAAAATAGTCATTGAATCATGAAAAAAAACACGGGAAAACTATTTGTCATTGATAAATATTACTTTTTAAAAAACCAAAGTAATGCAAGATTTATTATCCAAATTCATTAAAAAAATGAGAAATACAAAGAAGGAAAAGGAAAAATAGTTCAACACCTTTTCAAAAAGAATTAAATCTAAAGTTAGGCAAGTCTAACTTATTTCTTATGTATTTTAGGTTAATATTATCAAGAAGAAAAGGAAACCAAACAAAAGAAGAAAATGCTTTCATAAAAAAAAATGCTAAGACAATGTTAGATGACCTAACTTTGTAATTTAATTGATAAATATTAAGAAAACACTCAAATATTAAAAAACACAGGAAACATATTTTTAACTGATACAAAAAAAAATATGGGACAAGTCTTTATCACTGTTTTTTATGAGGTTTTATCACTGATAATTATATGAAAAAATAGGACTAATATTTGTCAATAATAAACACATAATATATATTTTGTCATTATAAATATAAAAAATAGGACAAATATTTATCAATGGTACATAAAAAAATTTGAGTCAAATATTTGTTATTGATAAATAAACACTATTAAAATATTATTCATTGATACATAAAAAAATATGGGAGTAATATTTGCCATTCGTAAATCTAGAAAAAAAACAAACAAGGAACACATATTTGTGATTGATACACAAAAAAAGGCAAATATTTTTTGTAGACAAATATAAAAAATAATGGAAATATATTTATTATTAATAAACATAAAAAATATAGGACACGGATTTATCATTGCGACATAAGAAAATACGGACAAATTTAAAAAAACATGAGATAAATGATTTTCTTCGATAAATAAAAAACAAAAAATATATATATATATATATATATATATATATATATATATATATATATATATATTCAAAGATTGAAAAATAGTAGCCTATCACCCGTGCATTGCACGGGTTAACACACTAGTTTTCTATATCTTCAATAATAAGTCTAACATAGATATATTTTGTCATGAATGGCCGCACCTCCTAGGGGCGCAGCTATGAGAATAAATTTTTTCATACGCGGCTATGAGAATAATTTTTTTCATATGTATGTTTAGTGTATTGGCTTAAATATGTAAATTGTTTCTGTAATTTGGCGTGTTTTTGCTTTTCATCCCTGTATTTTTTTTTTCAAAACCGTCCTTATAATTTTTTAACGTTTGGCTTTTCGTCCCTCGTTAGCTTCTGTTACAAAAACATACACGTGGCTAACGGAGGATGATGTTACAGTGACTGACGTGGCAAACTGGATGATGAGTCACACAGTGAAAGGGACCAAAACCAAAAAACGAAATTCGTAGAGGGACCAAAACCAAAAAACAAAATTTGTAGAGTGACCAAAACAAAAAAACGAGAAGTCAAAAAATTCAAATTTAAAAATTTTGGTTCTTCCATCTTCTTCTTGTCTTTCTTCCACCATTTTCATCTTAGTCGCACACCTTCACCATTTCTTCGACCCATATTCTCCATTTATGCTAAAAATTTACATATAAATTATATATGTTTAGAATCCTAAAAGAAGCCCTAAAAGAAGTCATTAAAACCATAACTAACTACAATTTATATCCCAATTTATATCTTATTAAAAGCACAAATAATCACAAGGTTAGTAGCAAAAACCAGTAGCACAAAATGAAGAAGCTCCGATAAGAACTGATTTTACACAAATTGGTTGACTCAAAATAATGCTCATTAGAGAGATCATATTCCACCGTTTTTATCTTCACAATGTTTCATGTCATGAAAAAGGGAAGTAAAATCAGTCGTTAGGTTGGCCCTACAATCATACTTGGGAGCATAATGGAAACAAGGCTCCATGGACATGGCTCGTTGACAAGGTGGATTTGGGATGGTTTCCCCATATGCCCTGTGCAGTATCAATGGCTTCAAACCTCCAAGACTATTAGCAACATTCCCAAAAGTAGACTTGGGGCTTGTAATCAATGCATCACATAAACTCAGTAGACTTGGGGCTTGTAATATAGAGAAGCCACTAGAACAACTTTTGATGTCCGCTTCTTCAAAAAAGATTTTGTTGTCTTCTGCACGTTCAACTCGGGTAACAACTTATGATGAAGAGTGCAAACTATAATTTCATTGATAATGGTGTGATTTGGTACTTGATGACTGTTATAACTCTAATCTGCAAACCAATTTTATCATTTGCCTTGGCTAAGTGCGCCTCATAGAACCTACTAATTAGTTCCCATGCCTCGTTTGAAGGGTGAAAAAGGTAACATTCTAAATGGTGAAAAATAATGTCTTTCTCAAGAAACATTTTGCTTAGTTCTTCATTAAATGAAAGAATCATAAAAAGAGAAGGTACAAAATACTGATCTAACCACAAAATTAGAACAAGAACTTTCTGGAGAAGACCTTGACTTTGATCACAATGAAAATAGTTGTTATGACGATCATGTGTGTGTTGTAGATTGAGAATGAGAAATTGGGGAGAAGACCTTGACTTTGATCATAATTTATATGTGAATTTTTAGCATAAATGGCGGATATAGGTAGAAGAAATGGTGAAGATGTGCGGCTAAGATGAAAATGGTGGAAGAAAGACAGGAAGAAGATGGAAGAACCAAACAATTTTAATTTGATTTTTTTGACTTCTAGTTTTTTTGGTTTTGGTCCCTCTACGAATTTCGTTTATTAGTTTTGATCTCTCTCACTGTGTGACTCATCATCCAGTTTGCCACGTCAGGGTCGTCTGTCACATCAGTCACTACCACATCATCCTCTGTTAGCCATGTGTACGTTTTTGTAACAGAAGCTAACGGGAGGGACGAAAAGCAAAACATTAACAACTTACAGGGACGGTTTTGAAAAAAAATACAGGAACGAAAAGCAAAAATACGCCAAATTACAGGGACAATTTACATATTTAAGCCTGTTGTATTATATGTTTAGCTATTTCAATAAAATTTAAAGATCTAACATCCTTTAATGTGGTAATGCTTGGTAAACATGGGTGGAAATTCCTAAAAGAAAACTTCAGCCTAGTCACACGTTTATTTAAGACTCGTTATTTTTTTAACAGTGATTTTGTAGGGTCAGAGCTTGGGACTAATTCGAGTTATGTGTGGCTAAGTATTTTTCGAGCAAAGATGGTCGTTGAGCAAGGGGCGAGATGGCGAATAGGCACAAGTGTGAATATTTTGTTGCTTGGTGCACCATGGTTGAAAGACGAACTATCTTTGACAACTGAAAGCCTTATGTATGCATGATTGGCTCATGTGAAGGTGAAGGATATTCTTGATCAGATATCCAAGGTATGGAATGCTCCTTTAATATATAATTTGTTTTATCAATACATGGTCCAACTCATTTTGAATACTCTTCTTCAAACTTTGGTTATTGAGGATAAGTTGATTTGGAAAGCTCAAAAGAATGATAAATACTCGGTGTGTAGCGCTTATAGGCTTTGTGTTAATGAAATAACTGATGGTTCCTGTCGCGGTGATTTTCGGAGATCAAGCTATTGATTAGCGTTGACTCACTAATTTTAATTCACGACTGAACTTTTAATTTTTAAATGAAAAGTGGAAAAAAGTTCTAAATTACCACATTTTTAAAGATTAGGGTTCGGGGGTTAGTTACGTTTAGGGAAGGTGTTAGCACCCTAAACGTTCGTAGTACTCTACGAGAACCTCTTGATTTTATTTATTTATTTTGGCTATAACTTACTTATTATTTTTTTAGAAAGAAAAGAATGAATTAGAATAGTGAGAAAAAATAAAAATGTTTTTTTTGTATTTTTTATGATTTGGAAGGACAAGGTCCTCTGCCTACGTACCCGTGAGGGATCAAAACCTCGTAGTTCGGGGTAGAAATAACGGTTGATTTGTTGTGTGTTTTTTATTGGTTTTTTTTAAAAAAAGGTTTTAAACATAAAAGCCAAGTGGCAAAATGGAATTGGTTTGTGTTTTTTATTTTGAAAATGATTAAAGTGTAATTAAAGTTGATTAATGGTTATTTAAAGAAAATAAAAGAAAAAAAAACGGACACTTGATTGAAAATCAAGGTTTATCAAGAAAAGATTTTTTTTGTGAGTTTTTCATTATTATTTGCATGTTTTTTGTTTTTAATTAGCTAAGACTAAAACGTAATAAAGACTAAACGCGAGGAATTTTCGTGATGACGTTGGATCACCACGGAACCCCTTTGAAATTAAACTAACCTAATATTTTTGTATTTTTTCTGAATAGCGAAATAAGTAAAAATAAATAAAAGAAGTAAAGCAGAATAAATAAAGTGTGGTGTCAGTGCATATTCTCATTTATTTTTGTTACATTGATCCTAAGTACATTCTAATAAAATGAAAATAAAAATGACAAAATGATAAACAAGGAAAGAAAAAAACAAAATTGCAAAGGTATGAAAATAAGTATGCTAGAATAAAACTAAAATGCATGAAATAAAATAAAAATAAAAATGCATGAAAGTAAAAGGAAAATAATAAGAAAAAAAATGCATGAAATCCTATAAGGTAAATGCAATGAAACAAAATGCATGAAAATAAATAAGAAATTAACAAGATAAAAAGCTAGAAATGATAATAAACAAAAATAAAAGGGAAGAGGGGAGTGCAGCAAGCATAAGGGGGTGTAAGGAAAAGAAGAAAACAGAAATCTGAAAAGAAAAGAGAAGAGGGCCGCATATGGGCTGAAGGGGAAAAAAGAGTCAGACCGGTTCGGTTCGAGTGAACCGAACCGGTTCAGTGCTTATAAAAGGAGGGGGCGTTTTTTTTTAGTCATTTTTTCAGAATTTTCTCTTTCTTCCCCTTTCTTCTCTCTGTCTCCTCCCTCAAACCAATCTAAAAAGCTTTCAGAACTAAAAAAAAAAAAAACAAACCCTAGATCCAAACTCTTTTTTTTTAGGAAAGGGAAAAAAAAACAAACTACCTATCTTCTTTTGGCCTGGCTTCGGCTTAGGGTGGTGTTTGGCCGTACGGTTTGCAGGTAGGGGGGAGGGGTGAGGTACGGCTGGGTTTGCTGGGTTTTGGCCGTGGGTTGGGATGAGGCACACGCGTGTAGCTGGGTTGTTGTTTGGTAGGCCGATTGTATGATGGATGTTGTGTGGCTTTGGAGATTGGTTGTGGCTATGTGGGTTGTACGGTTTTGGGGAGGAGAAAGGACGTGGGTGGTTTGTGGCGTGAGGGAGAGGCGGTTTGGGAGGGTGGTGGCCGATTTGTTGTTGTATGTGGTTGGGTTGGGTTTGGTGAAGGGCGTGTGAGGCTAGGTGTGTGGAGGAGGTGTGGTTTGGTTTGATGATGGTGGTGGAGTTCGTGTGGTTTAGGAGGAGTGGCCGTACGGCTGTGTTGGTGTGGGTGAGGGAGATGGCCGAATGTGATGTTATGGGTTGTTGTTTGCGTGATTTGTTTGGAGAGGGTAGGAGGGACGTGATGGTGGAGGCGTGGCCGTACGGCTGTGTTGGTGTGGGTGAGTGGTATGGTTGTTAGGTGGGAGGAGGTTAGCCGTGTATAGTGATGTGGGGAGGGAGGTGATTTACGGTTTTTGGGAGAGGAGTGTGGAGATTGTTTTTTGCGTTTTTTGCCTGATGTTTTTCTGATGGAATCCTGTCCCCCCTCAATTCTGAATTTGGCTCCCCTTTTAATCCTTCAATCCTTAGAGTCAAAATACACTAATGGCTATCAATGACAATAATGCTGAATTAAAAACCATTAAGTGACAAATTAAAACACAAGTTTATAAAAAAAAAAGTCTTCTCCACAATAAATAAAAAAAGGTCAGCTGTTTAAAAAGGTAAGTAAATAAAGCAGGAAGAAAAAAAGTAAAATAAATAATAAAATGATAAACAATATTTAAAAGAAAATAAAAAAAGATGGAAATAATAATAAAAACCAAAAGATGGACCCGAACGAAAAAAAAAAATGAGGTATTTTAAAATAACTCTCTGTCGAAATTTCGTCTGAGACGACGAAAAGTTCCGAACTAAAAAGACGAGTAAAAAAAAATAAATTTTAGGTCAAAAATTGGGGTATGACAGATGCCCCTATTTAAGTCTCTTCGTCCAGAGATTTGAAGATAAAATCTTTGATTCGACGGGTCGAAGGGACTTAAATACAGAGTACACCAATTTTGGACCTAAAAGAAAAAATGTGAGATGCTCGTGATGCAAATGCGAATGCAAGATGGCGAAGCTGACCCGACTGGGGGTAAAACAAAACAAAAGGATACCCGAGTTCGTTAAAACAAGGGATCCGACTCCACTGGGGGATAACATAGTTTCACTGGGGAAGGAGTTGTCTACTACCGCACTAATTCAGAACGATAGCCTTACAAAGACAAAGACCGATGTTACCTAACATCGTGTAAATGATAGCTTAAAAAAAGTAAAATAAGGAGACACCGTCTACTATCAGCAAAGATGATATCTTAAAGAAGACAAGTATTACCTACTATCGTGTATTGATAGCTTAAAAGAGGTAATATAAAAGGAGACACCGTCTACTATCGTTGTATGGATAGCTTAAAACAGACAGATGACATGTATTACCTACTATCGTGTATTGATAGCTTAAAAGAGGTAATATAAAAGGAGACACCGTCTACTATCGTTGTATGGATAGCTTAAAACAGACAGATGACATGTATTACCTACTATCGTGTATTGATAGCTTAAAAGAGGTAATATAAAAGGAGACACCGTCTACTATCGTTGTATGGATATCTTAAAACAGACAGATGACATGTATTACCTACTATCGTGTATTGATAGCTTAAGAGAGGTAATATAAAAGGAGACGCCGTCTACTATCGTTGTATGGATAGCTTAAAACAGACAGATGACATGTATTACCTACTATCGTGTATTGATAGCTTAAAAGAGGTAATATAAAAGGAGACACCGTCTACTATCGTTGTATGGATAGCTTAAAACAGACAGATGACATGTATTACCTACTATCGTGTATTGATAGCTTAAAAGAGGTAATATAAAGGAGACACCGTCTACTATCGTTGTATGGATAGCTTAAAACAGACAGATGACATGTATTACCTACTATCGTGTATTGATAGCTTAAAAGAGGTAATATAAAAGGAGACACCGTCTACTATCGTTGTATGGATAGCTTAAAACAGACAGATGACATGTATTACCTACTATCGTGTATTGATAGCTTAAAAGAGGTAATATAAAAGGAGACACCGTCTACTATCGTTGTATGGATAGCTTCAAACAGACAGATGACATGTATTACCTACTATCGTGTATTGATAGCTTAAAAGAGGTAATATAAAAGGAGACACCGTCTACTATCGTTGTATGGATAGCTTAAAACAGACAGATGACATGTATTACCTACTATCGTGTATTGATAGCTTAAAAGAGGTAATATAAAAGGAGACACCGTCTACTATCGGTGTGCGGATAGCCTAAAAGGCAGACAAAATATTTTACCTACTACCATTGTGAGGGTAGCTTAAAGAAGGTAAGAGATAAATGTCAGCTACTCGGGATGTAGCCGAACTTGCCACTGACGACAGGATAAAAGGTAAATGTCAGCTGCTCGGGATGTAGCCGAACTAGTCAACTGACGACAAAAGACTGGATAGGAAAATGCACAAGCTATTCGTTAAAGAACTGCCACTGACGACAAGGAATAAAGGATAAATGCCAACTGTCCGGGTTGTTGCCGAACTGCCATTGACGACAAGGAATAAAGGATAAATGCCAACTGTCCGGGTTGTTGCCGAACTGCCATTGACGACAAGGAATAAAGGATAAATGCCAACTGTCCGGGTTGTTGCCGAACTGCCATTGACGACAAGGAATAAAGGTAGATGCCAACTGTTCGGGTTGTTGCCGAACTGCCATTGACGACAAGGAATAAAGGTACGCACAAGCTGTTCGTTAAAGAACTGCTGCTTGGCATAAAGAGGATGACATCTCTGGACCAGACACACTGGGGATGACACTTGGGGATAAAGAGAGTTAAAAAATGTTCATGACCGATTGGTATGAAAAACAAGACTCAGGGTGGCTAATGCAACCATGTAGTAAATGATGTTATCTTTATTGTATATACATGAATGTGTATATGCATGAATGTATGAATGCATGAATGATGATGTGACTTGTATGACTGGCATGACTGATTAACTTGTGACTGTATGAAGAATTGACTGGTAAGATTGTATGGAAGACTGACTTGTATGATTGTATGAAAGACTGACTTGTATAATTGTATGAAAGACCGACTTGATGAGACAAGATTGGACGGATAAGATGGAAAGTGACCCGACGTCGCATCACAAACACTCGGCAATCTTCAATGGGGATGATGCCACTGGGGACATATCAAAACATTAACGGGGTAAAGCCCGGCATGCAACAACTGGTGGGAAGCAAACACTTCCTGGGGTAGACGTGTTGATCCATAGACCTGGCAGAAGAATTGACGTTTCTGTGGTCATGCCTTTTGTTTTTTTTCCTTTTTTGAATCCCTAACTTTTGCCTGGACCGCCCTTTCGGGTTTTCAATCCACCGGGAATATATTCTTTTTGTATGCCCCTAATTTTTGCCTGGACCGCCTTTTCAGGTTTTCGATCCACCAGGACGCTCATTTTTGCCTAAGCCGCCCTTTCGGGTTTTCGACTTACCGAGCTCTTTTCTTTTTCTTCTTTCTTTTTTTTTTCAAGCAATTGACCATGTTTAACCTGCAGAGTTTGTCCGTTCTCAGGATAACTGTTGACGCACACTTCACTTATTCATGAGTTCAGAGAGAATGTGTTTGTTGTTTATGCTTTCCAAAAATATAAAAAGATTTATAATTTTAAAAAAAAGTTTTGCTTCAAGTACCACCATCAAAAGTAGAAGAAATTTTATAAACAGAATAAATGGGAATTCCAAATAAAAGGCACAGGCTCAAATTCATTTAACAGAGTGGTGGCCTGCCAACGGCATGGCTCCACGGATCTCACAAAGTTTGGAAAATGGTAAATATAAGGGGAAGGTACATTGAACACAATAACCGTTATTCTCCCTAACAACTTTAAATTCCACTGTTTGGATGCTTCAGATTCAGAGTTTCTTCGACCGCTGAGGTGCCCCAAGTGAGTCATGGCCAACCTGATGCAGTTACTTTGTCTTTTGATCCTTAATTTTTGCACAGATCGCCCTTTCGGGTTTTCGATCTATCAGGATGATTATTTTCTGTTTCATGTCTCTAATTTTTGCCTGGACTGCCCTTTCAGGTTTTCAGTCCACCGAGACCCTCATTTTTGCCTAAGCCGCCCTTTCGGGTTTTCGACTCACCGAGCTGTTCTTTTATTTTTAGACAAAGTATTTCTTGACTGCATGGGCGTTCACAGAACGGGGAAGCTCGTCGTCATTCATAGTCATAAGGGTCATTGCACCACTGGAGAACGTTCTCTTGACGACATATGGGCCTTCATAATTAGGCGTCCATTTGCCCCTGGAGTCCGGTTGAAATGATAAAATCTTTTTGAGCACAAGGTCTCCTTCTTGAAATTCACGGGGACGAACCTTCTTGTCAAAGGCTTATTTCATCCTCCTTTGATATTGTTGACCATGACACCAGGCGGCCATGCGTTTTTCTTCAATCAAGTTCAGCTGATCATCCATACTTTGACACCATTCAGCCTGAGACAAACTTGGCTTCCATCGGAACTCTCATTGATGAGATCTCGACTTCCACAGGGAGCACTGCTTCCATGTCGTAAGCTAAAGAGAAAGGGGTTGCCCCTGTTGAAGTGCGCACTGAGGTACAGTACCCATTCAAAGCATACAGTAACATGCCAGTCTTGTCAGTGGCTACCATCTTCTGCACTGTTTTCTTGATGTATTTTTCTTTTTCCATTTTGTTTCTTTTGTTGTTGTTGTTTTTTTTTGCAGCTTCAATGGCGCCATTCATCGGAAATTTTATCAGGGATACTGTAGTTGCAGCTCCTCGGAACCCAAGTTAATCATTTCAAATGCTTCTTCATGAGGCTGAATGGCTTTCATGTCATACTAAT
Organism: Medicago ruthenica; assembly: GCA_018208015.1. Classification (NCBI taxonomy): domain Eukaryota; kingdom Viridiplantae; phylum Streptophyta; class Magnoliopsida; order Fabales; family Fabaceae; genus Medicago; species Medicago ruthenica. The sequence continues at coordinate 27,945,826 of CM031371.1, read as the reverse complement.
AACCGATAAATCTTTACGGGAATCCCTTCATCCTCCTCCTCTTCAGCTTCTTAACAGGGAACTCAAAGTCGGGAGAGAGCATAGGGTTACAGTGTTCAACGGGTTTATTGATGTTCAGTCGACATATGATTGATGATTGATTTTAGAAAATGAGTGAAAAATGCAGACCTTTTGAAATTGATTGAAAATAAAATAAAATATTTTTTGGGTTTTTTGTGTTACCATTTTCCAGAAAAGCAGTAAAATAAAAATAAAAAAGTCGCGAAAGAAACGACAATTTTTCATTGATAGTGGTAACTTGAAGACAAAAGTAGAGCCCTGCATGATTTCACCTTCGTATCGGGCGAAACGAAAGGATTTTTGAAAAGACAAGACAACGAAAACACATCACTTGGACCCATGAGTAATTGAGGGAATGTCAACAGCGACCCAATTGCGGCAAATCCTTCCTTGTGTTTGCACGACCACATCCATTTTCACTCTTCTGTTTGCACAAGTATTGTAGGTGCGAGTCGGAGCCGGAGTAGTAGTAGTTATCAACTGAGCTAGATGGCTAGGGGAAGGAGACGGTGGATGAACTTGTGCGGCTGCCAGCAGCTTTACCAACTCTGTCAATTCTTCGATCTTGGTCCGCATGGATGTCATTTCCTCCCGGAGTGCCTGATTCTCTTGTTCCAAATGTTCCATTCTTTTCCTCTGATATGCCCTAGTGTTGTACGTGTAAGTTGGTTTCTGCTGAGGACGTCGGGCCACTTTCTTGGACTAGGCAGATAGACCTTTGGAAAAAACAAGACGTGAGACTCGGCTTGAGAAACTATGAATGCGATATGATGCATGATTATGCTTATGCAAAAAGAAGAAAGATTTGTTATCGAAGGACTTTGTTGAAGTAATTGTAAACATCATGGTTTGAACATTTCATTTGAGCATCAAGGCCTTACAAAATAGTTCTTTTTTAGAAACCAAGCCAAGGGACCAATTCAAAAGTCCTTTAGTGGAAGCTAGATTTTAAAAGAAATCTAAAGACTCCTAGCTTCCTTAAGTTCAACAAATCAGGGCTCTTGAAGGTGTACTTCCTAGTGCTCCTCTATGATGTTTAAAAAAACTTGTTTAAGTCCTTCGGTAATTGGATGAAAAAAATGTTTATGAATGAATGCATGCATGCATGATTATGCTAAAGAAGCGGAGAAAACATGGTGAGGTTAGGTCCATACGGTTGGAGTCAAGGGTAAACACGCCATTTGGTAAGGACTATGGTTTCACATGTACCTGTATCACGGGTTCTACCAAGTTCCCAAAGTCATCGACCACTTCCGAATATTGTCGGATTACGGGACTACTCCCGGTCCAACAACGTTCGTAGGAAAGTCTCGTTTGAGTGTAGTATCGCGTATCAACCAATTCAAGACTACTCTTGATTAGTCACCGCACTACGTCCTAAAAGGCCAAGATGGGTTAAAGGTAACTAAAGGTCCTCAACTTCATAGGTCACTTGAAAATAACAATGCCGAACACGACTACTCATGTCAACATAGTAATACTTCCAAGATTCCTCCATTGAGTGGGGTTATCACATGTGCCACATCCGAAACTCACTCTCGGAAAGACACTTTGATTATACCACCATCCTATCTTATGTTTCCCTCAAGTCCGGGTGTAGGACTTATCTCACCACTCACGTAAAAGGAAAAAAGAACACATATGCACATATTTACACTTTTATTTTTATGTTAAGCAAGTTATATCACAAAATAATTAAATAGATTCAAGTTAGGCTCAACCCTCTTAGGGAATCCCCAGTGAAGTCGCCATTTCTGTCGCGGTGATTTTTGGAGATCAAGCTATTGATTAGCGTTGACTCACTAATTTTAATTCACGACTGAACTTTTAATTTTTAAATGAAAAGTGGAAAAAAGTTCTAAATTACCACATTTTTAAAGATTAGGGTTCGGGGGTTAGTTACGTTTAGGGAAGGTGTTAGCACCCTAAACGTTCGTAGTACTCTACGAGAACCTCTTGATTTTATTTATTTATTTTGGCTATAACTTACTTATTATTTTTTTAGAAAGAAAAGAATGAATTAGAATAGTGAGAAAAAATAAAAATGTTTTTTTTGTATTTTTTATGATTTGGAAGGACAAGGTCCTCTGCCTACGTACCCGTGAGGGATCAAAACCTCGTAGTTCGGGGTAGAAATAACGGTTGATTTGTTGTGTGTTTTTTATTGGTTTTTTTAAAAAAAGGTTTTAAACATAAAAGCCAAGTGGCAAAATGGAATTGGTTTGTGTTTTTTTATTTTGAAAATGATTAAAGTGTAATTAAAGTTGATTAATGGTTATTTAAAGAAAATAAAAGAAAAAAAAACGGACACTTGATTGAAAATCAAGGTTTATTAAGAAAAGATTTTTTTTGTGAGTTTTTCATTATTATTTGCATGTTTTTTGTTTTTAATTAGCTAAGACTAAAACGTAATAAAGACTAAACGCGAGGAATTTTCGTGATGACGTTGGATCACCACGGAACCCCTTTGAAATTAAACTAACCTAATATTTTTGTATTTTTTCTGAATAGCGAAATAAGTAAAAATAAATAAAAGAAGTAAAGCAGAATAAATAAAGTGTGGTGTCAGTGCATATTCTCATTTATTTTTGTTACATTGATCCTAAGTACATTCTAATAAAATGAAAATAAAAATGACAAAATGATAAACAAGGAAAGAAAAAAACAAAATTGCAAAGGTATGAAAATAAGTATGCTAGAATAAAACTAAAATGCATGAAATAAAATAAAAATAAAAATGCATGAAAGTGAAAGGAAAATAATAAGAAAAAAAATGCATGAAATCCTATAAGGTAAATGCAATGAAACAAAATGCATGAAAATAAATAAGAAATTAACAAGATAAAAAGCTAGAAATGATAATAAACAAAAATAAAAGGGAAGAGGGGAGTGCAGCAAGCATAAGGGGGTGTAAGGAAAAGAAGAAAACAGAAATCTGAAAAGAAAAGAGAAGAGGGCCGCATATGGGCTGAAGGGGAAAAAAAAGTCAGACCGGTTCGGTTCGAGTGAACCGAACCGGTTCAGTGCTTATAAAAGGAGGGGGCGTTTTTTTTTAGTCATTTTTTCAGAATTTTCTCTTTCTTCCCCTTTCTTCTCTCTGTCTCCTCCCTCAAACCAATCTAAAAAGCTTTCAGAACTAAAAAAAAAAAAAACAAACCCTAGATCCAAACTTTTTTTAGGAAAGGAAAAAAAAACAAACTACCTATCTTCTTTTGGCCTGGCTTCGGCTTAGGGTGGTGTTTGGCCGTACGGTTTGCAGGTAGGGGGGAGGGGTGAGGTACGGCTGGGTTTGCTGGGTTTTGGCCGTGGGTTGGGATGAGGCACACGCGTGTAGCTGGGTTGTTGTTTGGTAGGCCGATTGTATGATGGATGTTGTGTGGCTTTGGAGATTGGTTGTGGCTATTTGGGTTGTACGGTTTTGGGGAGGAGAAAGGACGTGGGTGGTTTGTGGCGTGAGGGAGAGGCGGTTTGGGAGGGTGGTGGCCGATTTGTTGTTGTATGTGGTTGGGTTGGGTTTGGTGAAGGGCGTGTGAGGCTAGGTGTGTGGAGGAGGTATGGTTTGGTTTGATGATGGTGGTGGAGTTCGTGTGGTTTAGGAGGAGTGGCCGTACGGCTGTGTTGGTGTGGGTGAGGGAGATGGCCGAATGTGATGTTATGGGTTGTTGTTTGCGTGATTTGTTTGGAGAGGGTAGGAGGGACGTGATGGTGGAGGCGTGGCCGTACGGCTGTGTTGGTGTGGGTGAGTGGTATGGTTGTTAGGTGGGAGGAGGTTAGCCGTGTATAGTGATGTGGGGAGGGAGGTGATTTACGGTTTTTGGGAGAGGAGTGTGGAGATTGTTTTTGCGTTTTTTGCCTGATGTTTTTCTGATGGAATCCTGTCCCCCCTCAATTCTGAATTTGGCTCCCCTTTTAATCCTTCAATCCTCAGAGTCAAAATACACTAATGGCTATCAATGACAATAATGCTGAATTAAAAACCATTAAGTGACAAATTAAAACACAAGTTTATAAAAAAAAAGTCTTCTCCACAATAAATAAAAAAAGGTCAGCTGTTTAAAAAGGTAAGTAAATAAAGCAGGAAGAAAAAAAGTAAAATAAATAATAAAATGATAAACAATATTTAAAAGAAAATAAAAAAAGATGGAAATAATAATAAAAACCAAAAGATGGACCCGAACGAAAAAAAAAAAAAAATGAGGTATTTTAAAATACCTCTCTGATGAAATTTCGTCTGAGACGACGAAAAGTTCCGAACTAAAAAGACGAGTAAAAAAAAATAAATTTTAGGTCAAAAATTGGGGTATGACAGTTCCCATTTGCATACACCAGGGCGTTGGAATTTAATTTGAAAGCTTAAAGTTCCTCCCAAAATATAGAATCTTGTGTGGCGAGTGTGTCGTGGTTGTTTTCCAACACGAGTGCGTTTAAGTAGTAGAGGGATCCATTATGCAACAAATTGTCTTTTATATGAAAGTAATTATGAGGATAGTATTCATGTGCTTCTTGAATGTCCCAATGTTGTACAGGTTTGGCGCCATGTGAACTAATGGGATAAAATTGATAGAACCCTCCGCCAAAATTATAACATGAATGCGGTGGTGTTTAGCGTTCTGGACAAACTAAGGCTGAGCCAAAGTGAATTATTTTCCACGATTCTTTGGAGCTTATGGAAGAGAAGGAATTTGAAACTATGGCAGCAAAAGCATGAAACATGTATGCAGGTGGTTGAACGTGCAACACATATGTTTGATGATTGGAGAGCGGCACATGCCATTCATGGTAATCCTAGTACGTCTACCAACAGGAATCAACTGAATCTAGACAGCCATAAAATGATTTGGTGGGAGAAGCCAACTCGAGGATGGTACAAGTGCAACATTGATGCCTCATTTTCTTCCTCTATGAATAAGGAAGGAATTGGGATGTGTATCTGCGACGATGCAGGAGAATTTGTCCTTGAAAAAACTTCTTGGTTCTCTCCTCTTTGTAGTGTTGACATTGACGAAGCAATTGTCTTGCGTACAACTATGGAGTGGACATCAGACCTTCAATTTGATAATATAGATCTTGTTTGGCTTAATTGGTCTTTTGTTCCCCTAATTAATTTTCAGTTTTCATTTTGGTCCCATAACTCGTAAAATCAACGTTTTGGTCCCTTATGTTTGTCTCTGTTATTCAAATAAATCTCTGGATGTTAACTTTAACTCCAAATGTCTAAAGTGGAACACAAACAATGTTGATCCATCATATACCTTATTAATTCTTTTAATTTTAACTGTTCGATCTTTTTTATCAAAAAGTGATTGTTGGATAGTGAACGTGTAACAACCTATTTTTTAGTATTAGATTTATCTTTTATTATTATTATTATTATTTATTTATTATATTTGTTAAATGTTTATTTGATGTGTGATTGGTGGGTTAGAGGATTTTTAAGTGATTGAGGGTATTTTAGTCATTTTAGCATGAGTGACATTTTTGTAATTATGTGAGAACTAGAAATTTGAATTTTAGAGAATAGTGGTGTATAAGTAAACTGGGAGGTTTAAATGAAGTAAAAGTGTAGAGAAAATAATTGTGAGAGTTAAATGTGACTAAGCCCATTAGTTTGAGTGACTCTAAGCCATATTATATAAAGAGTAGTAGTGTGTGTTGGTGAATTAGGTTAACCACATTTCACAAAACTTTGGGAAGAGGCAAGATGGAGAGAATATAAGAGGAAGAAGAAACTTGGAGAGAATGAAGAAGGGAAAACACTAGAAGTTAGAGATTCAAGCTAGGAAGCATTTATTTTATTGTGAAGAATTGAGGTAAGGGGGAAGATTATTTTCACCAATTGAGTTTTAATAAGCAAATGGGTAGTTTGGGTGTTTTAGCTTATGATTAATTTCATAATGTTTGTTATTAATTATGTGAAATTCGTGCTCTATTTTGATGGTTGATTTAAGTATGTTAAAACTTGGTGAATTCATGTTTTATTCATGTCAAAATTCAAGGTTTGATATAGTGAATTGATAAGTTGGTGAATTTTGATGATTTTGATGAATAACATGATAATTGAATGATGATTGTTGTTTAATAAGTTGATTTTGAGCATGGTTATGTGTTTTTTTTAGATTCCATGAAGTTATGTTGAATAAGTTGTGTTTTAAGTGATTATTGTTATGTTCATGGTGAAATTACTTAATTAAGTGAATTTGAATAAGTTGTTACTGTTGGATTAAGTTGCTGCTATGTTATATGAAAAGAACGAAGATATTATGTTTATTATACGGTTTGGTGGTGAATTGAGTTGTTGTTGTGGTGTTTTGATGAAATAGCTTAATTGAATGGAAATGGTTAAGTTGTTGTTGGATTACATAAGTTATTGTCATAATGATTGAATTAAGTGATTATGAATATGTGGAGTATGAAAGAAATTCTGCTACTGTTGATATGCCATGTTTGTTTGATAAGTTGTTGGTGAAAATGTGAGTTTGAGACGATGTTTGAAAATAAGTGAAAAACATGGTGATTATTGATGAAAAGTGATTATGTATAAGTTGTTTAAGTTAAGTTGAAGTGTAATTGACTGGATAAAAGTGGTTTAAAGATTTGGGACGGTTTTGATGCGAATTGGATCGAAAAATGGTTTAGAAAACAATGTTTTCGCAAAAATAGACGAAAAAGTCAGTTTTTCCCACTTGCATAACTGGTACGACCGTGCGCCCCTATGGCACAGCCGTGCGTGTATGTGCTGCCTAAGGTGGCACGACCGTGCGCTCCAGTGGCACGACCGTGCCACCCTTCCTGAAGGGGAATAGTGCATTTTTATCGTATCTTAAGATATCCAATGCGCGTGAATAGTTCTCAAACCCTTAAACTTGATTAGTAGATGTATACTTACGATGATTAAGGTTGATTAACATGATGTATGATTAAAGGTAACTTAAGAATGGATAGAAGTGAATTGAACTTGTGAAGTTATCTTAAATTAATCCATGAGATGTATGTGAACATGTTAAATGATTATATAGGTGTGAATGTTGCTGAAACATGTTTATAAAGTGGTGTAGTATTAGGTTGATGAAACCTTGTTTGATTAATCATGGTTTGTGAGCTATGTAAATAGTATTGAATGAAAACATGATGTTATTTTGATGATGCTATGATGAAAATATGATATTACCCAAATGATGTTGTGATGATAAAACATGATGATGTGATGACTTGTGATGTATGAAATACATTGATTTGATAATACAAATAATAGAGACATGTTATATGATGGAGTGAATTATATAACAACATGATGATGGGTGCATTGGCAAGTCTATACGTTATGTCCATGCATACATATGTCAAGTTAGAACTTGTTAATTCACAACTTGCCGAAGGACTTTAAGAGTTCACAACTTGCCGAGAGATTTTAAGAGTTCACAACTTGCCGAGGGTAGTTCAGTAACATACTTCTGAACAAGCCAACATGCCGAGGGATTTGATAATCCAACATGCCATGGGATAACTTAGTAATAGACCTCTGATATTCAAACTTTGGTACCACATGCATTTAGTGTCGTGTTAGACGCATTGCATGAACATGATGAGTCGTATGTGGAAATGTTTTGGTGTGAACTTGTGCATTTATATGGTAAATGTATACTTGATGATATTGATGAAGTTGTGAATGCTTTATGTTCGAATTGATGATGAGATGTGAATGATGTATAGATGGATTGATAACTAATTGTTGATGGCATAAACCAGACTCTTGTTTATTGTTGATGTTTAAATGGGTTGATAATTATATGTTGATGTCGTTAGGTCGTTAATAATGATGAGGAAATATGTATGTGATGATAACCAGGCTATCTATATTGAATGCTATTATGTTGTTGATGTTTTGCCTGAACTTACATGCGTTTATTAATCCTTTTTGTTGAACGTATATCTTACCCTCTAGTGGCTTTGTTGTCGCCTCACCCTCGCGGTGTAAACTTGCAGGTTGAAGAATAGATTGCTTGGTGAGTTGTGTTGAGGATGGTGTTACGCCTACTCCATTTATGTTGCTTTGTAGATGTCTAGATTATGTGCTCTGATCTAGGAATTTTGGGGATTGTATTATTTTACTTGTTGAGTATTGATGATGATGTATTTATTTCGAGATTTTTATGATGAGACCCGAGATGATATTTTGTTGAGATGATTATTTTCCGTTGTGCTGTGAATATTGTTGATGAAATTTTTATTATGAGGAATTTGTATGAGTTAAATGATGTTTTGTAATATCCTGATTCATGAATTGTATGATTTATCGTTTAATTAGTATTCTCGTGGATCGAGATCTTATAGAAGGTCCATTATATCTTATGGTATACCATCAATAGCTAATTTTTTTACCCATTTCTTCATCTTCTTCCTCATCTTCATCGTCAACCTTCTTACAAAATCCAGAAAAAATCAAACAAAAAACAAAAACATCCCAATCACTCAACTTCTTCAAGTTTTTGAAACACTATGAAATTAGCTCCGCAAGCATAACCAACATATTCAAAAAATAAGTTTTCAAGATTTATCAACTCAAATCAATTGCTATAAACATGTATGCATATTCACAAAAGAATCAATAAAAATTAGAACAAAACTGAATAAAACTAAATTAAAAAGAATAAGCTTAAATATAGAAGAAACAAATCCATTATATACCATAATCAATTATAACAACCATAATACTCCTCAAGTCACAAAGGAACAACAAGATCTAAATAAGAAAACGAGAGAGTTTTATATACTACTAGTCTAGTCAAATCTCAGCCCCTAATAAAAATACACAGGTACAAGTTAATTCATCATCAACAGAGTATAATATTCATAGAAACGGTGGCTGAAAAGCTTTCCGGCGCAGTTGCGGCGATTTCCGGTGCAGTGGTTGTAACATCCCGATTTTTGGTATTATATTTATTTATTATTATTAATTGTTTATTATATTTATTGATTGCTTATTTTATTGGGAATCAGTGGATTAGCAGATTTTGAGTAATTAAGGGTATTTTGGTCATTACGGGTGAAGGGTATTTTTGTAATATGATAGAAGTTTGAATTTTAAAATTAGAGGTTAGTAGTCTAAAAGTAAAATTGGGGGGGGGGGGGTTTAAGTGAAGTAAAAATGTAGAGAACTAATTATGAGAATGAGATGTGACTAAGTCTATTAGTGTGAGGGACTCATACCCATTATATTTAAAGAGAAGTGTGAATGTTAGTGAAATTAGGTCAAGACATTTCTCATTAACCTAGAGAAGAGGCTAGAGAGAGAGAATAGAGAAAGAAGAGGAAGCTTGGGGAGAAAGAAGGGAGGAAACTCTAGAAGAGGGAGATTCAACCTAGAGAGGCTAACTTTGTGAAGAATAGAGGTAAGAGGGAATATTATTTTCACCATATGAGTTTTATAAGCAATTGGGTAGTTTTGGGTATTGTTGATTATACTTAATTTCATGAATTGATGATTGTTATGTGTTAATTTCGTGCCCTTTTAATTGTGGTTAAATTGAGTATGTTAAAATTGATGAAATCATGTTGTTGGTATGTCAAAGTTCACGTTTGATTGTGATTGTTTGGTAACTGTGAATTTTGATGAAATTGATGAAGAACGTGATAATTGACGATGATTATGATTAATTAAGTTGAATTTGATTATGGGTGTATGTTTGGTTTGAGAATTCATGAGATTATGTGACTTTGTTGTTTTTGAGAATTATGAATAAGTTGATGAAAAATGATTGAGTTGTTATTGAATTGTTTAAGTTGATTAATGTTAACTGAAATGATTAAGTAGGGTTATGTTGAATTGAAGAAAATTGATGTTGTGTTGCTGCTACGTTTGGAGGATTAAGTTGTTTTGGAAAGAAATAGATTTTTGAGACAATAATTGAATTAAGTTGGAAATAAGTGATTATGATTAAGTTGTTTAAGCTAAGCTAAGTTGTTAATGATTGGATAAAATTGGTTTAAAGTTTTGGGTCGTGTTTGGTGCGAATTGGATCGAAAAATGATGTTGAAAACATTATTTTCGCGAAAAACAGAAAAAAAATCATATTTTTCCCTTTCTGCTGGACACGCACGACCGTGCCCCTGGGGCATGGACCGTGTGTGTGTCTCGATACTGGGATGCACGACTGTGCGCCTATATGGCACGACCCTGCGCCCTGTATGTGTAGGGGAACTTCAATTTTTGTGACTTTTTGAGGATGTAATTGATTAAGTAATCCGAACTTAATTGTAAGGAAGTTTAGAAGTTAATTGGTTAGAGACGAACTTGTATATTGTCTTTAATTGAACCTTGATATGTATGAAAACTTGCTAGTTAACTATTGATGTATGAATGATGATGTGATATATGCTAAGTGACGATTATATATGATAAGTGACGATGATATATGATAAGTGAAGATGAATATATGTATGACAATATTGATGATGTTAGTGGTTAAGTCATATGTATGTGCATGATATCGAGTCGTGATAATTTATCATGCATCCATGAAGTCAAGTCCAGTGACGATGAAAGTGACGATGAAAAGTGACGATGAAAGTGACGATGGGATCAATCGGTAATAAACCTCCGACATCCAACCTGGTACCATATGCATGTAGAGTCGTTTAGGCGCATTGCATAAACATGACGAGTCGTATGTGACAATGTTTTGGTGTGAACTTATGCATCTAAGTAGTAATTGTGTAATTGATGATTGTGATGAGACGAGGTTGATATGACTTGACTTGATAATTGTTTGTTGATAAGGGTATGCTATGTATGCTTGAGAATCTTGATTTGAAGTAATGATGCAACCAGACTTGTAATTGAATGTGAATATGTTATGAATGTTTATAAGTTAAAACCAGGCTTAATATGATGTATGATTATATGATGATAATGATGATGTTATTTTGTTGCCTGAACTTACATGCGTTTGTATTCCCTTTATGTTGAACGTATATCTTACCTTCTAGTGGTTTTTTTTTGGTTGCCTGCATCCTCATGGTGTAGACGTGCAGGTTGAGGAGTAGCTATTGCTTGTGAGTATGCTGAGGATGACGTGATGTCTACTCTTTTGTTTTGCTTTTGAGGAATCTAGATTAGTTGCTCTGATTTAGGATTTTGGGGATTGCTTTATTTATGTTGATTTAGATATTGTTGGATCTTTATGATCAGACTGATGATATTATGTACATGTTGAAATTATTATGTTATGATCCGAGACATGACATTATAATATGTTGAGATATGATTTTATTTCCGCTGTGATCTGAATATATTTGATGAAATTTTTATATTGGAGATTTATATGAGATTTATGACGAATGGTAACACCTTGATGTGTGATAATTGTATGATTATCTATTTAAATATTAGTCTCGGGGTTCGGTGTGTTATAGTGGTCCCGTCGGTGAAGTTGCTCCAATCATGAAATAAATATAGGGTTTTTGTATAGGTCATCTTGGGGAAGAAGATTGTCACTTTTGTTTCTCAAAAAGAGTCTCATGGTGGCCGAAATCGAGAGAGAAAGTAGTGATTGAGGTATTTCAAACTCTCACCAATCTAAAAATAAGTTAATGGTTATTGAAGAGGAAGAAGAGAGGAATTTAATGGTGGTGGTGGGGTTGTCGAAGGAGGCCGGAGGGAGAAGTAACGGTGGCTAGAAGTGGGTGGTGGTGGTGGTGGTGGTGTTTGAGGAGAGAAGAAGAGTTTTTGCTGTTGTCTGCGTAAGAGAAAAAATGGAAAAAGAAGGATAAGAAACATGTGGTTTTTGTGTGTTTGTTTTGGAAGAAATAAAAAATTGAAAGTAAACAATAATAATAATAATCAGGTGTTTGATTAGAGTTTGAGTGTTTAAATTTATGTTTTCTGTTTTTTTGGGTTTTTTCTGGATTTTTTATGAAGGTTGATGATGAAGATGATATGAAAAAGATGAAGAAATGGGCAAAAAAATTAGCTATTGAAGGTATACCATAAGATACAATGGACCTTCACGATCCAACAGTTATTTTTTGATAAAAAAATATCGAATGGTTAAAATTAAAAGAATTAATATGGTCTATGGGGACCAACATTGTTTGTGTTCCACTTTACACATTTGGAGTTAAAGTTAACAATCATGAATTTATTTGAATAACGGAGACAAACATAAGAGACCAAAACGTTGATTTTACGAGTTATGTGACCATATTGAAAACTGAAAATGAATTAGGGGACCAAAAGACCAATTAAGCCGATTTTGTTTTAGACTTTAAGAAGGTTGTAGATTCTTTCAGAACTGGTATAGAAGATAGTAGTGAGTTTGGTTGTATAAAAGATGCATCTAGACAAGTGTTTCACAGTAGATTTCAAAACTCTCACATCGAGTTTAATAGGAGACAAGTTAATGAGATCGCAGCTCAGGTAGCCTCATTTAATCCTAGCCCCCATACTTATGCTGATGTACCAGATGTATTTGACATATTTTAGCTAATGAAATGCATTAATTTGCTTTCTTAAAATATATATATGGGGAAGGCATCCAGAGATTGAAAAAAGTATGGCAGAACTGTTGATCAACAAGAATGAATGAGATTGAAAAAATTAGAACATACTGAGATCATCTAGACCCATAGAAACATCCTTTCGGCGAACGTCAAATCGAAAGAGTGTGAAGTCAGATCCATGGCACCAATAAAGATCTCTCAAATTTGCGTCTCTATTAGTTGTATAATTGCATGATTTATCGATGACCAAAAGGATCTACAACGTGTGATTATGTCTATTTGTTTCTTCAATTTTATTTCATGGAGTTTTAAGAATTTGAAATCTAGAAATTAAAAGGAAAGATAAATTGTCTTGCTCATGGGTCATTGAAAATTATTATTTTGTTGTCTTTTGCGATGGAATGGAGGTACTTATCAATAAAGCTTAAAACCCTCTACCAAAAAACGAAGAAAAGAAAACTATAGTATCAGGTACAGGAAGATGATGATGATGAAACGTAGGTGATAGAGTGCGGCACAGCTCACTTAATGTTTTAGTGAAGATTTTTAACCTTTCTCACGATAGATATTAGTTCTCACCGGATATATATATATATATATATATATTTAACTACTTCAAATAAGTTTATTTGTTATAAGTTTGAAGAAATAGAATACTCAACAAGTAAGACTTGTTTGATAGATTTATTTTATCCTATATTAAGCAACTAAAAAGAAAGCTTTGTTAGGTTTTTTTTATTACTTTAATTTACATGTTACATAAGTAAAATTATTGTGTTTTTTTATGGATTAAATTTAATATATTGATTTAAGTTTGTTTGTTTTATTATATTTGACCCCCTCATAAAAAATTGGCTAACTTCGCCGCGGACACCTCCAAGCAACCTTCATAGGGGTATATAGAAATAATAAAACACTACTGCAGTGCTGTTATGAGTTGCTGTGTTCATCTTATAAATTTTCATAACTTGAAATCAAAATAGTTTAAAATTTATATAAAATCATTTTTTTGTCAAATAACCTAGTGGCTAAAGCTAACACATTTAAATATAGAGAAGTGGGGTGTCGCTCACAGGATAATCATTTTTAAAACTAATTTACATGAACAATAGAAAAATGCATGCTAATGTGTAAAATTCTATCTAAATCCGTGACAAAGTGAGTTTATTGGCATTTTATATTTTATGATTTGTCGACTGGAAATTTTTCATTTGATCCAATACCAACCCGCCCCCCTAGCCACCGCTTTAACAGCAACTGACCACTCTTGCTAGATCCATTACTCTAGTGTTTTTTACTTGCCGACATGATAATATCAAATATCTCAAGATCTTTTGTTGTCAACTGAAATACAATATAATTCTTTAAAAATTATCTTTTTTGTTGTTCCCAAAAAAAGTATATAAGAATTTCAATATGGTTGCCAAGTATTTGATATTTATTTATCTCAAGATTTTACGGTCATTGACAAAATAAACAACTCTTAAGTATTTGATATTTTTTTAAAGCTAAAGAAATGATATATTGAAACAAACAATCAAAGCACAAAAGTGTTATGGTAAAAATCATTCGAAAATAAAGAAATGACAATCAAGCTATATATAAAGTCATTTCTAAACATCTAAGAGGTTGAATGGTCTACTGACAAAAATCATACGAAAATCCTTTAACTTTAAACTTAATCCAAGACCACTCCAAAATTTTAACCATATCTAGAGTTGTAATTATCTGATAAACAATCTTGTTGACCTGTACAAAATTATGTTGCTGTCCAATTGACCAAATACATGACATTCAAATCCCATGAAAGTGTTCCTACACCGTTGGATTACTTCTAAGTATCAAATGGCGAAAATACCCTTCAAAGTTCTATATAAGCAACCATACATTCCTCGTACTATCACAACACAACAACCAACAGAACAATCACAAAGATTCTTTGTCTTTTCAAACATTTTTCAGTTAACCAAAATAACTCTCACAAGAAACCATGTCTCCTGATATCATAACCGCTGCAACCAACATCACCAACACTCAATCTAAGGCCACAAAACGCGCCTTCGTCACCTTCCTTGCTGGAAATGGTGATTATGTGAAAGGTGTTGTTGGCTTAGCAAAAGGTCTTCGTAAGGTCAAAACCATGTACCCTCTAGTGGTTGCAGTGTTACCTGATGTTCCTCAGGAGCATAGAAATATTCTTACCTCTCAAGGTTGCATCGTTAGAGAGATTGAACCTGTTTACCCTCCTGAGAACCAAACCCAGTTTGCTATGGCTTATTATGTCATCAACTACTCCAAGCTACGTATTTGGGCTGTAAGCAATCACTCTCTCTCACTCTTTTTACTCTCTACTCTTAACTTTTCTAGTTATTTAGCACCCCTGTTATGTCTATTTTACTTTTGAAATATATATATACTTTCTAAAAATAAATTCATACATTAATTACTATTTATGAGCTTGATTTGTGATTATGTTTTAATTGCAAAATGAATATTGCAGTTTGAGGACTATGACAAGATGATTTACCTTGATGGTGACATACAAGTTTTTGAAAACATTGATCACCTATTTGACTTGCCAAACAACTATTTCTATGCTGTGATGGATTGCTTTTGTGAGGCCTCTTGGCGTCATACCAAGCAGTATGAAATCGGTTACTGTCAACAGTGCCCTGACAAGGTTCAGTGGCCTACTAATTTTGGGCCTAAACCTCCTCTCTATTTCAATGCTGGCATGTTTGTTTATGAACCTAACATGGCTACTTACCATGATCTGCTTCAAAAACTTCAGGTCACTAAGCCAACTTCCTTTGCTGAGCAGGTATTTTACTTGATTAATATATATCAATCGTGACTTAATTGGATTTGAATATAAAGCTAGCTAGTAAATAACTATATGTATATGTTTTTTTGTAGGATTTTTTGAACATGTATTTTAATGACAAATATAAGCCAATTCCAAATGTTTACAATCTTGTGCTGGCCATGTTGTGGCGTCACCCTGAGAATGTTGAACTTGAGAAAGTTAAAGTTGTTCATTACTGTGCAGCGGTAAGTTTTTAATATTTCAAATCAACTAATCAGCCCTTAAATGTCCATTAATTTGGTTAATTAATTAATTATCATTTGTGAGATGATGCAGGGGTCTAAGCCTTGGAGGTACACTGGTGTGGAGGAGAATATGGAGAGGGAAGACATAAAGATGTTGGTGAAGAAGTGGTGGGAGGTGTATGAAGATGAGAGTTTGGACTACAAGCAACCTGTTAATGCAAATCACTTAGCATCAGCAATTTTGGAAGCTTATGATTTGAAGGTTGTCCCTGCTCCATCTGCCGCTTAATTAGTGTGATTTGCATAACTACTAGCCGCGTGATCTTCTCGGATACTCCATCCGTCCCAAATTATACGATGTTTTGAACATTTCTAAGAAATATAATTAATTTTGTGTGGAAAAGAGATATTAGGAGTTGTTTTACAAAATTGTCCTTAATAAATGGTATGGGAAAGATAAATTAAAGAATTGAAAAAATATAGAGTAATAAATAGTTAAGGATATAATAGGAAAAATAACATTAATGTTTCATTGGTATTGTAAAGCGACATATAATTTGAGATAATTTTTTTTTCCAAAACGACATACAATTTGGGAGGGAGGGAGTATTTAATTAGAGGATCAAGCATAATCAAGTTTATATCTTTTTTAATAATAGGAGGACCTTATTTTTAGGAGTCCTTCTTAGTTCTTCATTTCCTTTTTAAGCTTTTTTGTTTAATTAGTAGGACCTTAATTTTATACGAGTCCTAGATAGTTTTCTTAATTTTCCATTTTAAGTATGTCATTCCAGAGCTGTAATTAACTATCATTAATATTATGCATGAAATGTTTTTATTTTGGAATGTGATTTTATTTATTTTCATATTTTTCTTCCACCGTTAGCCTGATTTTTTTTTTGATAAAAAACAAATGATATTCATTCTTTTAAATTGACAAATTACGTTAAAAACAAAAAGGATGAATCTGTAAACAAACTCACAACATCCATGTTAATAGCATAAAACAATAAAACACAAAAGTCTACACATATGACTACAATCGCCGCACAAAGACGATTATCACCTTTAGTAATTGACCCTAAACCACCCCTCTTTTAGTGACGGGAAAAAGACGCTCGAGAGAGAGAGAGGCGAATTTTTGTTATTGTTAGTTAGCATGATTACATTCACCACTTTTTATTTTATGGTCAAACTTTTCTTTATATATACACGCACATAATATATGATATCTGAAAATAACATTTTTTTGGCTCTTTTGAACTGACTTTTTCTCTTTCCAAAATTACCCTCAACTTTCAATACAAATAGCACATATAACAAATAGATAAGAGTAAATTCAAATATTAAAATAAAAGTGTAACAAACACGACGATATGAGTATATATATGCCCAGTTTTGTTTCATTTATCCTTTAAAAGTGTAACAAACTAGATGAGTATATCTATACTTACTTTTTCATTATCCCAATTATATCCTCAAACAATTTTTTCTATAATAAAGATTGTTGTTGGTGTCATTAAAAAAAATAAAAATTTAGATTATATTTCTTTTGTTATATTGTTGGTGTCATTGAAATAGATAATCATGGTTAGTTTGATTTGTTATAATTTGAAAGCAAAAAATATTTATATTTTATTATTTTTACTTTTAATCAAAATCAAAATTTAATAAAAAACATTGTTCATAATTTTCAAACGTTAACGCAATAAAAAGTACAGAAAAATTGACACGTGAGTATCTATCTTTTTGCTAGTAAAAATAATGGATATAGCGTTGTTACGTTTACAATTAATACCCTTCATATAGTATTGTCCAACACTGATAAGTTCTATCAGCAACACTGTTCGTTTCTATATTTAGTTAATTATGTAGGTTTTTTTTTACAAGAATTATGTAGGTTGAATAGGATGAAAACAAAGCAAAATAAAGAATAAAGAATAATAAACAAAGGAAGAGAGATAAAAAGATAAACTTTTTATGCTTGTTTCTTTTTACGGAAACTTTTATACTTGCTGATAAATGTTCCAAACTGATAACAAACGAAAATCATATTATTCTTGTTGGTAAATGTTTTAAACTGATCTCAAACGATAATCATATTTAGACCTATAATACTTTTATTATATTATATATGACATTGTGGCAGCAAACAATGCCACTGGTTTTATTAGAATTCTTAAAACCGTGAAGGAAATTGAATTTGGAAGCTTGTTGAGAACTTGGAAATGAGAGAGAATTCTCAAGAGAAATCATATAGAATAGAAATGTAAAATGTATACAAGGTTCTCTATTTATAGAGCTAATTAAGAATTGGATTATCACACTTAACATGGTTAGTTGAAGTATTGTTACTTTGTTAGTCAACACAAGTTTATGGGAGGTCTTCGTACCCATGCTGCTCGTCGTTCTAACATTGTCCTTCTTGGTAAACATGTTTGGGAGTATCCATCATTATAATACTTGGGATCTTATACATCATTATAATACATTATGGGTTATGTCATCTGCCAAATTTTTAGCTCATAACCATATTCATGTGGTTTCTACGACGCAAATTGACCCTTGGTATTTGTGGACTGGACTATTAAGCTCTACCTATATCCCCATTACTACAAGGACCTAATAGCGGAGTTAGGCAACCCGTGATCCGAGCCAGGGGATCACTTATCTTAGAGGTTAAGTCACACCAACTCTGGATGAGACTTGAGGAGCAAGTAGGCTCATGGAATACTAGGGCTAGGTTATTGAGCCGGCGCCAAAAAACCCTAATCCCCTCCTATATATAGAGACCTCTAGCTGACCCTATTATCATTTACTTTTACCCCCCAAATATTATACACATAAGACCTAGGATTTGGCACACAACCTACTAGGTCCGACCCCAATTCTTTGCAAGAAAAATTTGCAACTCTATCTTCAAAGTAGTGGAAGTCTTGAAACCTCGGTTTAATCGTAGTTTTGAATTGGAAAATGTCAGGTGTCTTTGTTTTATGACATTTGGATATACGAAGGTTATCTATGTAAATTCGGTGCCATATGTTCATATCGACGAGCCCAATTTAGTGCTTCATGATATCTATGCACATTCAGTGGGTTTTATCAATATAGGGGTTTGAAGTGGTGAGCGGTTCTCTCTGTTATTTATTTTGGGATAGTGTGTTGGAACAAAATTGGTTTGTACAATTCCTCTAAGGTTTTGATGATAACAAAATATTGAAGAACAATTGGATATGTTAATATTTGCTCAAGTGTGCAGGATCATAGAATAAATCCATAAATGAATTGAACATGTATTAGAACATCAGAAGCACAAGAGAAACTTGAAAGACTATGGTAGAGGATATGAAGAAAGGTCTGTTGGAATATTTTATTATTTAATTATATTTTGATATCATTATGTGGGCAAATATCGTAATAATAATTATATTAGCTATTTATCAATTGTGAATCTTAATTGATTAGTGATCAAATTAAGTAATAAGACTATTAGATTTCTAATTGAATAATTAATTAAATATTTAATTAGTTGATATGGACTCAATATGAGTGGATGTCTGGATGACCCATTAACGGAATAATGGGAAACCCTAATGGTCATCCAATATAAAAGAGACTATGGTCCCCAATACACCGTACACGGCAAAACTCCCTCTTCTCCCCATCTGAAGAGAACTTGAGGCATAAAGGTACCGGTTGAGGAAGAACCAAATCAGCTGCCGCTAACTCTATGTGTGTTTCAGATCATCTCCTCTCTTTGGTTATCCTTGTTGAGGAGAGGGTTGTCGTCAAAGCTTAATTTAGGTATTCCTAATACCTTAAATTATTAATATCCTTGATAAATCAAACATGTCGAAGATCCAATCACATTCATGTTCAATATTTGCTTTCGCTATTCATAATTAAATTTTATTGAACATGTGTTATGAAATCTGTTTTTAGACCTAAATTTCTAACAAGTGGTATCAGAGCGGGTCTTCATGTTTGATTTATTATGGTTTGTTTGTTTCTTTCTTTCGTATGAACCCTAATTGTTGTTAATTGAGAAATTTTATATTTTTCTCTTTTGTTTGTTTCACTTTGGCTTGTAATCATGAAACAAAATTCTTACGTTCTGCTTTAAGATAACCGAAACAAAAAATTGTTTTATGTGGATGATTACGTTTATTTAATTAAATTTTTCTTTTATGCCTATGTGCATGGTCAAATTGATTATTATGATATAACCTCTAGTTTTCGATTTGTTAAAGAAAGAAAAGCAAACATAATACACGCTAATGATTCTCCACGCAACGGAGGGTACTTTCAGTTTTGGACTTTTGGTTTCCAAATATTGTTCTGGTATTTTTTTCCTTTTCGGGAAGAAATTAAATTAATTATTTGACTAAATTGATTAATATCTCAGTTTAGTTTTCAGTTTATATATTAAATCAATTCAGTCTGATTTGTTTCTTAAAAATTTGAAACAAATTCCTATATATTTGATTTTGTTTACAAATATATTTGTCGATATTTATTCTCTCTTAAATTGTGGATTCAGTCGTATATCATTCGGTTAAGAATGTAAAGTTGTTTCTTGTTCTATCTGAAACTGATTGGCTAATGACTTTTACGTTAATTATATTTTCATGGCCAGAAAAAGAAAATCAGTTAATTCTATGTATGTATAACAACTTTTGGAAAATTGTCAGATTTATGATTGAGTATCACTTTTGGAATGATTATTGAGAATATATAATTTTTTGGATATGGATTTGATAAAGATTTGATTATGGTTATTTGATTTTAAATCAAATATTTTGGTTTATATAAATTTCAAATATTGATGTCGTATATCTTGCAGCATAATTTCTATTTAAAATTAGTTTTGATTCACAAAGATTTTGTACATAAAGTTTATTTTGAGAAGTAGGCAAATAAAGATTAAAATATATTTATGATATATATACTGCCTGTTAATAATATCAAAATATTGTTGTCCTCATTTGGTAGTTCAGAAAATAAGGTTTTGATTCTTTAAATTTTGAAAATATTGATTCTAGTTTTGTTTGTTTATTTATAAGCATATAAAGTTTGTTTCTTTATTCAGGAAATAATTGAGTCTAGAGCTATTCATTATTTTATTTAAAGAATCATTTGGTATATGCGAATCAATTGTGGCATGAATATTTTGGTATATATAAGATTCAATTTTCTTTTGACTTAAAATTGAATATTTAGTTTATAGCATGATTGTGATGTCTGAGTTTATTGTTATTAAGTTTCTACAATGACATTAGTTTTCTTTTTCTCCAATCATGCATTTTGGACATATTTCATGCTATGTTTGTTGTTGTCACTTTATACGTCATCTTGTAAATGCATTATCATACACACATTGATGTTGATTTTATGACTTGCATGTTCTTTTTTTTTTTAATTATTGTGAGTTTGTCTTCACACTTAAGGGTTGTCTAGAGTGATCTTATGGTTACTCCGGAACATAATGAACTAATTAAGCCTATATTATGTCAGTAGTGCCTTGTAAATTTAAGACCATTCCCATTTAATTTACTGAAATGTCTAGTAATTGCGGTTGTTTTGGTTGAAACAACATGTTGCCAAAGTAACATCTGTTGTGTAAATTTGATTCAACTGAACTTACAAAAGACGTAGTATGAAATTATTCATGTGAGTTGTTGTCGGCCCTAAGGAAGGCACAACTTGACCGGATAGTTGCATGCAATTGAGAATAAATGTGTGGTGATTATTAAGTAATTTTCCATGTGAATAATAGGATACTCGAATGTGACTATTATTTGACAGGACTTATCATCCCATTTAATATATATTAAAATTATCTAGTAATTGCGGTTGAGTCGGTTGAAACAATAATGTTGCCCAAGTAACCTTTGTTGCGTAGATTCGACTTAACTAAAGTTACAAAAGATGTAGTGTGTAATTATTTATGCGAGTTGTCGTCGGCCCCAAGGAAGACACAACTTGGCCTGATAGTTACATACCTGCGATGGTAAATATGTGGTGATTATAAAATAATTTTCCATGTGGATAATAGGATGCCCAAAGGTGACTATTATTTGACAGGACTTATCACCAATGTTTGATCATTACATTGAGAGTACCGCTTGCAATTAATTCTTAGCAATCCAAAGATTGTGTTTTAATGGTGCGCTTTGGTATCTTGTTAAGGTCTTTTATTTACAAATAAAGAAGCACATTTCTATAATATTTTACTGACATGTGTGATAATGTTGTGCGAGTGTAAACTTATTCATATATTTAAGAGTTTACATTCACACAAATATAATGGTAAACATATGACAATTATAAGAATTTATTCTTTGTCAAAGTAAATTGTCATTGTTTGATCATTGTTTTAAAATACCACTAGCAATTGATATTATTGTTGAAAGACTTAATATTGATGGTGCACTAGGTATTTTGGTGAGTACTTTTGCTGCTCTTGTTCTCTTTAAGCTAATATAGTTTTATGTATCTGTTAATTTGAGGGAAATATTTTTTTAACTTTTAGGAATTAAAGAATAATATTAACATTGTTCTTGGATATAGACCTTAGATAAGGGTGGTGAAACTCACATTCTCTCTCGAATTCAGCACATAATGTGAGAATCAAGTTTGACAAGTGAGTATACACCAAATCTCATAGGTCACGTGTGATCATAAAGCTAAAATATTACATGTATTAGAGGTGTTATTTAAGATGAAAATTTTTTTGTCATATTTTATTTGCTTAAACTAAGGTGCTTTTAAAGGAGTGTAGAGAAATACAAGCTCTCGTTGGAGAGTGGGTATTTCATTAAGGTTATTAGGCAAAGCAAATGTTAGGAGCACATTATGTAATTATTTATTAATCTTGCTAAGACGCTATAATTTCGACTATCATATGACTTGTTTGAAAATTCAGTAATTTCGACTATCATATGACTTGTTTGAGAATTCAGTATTTAGTATTCCCTTTGCACAATTAAATTTATAACTGTTCCAGCTCGAAATGATCATTTAAAGATCAATTCATAAAGTGTGCAAATAAGGAAAAGTTGAAGCAAGAGAAAATAAAATAGTGCTAATTCGAAAAATACCTCAAACATAAGGGCAAATAAAGAAAAGTAGTCTTGACTGACTTATGTCCAATGATGTTGAAAGATATATCAATTTAGAATGGACAAAGTCGATAAAGATTGCTTTATTCATTTTTGAACTATTTTTTAGATTGTCATTAATGGATTATTTTTGTATTTAAAAGACATTTCGGTGAATCATTATTTGGATTGATTTTTGTTTTAATTTCTCTTTGAATAAATCAATATATTTTGAGTTTTATTTCAAATAATGATTAAATGTGTCTTTTGAGTTAAATTTTTAAAGTCAATTCAGTTATGAATTGTGACATTCTATAATGTTTAAGGGTTTGAAAACTATAAATTTTTCGTCCCACAAATTAAGGAAATTTTGAGACATAAATTGTTATGTTTTCTTGAGGATATTGAGTTTGGGGGAGAGATATGGTAATAGAACAAAATTGAATGAGGAAGAATTAGTTCTAAACGATTTCATACAATTACTATTATTGTATTATATTTGGAACCTCACGAGGACATTATTGTTCTTTCTCTCAATCAAGTTATGAATTTAATTCATATAGATCAAACTCAACACCCTCAAGAATTAGGGCTTCTAGTGTCATAAAGAATTGACGGAAAAGAGAATTCTATTTAGTTTAATTGAAAGACTCTATTAGGACAATCATGATACTAGTTTGCTTATTATAATTTTGGAGCTGCATAAGATGAATTTCAATACAGTGTTTCTTAATGGCGACATTAATGATACAATATGGTGCAACTGAAGAAAACTATTGTGTCAATTGATACAAATTAGATGGTTTGCAAAATCATGAAATCCACTTAAGAGTTAAGAAATTTGTCTCTTTATTGTTATCACAAATTCTCATAAAATATTTGTCTCATTTGGTTTTGAGATAATATTATGGAGAGTTGTGGATTTAGTAAGTTCTGTGGGAGTAAATTTATATTCATATTTTAATGTGTCGATTTTATTTTATTCAGTCAACAATGATATATATTAGTTAAGTGAAACCAAGAAAATCTCTAACGAATTAGTGATGAAAGATCTTGAGGACACTTCTTTTGTATCAAGTTTTAGATACTTAAAGATTACTCTCAAGGTATCCTTCAGATGTCACAAAAGATTTATATCGATAGAGTTAAAAATAAATTGACATTAAAGATAATAATTTATGGGTGACCTCAATTATCGAGAAAGACTTTTCAGTCTCAAATATTGCCCAATAGAAAATTTATATTCCAAAAATTAAGTATTTTTCTATGTTTTGTCTATATGATTCTTATGTATGATCTTATTTATATGCATTTGGAAATAACGTATATAACCAGATTGTTTGGCAGATATTTGAGCAATTCAATGCTTGAATTGTTGAACAAGCAACCATACAAATTTTTTAAAGACAACAAAAGAGCT
Organism: Medicago ruthenica; assembly: GCA_018208015.1. Taxonomy (NCBI): domain Eukaryota; kingdom Viridiplantae; phylum Streptophyta; class Magnoliopsida; order Fabales; family Fabaceae; genus Medicago; species Medicago ruthenica. Next base: position 27,921,697 of record CM031371.1, on the reverse strand, counting down.
TATACTCACATCAGGGATCTGACAATTTGGAGATCATTAGTGTGTTAGACTCTGACTTTTGGATGTGTGTATATAATACACATCCTGAGTCAGGAAATGAATGTGAGTATTTATGTCACTTGGTTGCATAGTAAAAAGGTATTGAAAAATCATTTAAGTTATATATAGTGACATAATGTAGTCATATAATGTTTTAATAACAAAGTTTATAAGGTTCATTACCTTATAAATTATTGTTGTTAAATGATAGAACATTAGAGACAAACTTTATGCTAGATGACCCACTAATCAAAGACATGACACCTAAGGTCTTTCATATGGTTGTTGTCATTAAGGATGTCTTAGATTAGTGGGAGTCTCTTCTATTCTATGTTCTATACTTTTGTTTTGATATTGATACATACTTTATGTTATCATTTTCTGCATAAATAAAGTTTATGAGGTTATTTTTGTTAAAACCATTGATGTATCATTTGGTGCAAATATTGAATTTGCAAACTTCGGTTTGATCTCACTAAAGTTTTCAGTTGGACCAGTTGGAAATAGACATGATTTAGAAATCACATTACATGAAATTTCCATGTCACTCATCCATATCGATCTATGTCATCAAGTGCATTGATATGGTGGTCGTCGGGGTGTCGTCACGTTATATGTCAGTGACGATAGCCGCAGTGGTCCTATTATTAATGTATGAGGTGGACCAGATTGTAGAGTTGAAATCTAAAGATAAATAGCATTCAGACACGCGCCTAAAGAATTCTGGTATAATTATTAAGTTATGTAGCCCAAGTGGGAGATTGTTGGAATATTTTATTATTTAATTATATTCCGATATAATTATGTGGGCAAATATTGTAATAATAATTATATTAGCTATTTATCAATTGTGAGCCTTAATTGATTAGTGATCAAATTAAGTAATAAGGCTATTAGATTTCTAATTGGATAATTAATTAAATATTTAATTAGTTGATATGGACTCAATATGAGTGGATGTCTGGATGGCCCATTAACAGAATAATGGGAAACCCTAATGGTCATCCAATATAAAAGAGGCTATAGTCCCCAATACACCGTACACGGCAAAACTCCCTTTTCTCCCCATCTGAAGAGAACTTGAGGCATAAAGGTACCAGTTGAGGAAGAACCAAATCAGCCGCCGCTAACTCTATTGTGTGTTTCAGATCATCTCCTCTCTTTGGTTATCCTTGTTGATGAGAGGGCTGTCGTCAAAGCTTAATTCAGGTATTCCTAATACCTTAAATTATTAATATCCTTGATAAATCAAACATGTCGAAGATCCAATCACATTCATGTTCAATATTTGCTTCTGCTATTCATAATTAAATTCTATTGAACATGTGTTATGAAATCTGTTATTTGATTTAGACCTAAATTTCTAACAAGGTCAACCAGAAGTTAATATCTTATATCAGAAGAAAAGGACGCCACTCAGAAGCTGAAGATTAACCTCATCAGACTCTGTGATGATCATATGAATCAGAAGACACCATCAGACTTAGAAGACCCCCAGACTTAGAAGATCATGAGGGACCCAGTTTCCACGTCAGTTTTGTCGTCTTCTGTAAGTTGTCTATATCAAGGATCTGAGTACAGTTTTTTCTTCTTCTGACCACGTGTAGAAACGGACAAAGATCTTCAAGAATGAAGAGAATGAACGAATACTTCCAGTTTCAGCAAAGGAATTTCCAATGACTATTCAACGGAATTATCCATATCACGCAATGGCCCAACGTCCTTGATTTGAAGCTTCTCAACGGCTCTTAATGCGCTGTCACTCTTCTCCAACGTCTCTCAAATCCCTGCCTATAAAAGGAGCTGAAGACCTGAAGAAAGATTAACAAGACTCTGCTATTTTACTGTGTCATTACTCAATCAAAATCAAATAGTGCAAAACACTTAGGAATTTCTTATCAAAGTTTGTATCTTAGAAATCCTAAAGTCTTAAGAGTGTGTTCAACATTGTTCAGTTTACACCTCTGTTTGTATATCAAGTGTAAGAACAAATTTGTTTATTTGTAAACAAACATAAGTCCCTTGTTTGTGAAGTTTGAGCACTAGAAGTCTCTTTCAGTTGTGATTGAGCATTGGAAGTCTCTTGCCTGCGTGCTTGAGCAATAGAAGTCTCTTGGAGTTGTCCTTGAACATTGGAAGTCTCTTTGGAGTTGTCCTTGAGCATTGGAAGTCTAGTAAATAACTATATGTATATGTTTTTTTGTAGGATTTTTTTAACATGTATTTAAATATAAGCCAATTCCAAATGTTTACAATCTTGTGCTGGCCATGTTGTGGCGTCACCCTGAGAATGTTGAACTTGAGAAAATCAGAGTTGTTCATTACTGTGCAGCAGTAAGTTTTTAATATTTCAAATCAACTAATCAGCCCTTAAATGTCCTTTAATTTGGTTAATTAATTATAATTTTTGTGATGATGTAGGGGTCTAAGCCTTGGAGGTACACTGGTGTGGAGGAGAATATGGAGAGGGAAGACATAAAGATGTTGGTGAAGAAGTGGTTAGAGGTGTATGAAGATGAGAGTTTGGACTACAAGCAACCTGTTAATGCAAATCACTTAGCATCGGCAATTTTGGAAGCTTATGATTCGAAGGTTGTCCCTGCTCCATCTGCCGCTTAATTAGCGTGGTCTTCTGAGATATTTGGCTAGGGGATCAAGCATAATCAAGTTTTGTACCTTTTTTAATAATTAGGAGGGTGGAGGACCATATTTTTAGGAGTCCTTATTAGTTTTTCATTTCCTTTTTAAGCTTTTTGGATTTTAGTAATTTTAATTTGGAGGACCTTTATTATTTTATGAGTCCTTACTAGTTTTTGGTTTCCTTTTTTAGTATGCCCTTCTAGTGCTGTAATTTATTATCATTAATTATTATAAATGGGCATATTTTTGTTTTAGAATATCTTAATGTTTTTTTTGATATTTGTATTTATTTCCAATATTTTTGGTGCTTTGGAGGTCTATCCGTCGCGTCCTGTGGATTTCACTCATAATTTGTGAGCTAGCACCATTGGTAGTCATGATATATGTATGTATATATTGTTGGAAAGCTTTGCTTTTTTGTGATTAAAAACGGGGAAGCTTTTGATTTCCCACAGACGGCGCCACTGATCGTACCTGATCCGAAATAGACTGCAGTTTGACTGGTGGTTGTATGCTTGTTTGCTGTTGACTGAAACGGCTGGGGATGTGCCTGTAGGCATTCGACACTCAAGTCAATATGAGATCAGAATATGGGTTTAGAGAGTGAGGAGCTTCTAACCTTGGGGACTGCTGAGAGCCCCCTTTATATAGAGGTGGGTGTTGCAGGTGCCGTTGTCTGGCACACGTGTGGCTCGACGATTACGAATTCGGGGTAATCGTAACCACCGAGCGAGTTTTGTGGGAGACTTGATGGAGACGTTAGTCACTGTTTGAATCAGTCTCCGTTTGCTCCGAGCACCCCCCGCCCCTCGCGGGGAGGGGGTGTGTTGCGAGTAATTTTATTAGATGTTGGATCTGAGTGTTTTCGTAATGGGCCTAAGAAAATGGGTCTGGTTATATTGCTCGATCTAGAACAAATTGTTACAAAAGTTGTCACAAATGGTTGTATAAATATCACTGCTCTACTCAAAATGGTCAAGAGACACACTTATTCCAAAGTAGTTTCGCCTAAACCGACAACAATTTCAAAAGAAATCGCGTAAATCATGAATACCATAATACTAAGGGGGTTTTTGTTTTATGGCTAAAAAATAAACCCCAGAATTAACTTTCCAGGAAACTTAACGATGGGAAACTTATTCCAAAGAATTTTCTAAAAAACGGTTTGGTTAACAAATAAAACTCCTGGGAATATTTTTATTTTTATTTAAAAAAAACACACACACACACATGGTGGGTATATCTCTAGTGGGCTATGGTGAGTATATACACCTCAACTGCATAATAACCATCGGGAATAAAATTTTCCCATCTTCCTCTGATGGGTATAGGATTCCCATGAACGTGGGTATATAAATTTCCCGGGAACAAAAAATTGCTAGGAATAATTTTTTAATCCTTTCTACCATACATGGGAATAAATATTTTCAATACTATATTCCTAGAAATTCATTTTGTAACCGCGAAACAAACGCCCCCTAAGAATATTATACATCCCCTTGACAAAAAAAATACACATCCCCCTCACATGAAGAAAAGTAGAGAACTACTTACGTTTTTGAGCATGCAACAACGTTAAAACTCTTAGGAGGATACCCGGTTTACAAAAAAAAATTGTTTTTCCCACTTCATACAAAGCTAAAAAACACCGGCATTTTACGTTTTTAACCCCATCGGCAGTTAACTGCCGATTGGAAGGATCCGGCGGCAGTTAACTGCCGATGGGAAGGAAACCAGCGGCAATTAGATGTCGTTGCCATGTTTTGCCTATATTTGCCAAAACTTCACATTTTTTCATCTTATTGTGAGCAAAAACGATAAAATGAGTGAACAAAAACGATAAAATGACATGTGATTAAAGTGAAAAAGCTAAAAAAAATGACAGCTAATTTTTTAACTTAAAAACTGTGTTTATTTTGCTAAAAACAGATTTAATTTTAACAAAAACTAATTCTAACATAGTTTTAATTTAAAAAAAAAACTAATTTTAAAAAATCAGTTTTTATAAATTGTTTTAATTTAAAAACAGTTTTTAATTTATTAAAAAAACAGCTTTATTTTTTTTTTTTATAAAAAAACTGTTTTCCAACAATAAACCTTTTTAGTATATTATTTTTTATGAGGTATTTTTATTAAAAAACAATTTTTTAAATTAAAAAAATTAATTTTAAAAAATATCAGATTTATTACTACACAATGTGGTTGTGAATGTGTTGTTAGTTATGGATTGATAGTTATCAATGATTGTCTTCATGTGAGGAAAACAATTTTTTTGAACATTCAGCAACGTTAAAATTCTTAGGAGGATACTCGGTTTACCCAAAAAAAAAAAAAAAAACTACTTGCGTTTCACGTATTCGTTTACTTATTGGGCCTTAATCGTGGAGCCCAAAAATTGAAAGAAGTTGGGTTTCGGCCTTTTTTTATCAAGTACAAGAAAAAAAAAAGTGGAAGTAGTTGTTGAGAGCGCGAGTGTCTGAGAATGAACCACGCTTCCCCTTCCCACCTTCAACTCCTCACCGAATTAATTTAATTAAAAAATCAATCAAACTATAGCATAGCATACATATATAAAATCAAACAGAGATTGTGCTTGTGCTCTGTATTAATATAATCTGTGTTAGGTACTTGTTCTTGAATATTGAATATAGAAAGAAAAAAAAATGGGTGTTAATGCGAATTCAGATTCAAAGCCAATAACGGTTGAGATCAAAGAGCTGAAATTCACTTATCCTGGAATCGACGGTCATCCTCCACCGGGTTCCAAACCGCTCATTGAACATTTCTCTCTCAATCTCTTCTCCGGTGATCGGTGCCTTCTCGTTGGATCCAATGGCGCTGGTAATTTCTCTCTCTAAAACCATTTGCATTTTTTCATTATGATTTTGAAGTGTTGTTGAATTTTGATTTTGATTTTTTGTTGTTACCAGGAAAGACTACATTTCTGAAGATATTAGGAGGGAAACATATGGTGGAACCTGAAATGGTTCGTGTTCTTGGAAGATCTGCTTTTCATGATACTACTTTAACTTCTTCTGGTGATCTTTGTTATCTTGGTGGTGAGGTTAGTGTTTTCATCATCCTAATCAATGCAATTTTACAATTATTAACTTATAATTGTGCCACATATAGCAGGTGGAATGGTGGATTAGTATAATAATATTTGGCAACCCCATACTTGCTAATAATTAATTTATTAATTAAACTATTTCGGACCTTTCTATGACAACGGAACGAGAGACATTGATTTAGGCTATGTTTGGCAAGAGCAATTTTCGAGTTTATAGTAGGTAGCTTATAGCTAATATGATCAAAATAGATCTGTTTGGTAACAATTTTTTATTATGAACTTATAATGATGTTTTACTGGCTTATATATATATATATATATATATATATATATAGTTTGAGCTTATAGCTTGTCATTCTTTTTCTATAAATTTATCCTTATTATCTTAGTTAAAAAATTTAAAAATTAATTACAAATTTCTTTTAATGCCATTTCATATTTATCGGCTAATTCAATCGCTGATCTTACCAAATGCTACAAATTTCAATCCGCTAGCCTATTTGCAATCAACTAGTTTATCTACTATAAGCTCATCCACTGTTAGCAAACTTATTAGTTATCCACTACTTTTTACCAAACATGAGTCTTAAAAATTCAGAAATGATCACTTTTTGTTTCTATCAAATTGCTAATATGGGTGATTGGTTTTGATTTTTGGGGGATGGGCACAGTGGAGGAGAGATGTTGCTTTTGCTGGCTTTGAAGTTCCAATACAGATGGACATTTCTGCTGAGAAAATGATATTTGGTGTGGCTGGGATTGATCCTGAAAGAAGAGCTGAGCTAATTAAGGTTAGAAGCTGTGCACAATTGCTTAGTTTTAACATGTATGTAAACCGCCTTTCTCTTCATGAATTTCTTCATGTCAGACGAGGTTACTGGTGATTGTAGGACACTTTTGTTTTAAATGCATAACAACAAAACAGCGCCATGAATAATTACTTCTATCATCTTCTTATTTGCTAGTTGCTGGTAGATTTGACTTCAATTGTTTGATGATATGTTTTCTCTTCGTGTGCTAAAATGCGTGTAGAAGATATGTTTGATCATACTGTTTCAAATCATAATTAACAGTTTACTCGTCGTGGTTGTCGAAGTAAATATCAGTTCATGTGTAACCACAATAAGAGTATTCGATTAACATTCCATTCCTAAGCTATCTTCCTCTTTCCATTGCTAGTATTTTGGTATGGTTAGCCTTTGTGTTCATTTCTGTATATGAGCTGTACATGCATGCGGTTTCTTTTAATATTAATGATAAAATATAAAGAAAATCTTTGGGGTGGAAAAAGGAGAACATAAGCGTGTTTGATATGATACTTGTGTCTATATGCTTGAATTTGATATTGGTTGATGGCATAAAGACTTGGCTCATTTATGCTAGATTCAACCAAAACTATATCATTATGTATTCTTATGTTAATGTTCACTGACTATGCATGGCTAAATTCTGAAAAGGGTACTCAGGCTATGCATATATATAGTTGTCTTTGGAAAACTGTTGCTTTATTTTGTTCTGATGTTCCACTGGGCAGGTATTAGATATCAATCTTTCATGGAGATTGCATAAAGTATCCGATGGTCAAAGAAGAAGAGTGCAAATTTGTATGGGTCTCCTCAAACCATTTAAGGCATGACATATATTTGTTGATGTATTGTCTTCCTTATGGCCTTTTCATGTTTAGAAATTACAATTCATTGTTGAATTTAGAGCAGTTTATTACTTGTAAGGTTGCTCATTTATTTCCTAGGTTCTTCTTCTGGATGAGATAACAGTTGACCTTGATGTTCTAGCAAGAGCTGACCTTCTGAAGTTTCTAAGAAAGGAATGTGATGAGAGGGGTGCCACTATTATATATGCAACACATATATTTGACGGTCTTGAGGATTGGCCAACAAATATTGTATGTATAATTTCATTCTGAACTGTTTTATGTCAATGTTTTAGTATAATAATCCTTCTGTCATTTCAATGCTCTTTTATCAGGTTTATGTAGCTCATGGAAGGCTGGAACTAGCAATGCCCATAGAGAAAGTCAAAGAAACTAGCAAACTGTCACTAATGGTTTGTTTCTCTCTCTCTCTCTCTCTCTCTCTCTCTCTCTCTCTCTCTCTCTCAATCAATTATTTCTGTGTCACTCAATTTATCATATAGTAATCATGCGCGCTACTCGACGGATAACCTTGAATACAAGTTGTATTATACAACTTATGGTTGTGGAGTAAACAGCTTAAATTGTAGACCAGGCTGTGCAATTTACAATTTTTTATAAAAACAATTGAATTAGTTGTGCCTAATTGGTTTTGTATATGCAGAGAACAGTAGAAGTTTGGCTACGGAAGGAGCGAGATGAAGATAGAAGACAAAGGAAAGAAAGGAAGGCTGCTGGCCTTCCTGAATTTGATAAGCAAGTTGATGGAAGCCGTGTAGTTGGAGGGGATCCTGCACGAGCTCCGGTTCGAGTTACTAATAATGGCTGGGCCGCAGGTCGGTTACATTCCACCATTGCCGGTGAAGAAAACTTCCTCCTAAGCTCAAACCGAGTTTTGAGGGGGTAAAATAATTTTCAAATTCTTTGAGCGCTTTTGCTGTTTGATTTTTTAAACTTCAAATAAAATTTGTTTGCCAATGCTTTCTGGTATTTATAATCCTCTTTGTTATAGAAAGGGTCCCTTGTTATGCAGATAAAGTAAAGTTAATGTATGTAGCCTCGAAAGTATATAATGCTTGATTTGAAAGCGTTTTGTAACCTTGTTATTACAAATTTGTAACACTGTATTTGGGTAAAAAGAGAACAATAGCAGCCTATCATTAAAATTTTGTTACAATATTTCCCGGTCTGATATCCTTTGTTTGGCTCAATTACTCTAGCTACTCTTTATAGGTTTCTTTACTCTGGCTAGTCTTTATACTTGGATTTTTAGTGTTAGCCTTTGGCTCTGTTTTTTCCTAACTTTGGTCTTAAGAATTTTTTTCCTTCTATTTTCTCAATCACTGTCTCTTTACTACCTTGAAAACCGTATGTCGTGATCACTTTTCAAATTCATAGTTCTATTTATCTTTTAAATGCAAAAACATATGCATAGGCATCATTATAGAAGAGAAGATCACAACTTGGTTGGCACATTAGCCCTAATAATCATTTGCAGCATATTCACATTTATTAATAGCAAGAAAAAAGAGATACACTCATGGGGACAAAAACAAGAGCCATAAGAACTAAAGAAACCTATAACTGGAGAAATTCAAATAGTCTTGAACAATATCACTAGATTAAGAACCAGGGAGCAAAATTTATCAAGAAAGACTGTCGAAACCCCAAAAGTAGCTAGTTTATCGCCACAAACATTAGCCTCCCTATAAATGAAATTTGATAAACCACATTTTCAAAGTAAGGCTAACACTATTTCGCCATCCAGTTCGAAGATATCAAGGTACATTATGAAAATTAGAGAACGTCAACATCACAACTTGTGAATCACTTCCAAACCAACGTTTGTGCCAACCCTTGGCATAGGCCACCTCAATAGAAAGCATAAATGCTTCTTATACTATAAACAAAGTAGCCTTGAAAAAAAGAGGAGCACTATCTCTGAAAATGTCAAATCCATCAGCCGGATCAGGAGAACCTTTGGCAAAATATCATTTGAATTACATTTCAATTGAAACTCCTAAATAGAAGAAGACATGCAACCCTTGAATGTATTCATTCCCTCACCGTCAAAGAGATAGAAGCAACAAGAAAGAGATATGCTTTTATTATCAAATCTTACAAGAGTTCCCCGGCTCTTCCAAATTCAAATACACTTTTTTTAATGAATAACAAGGGCCTTAGGACGTAAAACAAAACAACTAGAATCAACGGGGAAGGAAACAACGGAACAATCTACAAACACCATTAAAAATTCTATTCTGCCCATCTAAGGAAAGACCAAGTTTGACCATACCATATGCCAATTGATTAACTTCTCTAAAGACATGGGACCGTGGTGGTTAATTTCAGCCACCAATTGCGCACAAGCTGTGACTGCCCCACACTTGGATGTGTGTAGGCAATGTCCATCACTTTGTTTTAAAATAAAAATTGAACTGTATGCGTTTGTTTTTAAATTGGATATTTTTATGAGATTAATTTCTATGTAATATTTTTTTTACATACAAATCCAATTAAATTACACAATTTCGCACATTTATTGATTAGTTTCTAAAATATATCATCAAATATTTACATGACGTAATTTGAATGGATGCATTCGTAAGTATACATATTAAATCCTATTTTTATGGGTAAGTATAAATTTATGAGTTTAATTTTTGTACACTATCAGTGTAAAATTATTATACACATGTTTTGTCAATTCATGTGTTTTCAAAACTTTAATTGATGTGACAACACATAATTTTTATTTTTTTAACATCAAACAATTTTATTAAGATAAGATAAGTACAAATGGTACTAAACCCATCAATGTAATGAAACAAAAGTAGTACTCAACTTAACCTAATCAAACATAAGAAATAATCCAAAACCCTCCCCCAATTAAACATGGCAAAAAGGCTATTTCAAAATACAATCTAGAGGGTTAACAAACCATTCATAATGCTAACACAAAGATCCCCCTTTTCCCCTAGAAACCATTGTCAAGACAATCTCTTAATTGTATCCACCACCTGTAACACCCATACTAAATTATCTAGAATATTTAGCATGTGTATTAATCTGATACCGGATACATTAAAATTTTCAATAATAATATTAATACATACAACTGAATGAGTACAACTGGCTCGTTTATACAATTATCCAAATATCATAGAATACACTTTCATATACATATATAATCTGACAACCTCCTGAGCTTGTCCATGACGAGCAACTGCACTCCATCCAGCGTCTTCCTGAAGAATATCTTCATGAACATCTTGCTATCCTGTAAACCTGCACCAGAAGGATTGGGATGAGACATAATGTCTCAGTGAGCTCCAGCCCAACCTACTGTTGGCAACCACGGGGGAAACCTAGGGTCGCCGTGCCTACTCTTGGCAATCTTGGGGATTCCTACGATCGCCGTCATTCTCTACATATTTCGCGATCAGGGGAAAACTAGGATTGCTATATGTCTTTATCTTATCTTATACTTTTCATGTACATAATCTTATGCTTAGTGATCGAGGGGGAGTCTATGATCACTTTCTGTTGTCTGATGACTACTTGGTCTTATCTCTTAGTATATAGTACATATACATAATCATATTCATATTCATATTCATCTTTTCATAACATAAAGTTAGAAGTTAGCGTTGAACAAACAATACATTATCTTGGTTCATTTTACGGAGGGCATCCGGGTGGAGTAACCCCGAAGTACATCTCCCATCATACCGGTGAAACTCCTATCATATTAGGCTAACACCGGACTCCTCTTATCGTTGTGTGGACAACTCTCTCGATGAAGTCCCATCCGGCGAATCCCGGAGTCTGCTGAACACAACTTAACTTTGCATGTAGACAACCCTCTCGGAGAAGTCCCATCCGGCGTATCCCGGAGTCTGCTGAACATTCTTAATCTTTTAACATACGTGTGGACAATCCTCTCGGAGAAATCCCATCCGGCGTACCCCGGAGCCTGCTGGACACGTTTAACATAGTCTTATAACTTACGTGTGGATAGCCCTTTCGGAGAAATCCCATCCGGCATAATCCGGAGTCTGATGAACACGTATAATCTTTATCATTAAGTTCTTAACTTAAGTTCATATGTATATCTAATATGTTTCATATTCTGGTGCATATCTAATGCATTCTTAATTAATCATTCTTAAATACCTAACCTATAAATAGGTTCTTGACTTTGAACATTAAATCATTCTTTGTGCATACGCACGCTTAATTGAGTGCATCTTAAACTTGCTACACTAGGTGCATTCTCATTCTCATTATTTCTTATCCTAAGTACTTGAAAGTACGTCTCATAATTTACCATAAGCTTTTGCATATTTAATGCATTCCTTGAGGGAACTAATCTCCCAATACTTAACATATGAGTATAGGATCATAGGCTTATCGTTATCATAAGCCACTACTTGATTGTTGGAAGTATTCCCATATTCGTCTGAACTTTGCCCTCAATTCTAAGTTATTGTACCATCCTTGTTCCTTATAATTACATCCCTTTAGGAAGCCTCTTGGATGAGTTAAAATGGTGTTTAATCATTCTTAAATGTTTTGGAGAAAACGGAAGTGAAAAACCTTGCCCACGCGCATCAGAACACCCAAAACAACAAAGCTGTCAAGTGCTGTCCTGATGCTGTCGCTATAGCCACGGCCTGTCGCTACAGCGACCGTAGGTAAAAGTCAGAAAAACATGCCTGGTCGCTATAGCGACGGCTGGTCGCTTGTAGCGACCATAGGCAGAACTCAAAAGCTGTCTGGTCGCTATAGCGACGGCTGGTCGCTGTAGCGACCATGACATTTCAGGAAAACTCAGAAAATACATTTTTTCATCATTTTAAACCATTCCAACTTACCCAAGCTTCCCAAAGGTATTAAAAAGAATTTTCTTTAGCATTTAAACAATTTAAACATACTAGAACAAGGAATTGACACAACAAAGAATTTGGGTATATTTTCTAAACTTTACTCAAATTATAATTAACACTTAAACTTACTCAAGTGGGTTCTAAAATCCTAGGGAGCTCACCTAAGCCTTGATTGGTGCTTGCTAAGTTCTGAACTTCAAACCCTAGCTTATCCCCTTGATTCTTCCTTGTTTCTCTTCTTATTTCTCTTGTTCCAAACTTCCAAAACTAAGCTTGCTAGCAAGAATTCTCATAAGAATTTGGATGAAGTTTTGATGGATGATGGCAAGGATGATGAGGGCGTGAGACTAGGGAGAGTGAGGGAGAGAAATCAGATTTGAGGAGTGAGAAATGTGAGAGGAAAATGATAGAAAATATCTTGGTTCTCCTTTTTATAAATCTTTCCCTCCCAAACTATCAATTTACGAAATTGCCATTGCTTGCTCAACAATCTTTAAACATTGATGACAGTTACATCTAAGCGGGATATTACAATCCCCACAATTGAAGATTTAGAAGCAATTTTTTTATCAATCCTTGCTTTCCAAATCGACCAAAGCACCGTTTGCCAAATCAACATAACCCCCTTAATCCCCTTGCCCTTCCGGTCAAAGAGGCAAAACATTTGGAACAACATCAATAAATCCCCCGGTAGGACTAAAACCACACCAAACCACTTGACAATTTCGTTTCCAATTTGCAGGCAAACGTGCATGTAACATACAAGCGATCTTCCATTTCCCTCTCACAACCGCACCACAAACAAGATGGAGCTTGGTTCCCCACCACAACTCTTCTCTTGAGAAAATTCACCTAATGGAGCAATTGCTAAGAGAAAATTCCTCCTTATGCATGTTCCAAAGAAGAAAGGGTAGAAAAGGAATTGCTCAAAATATTATAAATCGAGTTTACCGTATTGGACCTTGGTTATTTGCCAAACAACTTCAATCATCTTCATTTGGTGACAATAAGATTACACTCTATTGATTAAAAGAGACACGTCTACTAAGGGTGTGTTTGTTTCATGGTAAGAAATTACATTTCTTGGAATGATATTCTCAGGAATAATATTCCTACCCATGTGTTTGGTAAAAATATAGATTTTTTGGAAATGATTCAGAAATAATTTAATTAAAAAAATGAAAATAAATGCGAGTGGTAGTGGGAAGTTATGACAAGTTGAGTTCTATTCCCATGAGAATGTTATATTCCCATCTTTTAAGCATGAGAATAACAAAAAAGAAATCATGTGTAAATAACATTCCTGGGAACAATTTTTCAAAACTTGAAACAAAATGGGAATGATGCATTTCCAATCTCACATTCCCGGGAATCATATTACAAACCTGAAAACAAACACACCCTAAAAGTTGGGATAAGATAGATGCTGCTGATACTCCTCAAATGAAATTTTTTTTCATACTTCTTTATTTATTAACTTTAAAAAAAATAGGACATTGTATTCTATTTTTTTTGTTTAAATTATAAATCTAAACAATTTAAAATTAACTAAGTTACAATTTTAACTATTTTTTCGAACATGTGTTCTTTTAGTTTTGTATGTTATAGTTTACATAAATTATACTCATGGACTTTATGAAATAATTATTAATTCCATAAAAAAATTGTTAATTTATATTTGAATTAACTTATTTAAAGCAAAAATGGAAGTATTGTAATATGTATGGGTCATTCGAACTACAAACACCTCATTTATTCATCTTTAATAAGTGGATTTTTAACTCTTAAACTACTTGATAAAAAATACTAATTAATCATTCTGATTCACTGAGATCATACTATTTTGCCGTCCAATGAACCACCAGTCCTTTTATTTTGAATTAAATCAATTACATTACGGTATGAATAACAGTTAAATCACACACGCTTATATTTTTTATTTAAAACTGATCTATGCAACCCACAACTATACCTAACAGTAATTTAGCTGTCCTCCAATAATTGTTGTTTTTTCAATAAGAATAATTCAGGGTTCATTGCACCTTTTCCTTATAGGTCTACTACTATAGTACATTCATAAAATATACAGGAAGAATAATAATAACAAAAAATCCGACGAGACAAAGCAGAGCAAGTGAGGGTTCTTTTATTCCCCTTCTTGCTTTTCGATTGACGACTAAATTATTCACGTCCATCATTGCACAATTAAGAATAAGATGTATGAAAATTTTAAATAGAAAAGATATCAGCTGTCTAGTTTAATAAGGATGTATAAAGCATCAAACATTTTATGATTATTTATAAATAAATTGGTAGTTGATATGTAAGTACATTTTCCACGTCTGATCTTGGTAAGTAACGACATCTTTAGTAGATGACTTATAAGTACTTTTTTAACGTTCTGATCTTAGTAGACTTCGAGATCAAATTCATCTAAACTTTTTATTATAAAATATCTTGAAATATTGAGTTTGATGATCACTGCCCAGAAACAAAAATATGTGTTTTGACGTCCACCCATCATTATTTTTCTTTAAGAGGTCATCCAACATTAATGCAATGTCTTTGTACTTTGTTTTTTGCATGAAAGTTTATGCTAAAACACTATTGAATTCATGTGTAATATAACTATACAATAAAATATATAAAATGGATATCTTCTTTTTTGACAAAATAATGGCTATCTTCTTATTCTCTTTAAATAAAATAGAAGATTTCTATCTCATTCATCCCTCCTCCTTCCCCCAAACTCCCAAGAGACACCGAAGAATTTGTCCATGGGTAACAATCGAGTATAATCAAAATTCACTTATAACTAGTAATTATTTTAGGAGGGAATAACTAGTTCGTATCCAATTAGTGAATTACTTGGTATTTAACATGATAAATATATATATGTGTGTGTAAATACTTTTTTTGAATATAAAGCAAAAATAATTAAAAATTTTAACCTTAAAATTACAGAATTATATTGTCTATCGAATAAAAAGAGTTCAATAGATTTTTTTTACAATAATATATATATATATATATATAGTACACACAACGACATTCAATAAAAATTCAACCGTCATTTGAAAATAACCAAAAATGTTAGATTATAATTAGATTTTACACTAAGGGTTAAAATGTCATATTTTCTCATAAAAATTAGGTTGCCAGGGCCTTTGGCCTTCTTTTCTACCAAAAAAAAATTAGGTTGACTATAATATCGAAATTTATAAAATTAGGGGTGCAAAACATTGCATCACCTTATGTGTGAAAGGATGTAATTTGAATAAAACATCTAAACATTTATTTTTTTGAGTGTCTTGTTGCTTGTAAGTTATGGTCAGATGTTCTATCTTGGTTAGGTATCAGTTGTGCATTGACAAACGAGAGCTTTTGTCGTGTGATACAATCTATAGGTTCGTTATCTCATGGAAAGCAAGTAAAAAAAATGTTTTCATTCAATTTCGATAGCATGTCTGTGGACAATTTACAAGCACCGTAACTATGTGATTTTCGGTAATCAGGAACGCATATTAGGTACCCTTCTTGACATGGTTCAACTATTTGTATGGTCGTGGATTAAAGTTTAAAGTTAATAGCTATTCTTAAGATTACTATCAATAAAGTTTCAACCACTCAAATGCTTATTGGTGATTTTACCGGCTATTTGATTATCCTTTTACATTTTAGTTTTTGTGCTTTTTTTTTTGTAATCTTTGACTTCTGTACATTTTCAATCATAACATTCATTATGATGTGATTGTGTTGTTTTAATATATCATCTTTAGGCATTTTAAAAAACAAAATGTCTATGAATATTAACATTAGGGTCATGCTAACCAATGTACCTGAGACACTGGTTAAAGAAGTCAAAACAAGAGTCAAGAAAGTTTTAAGTTGATAATAACACTTTTTTAACTTTTGAGGAGATGACCGCACAACTTCCAATGCAATACTAATATATTTGCTTCTTTAACCAGTGTCCCGGGGACACCAGTTAGCATTTCCCTTGACATTAACATTGATTATACAAATTATATTTTTTTACGGCAGAATTATATTAACATTAATACAAATTGATCGAAAAAATAAAGTATTAATTAACTTATTCAAAAATGCGACATTGAAATAAATATTAAAATAGATAACATTAATCTAATTTGTATACCAACATAAATATTGATTATACAAAATAACATAAGGTGCGTTTGTTTTAGATTTATTTATTAAAAAACTTAGAAAAAGTAACAACAATTACAACTCAATTCCAATGAAATCACGAGAATGAAAGAAACTGAAAACAAACTAATTAACTACTCGGAAACATATAAGGGGATTAGACTACAAAAAATGATAGTCAAAAACTAAATTAGTATGTTTCGCTTTCAACCACCAAAACGATTATGACTTAATTTTGTTTAGTAGATGTTGCATTGTTTCCTCATTTTGCTTGAAAAATTGATTGTTTCTTTCTTTCCATATAACTCAAACACTAGAAAGCCAAATTAGATGAATAACTAAGCAAATATTTTTTTTTTTGAGAATCCTCTTAAGCATCCAAATTGAAATAAATGATATGAAATACGTGTTGGATTGGTTGCGTCAATACCTAACCAATGAGAAACAAATGACCAACTACCTCCCACACAAAGCTACGCTTTAGTCTGAAGCATCCCTCGCCTTAATAAATTATATGTTGTAGGAATACGATTACGAAGCAACCACCAAGCAAATAAACTTACTTTCAAAGGAACCGCTTTATCTCATATAATGTTTGTGTTTTCAGAAATAATATTTTGATTCGACGAGAGCAAGTAATAATAAGCACTACTAACATTATACTTCTTAGACACATATAAGTGACATAACCACATGTCTTTCACATCAGCCTCCAAAACAATAGAGTTTAACAATGCACAACACTCCCTCACTTGTTCTCACATGCCAATAACCTTCTCCTCCACTTCCACTCATGTCCCCCCTCACCCCAACCTAAACAATTCATCTTTGTTACCGTCGCCATCTTATTATCAGCCAAATCAAAAAGTCTGTTGAACCTAACCTTTAAAACCCCCCTTACAGCCAAAGATCCCACCAAAATAACGTATAAGATCCATCCCCCAACTCTCATCCAATGTTCTCGTCAATCCATTTCTCGACCCCCACACCAACACCATCACGAATGCTCTTCAAATTACTCCATTAGACTTAACCTACCCTCTCGCAATCACCAATCCCTCCCCCTCCTCACCATACCCATCAGCTAACACCCTATACCAAAGACACCTCCGCTCTTCCTTCAACCTTCAGCTCCATTTGATACATGAGGTAGGCTTGAAGAAGAAAAGAAAGTAGACTGGTAGATAGAACATAACATACTTCAGAAGAACCAAACAGTCATCCAAAGAAAAGTTTGTACTCTTCCACCACGAAAATCTTGCTTTTATACCATCAATCAAGGGATTCCAATAATTTAATTTTTGGGAATCTCCACCAATAGGTGACCCAGATAAAGGAAAGGAAGACCATCCGCTTTACAATTAAAAATCACAACGACCTCTATCAACCAAGAGTCGTACACATTGACTCCAACAAACAAACTCTTATAGAAATTAACCTTTAGGCTCGAAGTCACCTAAAAAAGAATAAGGACCATTTTCAAGGTTCTTACATCTACAAATTGTAAATGAGAGATTGAAACATTATCTGTGAGGCCAACTTTATAACCAATAAACAACCTTGTCTCTATTGTGGCATTCATCATAACATTCAACCTTTTAGTGGCTATCAGAAAGAGGAAAGGCAAAATAGGATCTCCTTGGCGTAACCTCTTTCGCATTTAAACTCTTCAGTCGGGTTGTCATTCATCAGAACATACGTTGTAGCAGTTCTTACACATTCCGTAATCCATTTTTCACCATAAAGTTAGGAGATTCATTTTAACATGATTGCTTCAAGAGACTCCCAATCTACCGAATTCAATGCCTTCTCAAAACTAACTTTAAATAATAATAATTTTTTTTTTCAGTCTGTGAGCTTCATCCACCACCTCATTAAGTCATTAGCCATTAGAATTCTATCAAGAATTTACCTCCCATGAATAAAAGTTGATCGAGAGTCCGATATTACACTACCAATTACACTTCTCAATTTGTTTGCTAACACCTTAACTACCACCTTATACAAACACCCAACCAAAAAAATAGGTCTAAAATTTTCTAGAAGTTGAGGACTTTTCACCTTAGGAATTAGAGCGATGAAGATACTGTTAAGCCCCTTCGTCAACTTACCATTCCAATAAAATTCAGATAAAAAACGCATAAAATGACCATTTAACTCTAGCAAAAAATCCTCAATAAACCCAAAATTTATTTCACCTAGCCCTGGGATCTTACAAATATCACGATCCCACACTGTCTGTTTCACTTCCTCAATATTGAAGGGTGTTACTATCTCACCACACTGCATCATACTAATAGATTTGAAATTAAAATTTTCCACCCTAGGTCGATTATAATTACCTTCCTAAAAGTGAGTGGCAAATTGGTTGTACATAACACTTCGAACACTCTCCACTCTTTTCACTTGCGTGCCATTAACATTACTCGAAATAATAGCATTAGATCGCGCGCCTAGAAGATAAAATTCCATGGAAAAATTTAGAATTAGTGTCTCCCTCTTTCAACCAATTCATTCTTAATTTTTGTCATTGCGTAATAATATTGATCTTTGATAAAGAAAACAAGTTAGTTGACAAGGAATGTAATTCCTCCACCTCTTCCGTCTCTAAATCGTACTCCTCCCCCTTAACATCAAGGGAAGAAATGCGTTCAATAACCTCATTGATTCTACCTTCTAGATTTTGAGTATGATTCTGATGCCAAAATTTTAGACTTCCTTTTATCAATTTGAGTTTTTCTTTCAGCGCATAACCTCTCCCAGGGGTGGCCCTGAGGGTGTGCGGGAGGGCGTGGTAGCCCATGGCACCATTTTTTTAGGGGCACCAAATGAAAAGTTGTTTCTTCATATATCGTTAATGTAACCAGACAATGGTCAAACATGCCACAACTCAATGCCCTCTAAATGTAATTTGCTCATTGAGCGCAACAATCTTCGGTCAATAAAAATTTGTCCAGTTGACTCATAGAAAATCCATCTCCTCGATACCATGTTATTTTTAGTGTTTGTTTAGTTTTTTTTTTTTAAAAAAAAAACATTATAGAAAATCACTTTTGACTCTAAAATGAGAACTCGTTGGTTATAATATTTTTTTTTAAAAAAAGAATAATCATTTTTAAGGGTACTGCATATGTTTGTTATTGCTTTTTGAAAGAAAAAAAAAATAGCAAATAGTTTCAACTTTCAAATGATTTTTTTTTAAGAGGCTAAATTAGTCCACCCAAATTGACACCAGAGATAATTGAACCTTAGACTTTGAAGAGGAGCACACTCCCAAAATCCAAGCCAATATATATATTCACTAAATGAATATATATTGTAGTACTTGTGTTATGAGTAACTTCAAATGAAATAGGTTTTTCTAAAGGAGAGAAAAAACTAATATTCCAATATATATTTGTAGTACTTGTGTTTCCCTATATTTAATGTCCTTCATGGTAATTTTCTAATTATAAAACTACTTTTATATAGTTGTATTCAAACAATTTAAAAATTACTTTTTAAAAAAATAAGAATTTTTATTATGGTAAGCAAAACAAAATAGTTTCTACTTTTTTTTATATATAAAATCTTTAAAAACAATTATTGAATGTCAAAATTATTTATTTTTTAATTCGTAACAAACGAGTTTTGAAAAACTATTAGGATTTACTTTTTCCAAAATCTTTTTTTTTAAAAGGACGCACATGAACAAATTAAAAATCTTTGTTTTAAGAAGTGGTTTTTTGAGTTATAAACAAATCGAAATAGCTTGAGATTTTTTCAATATCCATACACAAAATCTATTTATTTTAAAGTTAAACACACACCATAATGTGACATAGTTGGTTGGATCTCCTAGCATGGAAAAGAACATTTGTTGGGACTTGAGAGATACGACCCCTAAATGGAATTATTTTGTATCTACTTGGTTGGTGGTGATAGCTTGGGCAACCAACAAAAAAAGTTCATTAAATGAAAAAATAGTGCAACTTCATAAATTGGTCCAAAACAGAAATTCAACTTCATAAAGAGTTTACTAGGTAATAAACGTTTGGAAGAAGAAGAATATATTTTAGGTGTGGATTGATTATCATAACGACTGTGTGCTTTATTTGTTTATTTTATGAAAGCGACTCGCACTTTCCTAGCTTTACTTATCATTTCTTTTCTGAAGGAAGGAAATTATTATTATTATTATTATTTTAACAAAGTTAAAATGGAATATATTACGAACATCAAAAGTGATCTACTTCGTATAATATGTGCTATTACTAACGCTTGAACATGTATTTCGGTTCAGTTTTCTTATTCTACTAATACGTATAGATTACGAACAATATTTTTTTATGAAATTTTGATTAAATTTATTTTAATTTTGATTAAAATTATATAAATATATATAATAGATATTCAGCATTTTTTGTAAGAAAAGATATTATGCACTTTAATATTGTAAAAAACTATAATATCTTTTTCAATGATAAAAACAATATAACAAATATAATATATATTCTTATCTTTTTGAATAATATCGACAAAATAATATTTTTATAGTCAAATTTGTATAAGGGTATATATTGTATAAATTTCTTAAATTGCATATATTTAATTTATTTATATATTTTTGCTTGTGTCACTTTTTTTTTCTAAATCTAATCGGAATCTTCACCAGTAGTTAATTTGCTTTGAGTAGATAAGACTGTCATCTATGAACTTCAACATTTTTATTGTCTTCATTCCATTTCCTGGTAAGGAATAGGATTTATTTCTCTCTCTCTAAATTCAGTTTTTTTTTTTTTATTTCTCTCTTGTTAATTAATCCTCAGAAGAAGAAAAAAAAACATGTTTATTCTTAATTATTATGTTCCTTTGTATTTCGAGGTAATTAATATTCCTTGTTCTTTCATCATTTGGTTGCGTGATCATCACAGTCACAGTCACAGACTATTATAGTATTCTATGAAACGTATTGAAAATTCTTAGATGTTTTACATTAATTTGATCTTCTTTGTGTCATCGTTGAAACTGGTTTTTCATCAATTATTACTCTTGAAACCTTAAAATTTGCAAGATTATGTCACGACCCAATTATGTTATCAGCTTGAATACTGTCATTAGGACGCCTGGGATTACAAAATTGGAGTCTTTTCTTCTGAGTTCTTGAGTGAAATGGATGAACTTTTTCATTTGATCATCTTCTCTGATTTGTGTTCCTTGTAAAGTCTTGAAATTTGGTTGAGTGTTTTAGTGTATTGTTGTTAAGATTTTAAGTTGTGTTGCACTATGATGCTTAATATTGGTGAGAATCGCGGTCAACTGACGCTGATATGGGCTCAATCAACAATTGTGATCATGTTGTGGTGATATCGCAATTGGATCACAATCGTCGCAGAGACGTTTAAAATTTGATGTGATGATATCGCGGTCCAAATTGTGGTCGCAGACTTTCTTTTGAATCCCCAACTGCTGCTACTTGTGCAACTTATCAAAATAATCATTTTGTTAAATCAAAGTTTGATAGCATGATGGGGCTCCTAGTGTATTTTGAATTGATGATTTTGGATTATGATGTAATGTTTCTGTATATGATGATATGGTCCACTGGATAAGAAGGTTTGGTTTTATTATCAGTTTTTACTCATTCTGCTCATCATTTAATGCAGGTTTTTTAAGCAATACTTTCTAATTGAAGCTCTAAATATTATTAGACCATCATCAGAAGATGGGGTCCGAAGGTCCTTCAGCTGCTGTAACAACAGTTTATATAACAGGTTTCAAGAAATTCCATGGAGTTTCAGAGAATCCAACGGAGACAATTGTGAATAATTTGACGGAATATGTGAAAAAGAAGGGTTTGCCAAAGGGTTTAGCTATTGGGAGCTGTAGTATTCTTGATACTGCTGGACAAGGAGCCCTTGTTCCGCTGTACCAGACATTGCAATCTGCCATTATTGCCAAGGAATCTGAATCTTCAAGTTCCAATAAAATTATCTGGGTGAGTTGCCAAGGATCTCTACTTTGTGAGTAGGGAGCCTTAGTCATACTTTGTTTGTAAGTTCTTTTATTAATCCTTCTCAAGTTTTATTTATGTAATCATATCAAGTTTAATATCTCTGAAATTTTTCACGAATTATTTAGTGTCTTAGTAATCTAATTATTAAAGCAGCCGTATCCTTGTTTAGATATGATAATATAATTATGGAATTAACCGCGACTAAAGATCACTGGAATTTGACGTGAAAGTTTTCAAAACATAATTAGCATAGAACTGAAATAATAGTAAGAAAGTTCTAGTTGGTTGAATTCAGCTATCTTGAATCGTAGTCATTTGATTATCATGAATCTTATGTTCTGGTAATGTTTGTTCAGCTGCATTTTGGGGTTAACAGTGGTGCAACAAGGTTCGCTATAGAACGTCAAGCTGTCAATGAGGCTACCTTCCGTTGCCCTGATGAAATGGGATGGAAGCCACAGGTTAAACTTGTTTTCATCAACCCTTTTAGGCCTGATCTTGAAGTACTCTATTATCCTTTAGTGACAGTTCCATAAAATTTTTATTGCAGAAAGTTCCCATTGTTCCTTCAGATGGCACGATTTCAAGAATACGGGAGGTAAATTGGATCACTGGTTTTCTTTTGCTTCGTAAATCAATGTTCTCTTGAGCTCTGTGTTTGGTACAAATATTAAAATGTTGAGGTTTATTTTATAATATCATTTATTTTGGATCCTCAGAAATATTTAAAGAACAGCTTACCATTCTAAGTATCATTTAGCAAGCTTTTCGATTATCTTTGAGTCCTTGGTATCTAGAAACTTTGTGCTCTTCATTTTCAAAAACTTGTGAGGTATAGAGAAATTACCTTTTTTACAAGTCTTTGCCTCTTTATGGAGGCATATAAGGTGCAAGTGCAAAGATATTGGTATGCATAGTTGAAGACAACATGAATTGCTGCATCAAAATTTTGCCTTAATGACTGTTCCATGTTTTTGAGATGTGGTTGTCTTGTGTCCTAACTTTGTATTTGGTCCTAACTTTATGCAGACTACCCTTCCTGTGGAGGAGATCACCAAGACCTTGGCAACGAAAGGTTATGATGTAATGACATCTGACGATGCAGGAAGGTTTGTGTGCAATTATGTTTACTATCATTCTCTTCGGTTCGCGGAGCAGAACGGAAAACAATCACTTTTCGTGCATGTGCCACTCTTCTTCACAATAAATGAAGAAACACAAATGCAATTTGCTGCTTCCTTATTAGAGGTACTTGCTACAGTATGTTAGTAACACCCAGCTCATGTAATTGTTCTGGTGTTGCCATGCTACTGAGAATGGGCGACTGTACAACCTTGAATGAAATGTTATAAATTATTGTGATTGTCATAATAATAATAAGAGATTGTTATGAAATGGAAATAAAAATGGCGACGTATTTGCTTAGCCCTTAAAATGCTGAGGCAAGTTGACATCTTAAGTGTGACCTTGTGAATAAATGTTCTTCTTTTTCTTCAACACTGCACTTGTTTTTTCTTTTGATTTGTTTATGAATGATTTGTAGCTGATAAGTATGTCTCGGTAAAACTGAAAGCTAGGAGTAATTTAGAGTGTTTTTTCGGTTTAATGCTCAATAGGTTGATGAAGCCATTCTTTGATCAGATAAATTTGAGGGTTCATCTAAAGTGAAAAAAATTCAAATAGTATTTTAGCTATTATGATTTGCTATGCTTATGCATGTGTATAATATCAATAATTAATTTGTTTACCAATAGTTGATATCATTCACTCTACTCTCACAAGTGATTGAAGGAGCCGGATCCGATAAAACCATTGATAATGATAACCAACCTAAAAGAAAAAATCAAGCAGAATCTAAGTCCTTAGAAGACAATGAAAGTAAAAATCAAGCAATTAGTCTGTGTTTAGAGTCAAGTTACAAACTCCTTCAAATAAATCGACTTGTGCATTGACACTCAATTTAACATTTCCAAACAAGTGCTAAGAGGGCACAATCACCTGTCCTTATAAGCGAAGTCTCATTTTCAAATATTAGCCAACACATCAAGTTTAACAGCGTGTTCGTATAAAGAATTTAAAAATGGTAATGTATGTGTTGAGAGGAATTAAACTGCTTTATTTGGATATAAAACAAAAGAAATGAAAAAATTGTACGTAACTCAAACATTTCTTTGACTTTAAACAAAGGAATTGAAACACTACCTCCTATCGGAAAATTGATAAATTGATAAATTTTTGTTTTTTTGTTAGCCCTCTAGTTTTTAGGGGAAGGGTACTCTAGTGATCCAGAGTTCAGTTGAAAGATAAATAAAGTCTGATTAACAATTGATAAATATTAACTCATCTTACACGTGAATTTGATAAATACAAACATTCATCACTATTTTTCTCATTTCTTATTTCATGTTGACTAAACAATCTTGCACATATTATCTAGCTTTAGAAAATTGATTTTGACTGAATTGATTTTGTAGAAATGATTTTGATATTTGATGAAAAATGAGTTAAATGTAAAGTGATTTATGTTTGAATATCTTTTCAAAATAAGTGATATGAATGAATGATGTTTGGATATTGCTTTTTGGTGTGCAAATGACCAAAATGAGTTTTAATATGTGTGTAGATCAATTTTCTCTTTCATTTACTTTTGATTAAATTGACAATAAAAAAATATTAAATTAGAATAATTACGAATAACAAAGTATTCAAATAAAAACACAAGTAGGGAACATTTGTTAAACATGAAGTACTCAAATAAAACTACAAGTAGAGAGTATTATATAAAGTGCAATAAGAAATATTACTACAAGTTTAATTATTTTTCTTGAACCCTATAATTCGATCTTAAACCAAGTCTCGAACATGATTCATCGAAGATGAAGAAACTATATTCAAATTTTAGGATAAATTCAAGTTAACTGGCCTACGATAATTATCGTGACGGAGAGCTGTGTTTTCACCTTCATAATGATTGAAGAAAATTGTTTTATACACATCAAACAAAGCTAAAACACACCAGAAAATTACATCTTTACCCCGGCGGCAGTTAACTGCTGCCGGATCATACCATCGGCAGTTAACTGTCGCCGTGTTTGAATCCATCGGCAGTTAACTGCCGTTGCGTTCTTGATGTTGCTGATTACAGCAACCTACTCTATACTATTACATCAACTCTTTTCCATATTTCCTCTTCCATCTAAATCCTCAAATCCAAATTTTTTTTTCTACCCAAACTTGTCCAAAATCATTGAAGCAGCAATACTAGAAGGATTCAACACACATTTGACGTGAAGAAACAGGTAATGCATCATTTAATCCGTTTTTTTTTTGCTGATTTTTCTGTAAATATTCGTGAAAATCTGACATGGGGCTAGCGGCAGTTAAGTGCCGCTGTATGGGGACATCGACAACTAACTGCCGATGCAGCGGCAGCTAGGTGCCGATGCAGCGGCAGCTATGTGCCGATGGGAAACTTCAAAAAACAGGCTTATTGCCTATTTTTTTGATTTTTTTTTTTTGGTTTTTTAAAAACTTTTTTTAGGTTTAATTAATTTTGATATTGATGTTATTGCAATTGTAAGTTATTTATTCATAGTTATTTGTTGTTTATTTATAGTTATGGATGAAAATGCAGATGATGGTCCAGTCGAGACAAAACCTAGTTTTGTCGATAATTCCGGAAATGTCATACCGTCTAAGGTTGAAGCTTCTGTCTATGTTGAAGCTTCATTATATGTTGACTCTGGTGTTGTCCCTCTTGAGACCAACGAAGTTGACACGGCTCATTTTTTTTCAAGCGAAATTAAGAAAGATAGAGATGACTTGCTTAATTGGGTACGTCGTCAAGCAAATAAGGCGGGATTTACAATTGTTATACGTAGATCCAATTTGATCAATCCAATGTTGCAACTAATTTGTGAAAGGAGTGGCGACCACAAAGTGCCGAAAAAAAGATTGAAGCATGAGGCAACGGGTTCAAGAAAACGTGGGTGTAAGTTCATGGTTCGTGGATATCTTAGTAGGGAAACAAATGATTGGAGATTGAACATTCTTAACGGAGTTCACAACCATGAGATGGAGCCAAGTTTAGAAGGACACATGCTTGCGGGTAGATTAAGGGAGGATGACAAGAAGATTGTACGTGACTTGACCAAGAGTTTGGTGCTACCAAAAAATATTTTGATAAATTTGAAGACAAAAAAACAAGATTGCATGACAAATATCAAGCAAGTCTACAATGAACGTCAAAAAATATTCAAGTCAAACAGAGGTAACAAGACTGATATGCAGTATCTAATCTCAAAGTTGGAGGAACACAACTATGTCTATTTCACCAGAACACAAAGTGAGAGTACTACTATTCAAGACATATTTTGGGCTCATCCAACATCGGTTAAGTTGTTTAAAAATTTTCCAACAGTTTTGGTTATGGACTCCACCTATAAAACCAACATGTACAGAATGTCATTGTTTGAGATAGTTGGGGTCACCTCGACCGATTTGACGTATTCTGTTGGTTTTGGATTTTTGACATCTGAGAAAGAGGATAATTTTACTTGGGTTTTACAGATGTTGGTCAAACTTCTTAACTCAAAGATTAATATGCCTTCAGTGGTTGTGACTGACAGAGATACGGCTTTGATGAATGTGGTAGCAACTGTTCTCCCTGAAACTAGTGCAATACTTTGTTATTTTAATGTTGGTAAAAATGTTAGAGCAAAGTGCATCACTGACTGTAGAGTGAAACCGAAGGATGGGAAAGAGGTGAAGCCAAGTAACATAGTTAACAAGGTAATGAGAGCTTGGGATGTTGTTGTTGAATCACCTACGCAAGAATTATATGCAAGTGCGTTAATGGAATTCAAAAATGTTTGTAAAGATTTTCCAAAGTTTCTTACTTATGTCGAGAGCACCGTATTGGATGTTGTGAAGGAGAAATTAGTGAGGGCATGGACAGACCGTGTCTTGCATCTTGGTTGTAGAACCACCAACCGAGTTGAGAGGGCTCATGGTAAACTGAAGAAATATTTGAGCAATAGTGTAGGTGATTTTGGTACTTGTTGGGAGAAAATACATGATATGTCGGTGATCCAGTTAACTGAGATACAAACATCATTTGGGAGGAGTTATACTGTATTAGAACATAGATACAAAGACGTCATTTTGTACTCTGGGTTGGCTGGTTATGTGTCTAGGACTGCTTTGAGCTTTATTTTTGATGAAGAAAGACGTTCCAAGGAAATCTTGTGCATGGACAAAGATATTTGTGGTTGTGTGATAAGGACATCGTATGGGCTTCCTTGTGCATGCACTATTGCTGTGAAAATCCGTGACAATAAGCCTATTCGATTGGATGAGATACACCGTCATTGGCAAAGGTTATGTATGGGTGAAGAAAGTAATGAAGATGGTTTTTCTGTCGAGGAGGAGTGGAATGGTATTCAGGAACATCTCAAGAAAGTTCCTTATCAAATCAAACTAGAAATCAAAGAGGTGTTGCGTCAGTTGGCATTTCCAGAATCCACAATGGTTTCTTCTCCTCCAAGAAAAGTACCAACCAAGGGAGCGCCGAAAAAAGTGAGGTGTAAAGCAAATGAGGCATCGACAAGTCAAATCCCTTTTTATTGGGAGCGTGTTGATTCCCAATTTCTGGATAGTCAATCGTCACAAACTATGTCATCATTTCCTAAAAGAAAGGGTGCTCGTATTGGCAAATCATCACGTTCCCCACTTCCACCACCTACTCGGTTTCCTAAGCTTAGCCCGGTTCCAAAGCCTACTCCGGTTCATGGTTTGTTTGATGTTTTGAGCCCTATTGACTATATGCCAAAATTCATGGTTCCATTTATTGAAAAAATTGTGGATGTTAAAGGCGATGTGAATTGTGGTTTTCGGGCTATAGCTGAGTTCTTGGGTTTCACTGAAGAAAGTCATGTCATGGTTCGTAGACATCTTATTCAAGAGTTGAAAGATCATAGAAATGATTATGTGCGGGTATTTGCGAGTGAGGATCGTTTTAACTACATCTTAAATGGCTTGCATCCTCCCTCAAATAGTGGTGGTATTGCACTTGTAGATAAGTGGTTGATTTTTCCCGACATGGGTCACATCGTTGCAACTTATTACAATAGAGTTGTAGTGGAGTTGACAAGTCACGAAATCGGAAATTTGGAATCCTTTTTCCCACTTAGAGAGGTGCCACCGCTTAAGAAAAAAACCCCATCATGTGCCTAGGATTAATTCCCAATCATTTTGTTCTTGTTTTTTTGAAAGATGGTTGTCCACTACCTCCATCATCTACGCAGTGGAACATACACAGAAGTGAAGAGGCATCGGCTTGGGAATTTGAGTTTTTGGATCAACAAGCTAGGTTCCAAGACCTTATGAACATTGAGAAAAGAGAGAATCCGCTCCCACAAAAAAAGTCAAACCAAGCCAATCCAATTGTGTGTGACACTCCTGAAAAAGCAAAGCAAGAATTTCAAGTTATTGTGGAAGATGAAGATGGTTCAAATTGACTTGATGCGATATGACTGATTTTTTGTTTTTGTCGGTGTTCATCCTTTTTTTTTTGTTGTCGATATTATACCGACATATTTTTTGTGGTCGATATTGTAACGCCAATTTTTTGTGGCAATTATATAACTAACATATTAATATATATAAATATATAACTTTTATGTGGTGGAATATGCACCTACTTTGTTATTGGTTATAATATTTCTGCATTTGATATATATATATATATATATTGGTTATTACGTTTAATTTAATATTATTCTGATGTTTGATATTTCATAAACTTTTGTGAAGTTAAACATGTCTGAGGTTGCACAAATTGAAGCTCATGTCCGGTACTCTGCTTTCAAAAAGACAATTAAGGTTTTTCTAACTCCGACCGACACTATGGATGAGTTGAAGGCACACCTTAACAGTAATTTTCTCCATGTTGGTGAAAATCATCATACATGTCATGTATTTGCTCAGATGCTAATTTATGACTTGGGGGCAGATAAAGATGAAGACATGTGGAAAACGGTATATTGGCCTCGGCTTATTCGTGACGATAGTGACGTTGGATTTATGTTTAGGCATATGGTTGAAAATAATGTATTATATCTTTGTGTTCGTTCCAACTGTATGTGCAACGAATGTCGGTAGAGATTTCATGTAATATTATGTAATGTGTTGTTGAATGTCAAACACTATTTATGTTTTTGGTGAATATCAAACATTCGTGTAATTTTAACGAAATGTCGAATTAATTTTATTTTGGTCAATTGTGAAAGATTATGTAATGTTCTTGCTTATGAATGATTATAATTGATGTATGATTTGTACTGCCTTTGGAATTGTTGTTTTGGATTACAGGTAATAAATCGGCCGAAAAATGGCTTGCTTGCAAAAATAGCAGGTTATGTTCTGCATAATTGCACGCAGCGGCAGTTAACTGCCGATGGTAGCCGGCGGCACTTAACTGCCGATGGCACCATCCCGGCGGCAATTAACTGCCGCCGGGGTAAAAATGTCATTTACTGGTGTGTTTCAGCTTTGTTTAATGTGGGAAAAGCAATTTTCATGATTGAAATCAGCATCCATTTAAGCATTGTTTCATATGAAAGGCTTTAGCAAATAGTCCAGGTAACTTGACAGCTTAAGTGCGACCTTGCGAACAAATGACATTTTACTTTTCTTCAACACTGCTCTTATTTTTCATTTTAATTTGCTTATGAGTGCATTGTAACCGATATGCTGATCTCAGCAAAACTAAAAGCTAGTAGTAATTTACAGTGTTTTTTTTAGGTTTAATGTTCATTGCTCAATAGATTGATGGAGCCATTCTTTGGTCAAATAAAATCGAGGGATCATTTAAAGTGAGAAAATCAATGATTATAGTATTTTAACAATCCATGATTTGTTTTGTTATTCATGTGTATATTATCATTAATTTGTTTAACAATAGATGATATTATTCACTCTACTCCTTGAAGTGATTTAGAGGAGTCAGATTTGATAAAACCATTCATAATCAATCTAGTGAATCACTGAAAATAAACAATGGAAGCAAAATGCAAGCAGAATCTAAGGTCCTTGGGAAAAAAGAAAAGTAAAAAAAGAAAAAAAGACTTAATTGAACCACTGGTCCTTAACTTATTTCTTTGTTTCGATTTGGTCTCATAACTCTTAATTTTTACAAACTGATCCCTCAACTCATTTGCCGTTAAGCAACGTGGTCCCCTCAAAAAGGAGATCGTTGGATAAGGGAGGTCTATATCTTATAATATATCACCAACACCTAATTTATTTACTTTTCTCATCTTCTTCCCTCATCTTCATCTTCATTCAACCTTCATCAATCTCCATCTTCATTCAGGAAGCTAAAGGCATTTGTGGAGCACTACTAAAGAACATTCAACAACAATCGTACTCGACAAAAAAATTTTCTACCATAAAGAGAAGAAAATCGATGGCTCTAAATCTACCATAGCCTACATCATTATCATCTCCCACCAACACCAAACCTTCTATTAAATCTTCTAATCCTTCATCATCGTTACCATCTCCGCCAATAACCACCATCTTCGTCATCAACAAACCAGAAACAACAAAAAAAACCCATAAAAACAATACCCAAAAAACCCAGAAATCAACAACAACAACAAAAAACAAACAACCGAATCCAGAAAAACTTTAATCAATCGTTTTTTTATAATGGAGTGGATTTAGAGATTAATCGAAAACAGGGAATAATTACAAATCGAAAGCAAGTTGTTCCTACAGTGAGTTAAAGATCAAAATTAGAAATAGATGGGTTTGAGAGTTCTCCCTCTAAACTGTGGTGAAGTGAAAGAGATGGAGAATTCCACTCATTCTGTTAACAGGCGATGATGGTGATGAGCTATTGTATTGTTGATGATTTTTGTTTTTTTTCTTTGTTGATGGAATGGGGTGGGGGTGATTTTTTTTTTTTGACTGTGAATGGTGTTGATGGTAATGGAGTTGTTAATGTAATTTTAATTACTTGACCCAAATAATTTAATGTGATGTTCATATATGAATTGAGAAATCCAACCGAATTTAATTTTATTGTTTTCAAGATGATAAATGAATTTTAATTTCTTCTAGTTCAAGATCAAACTTCAAATTGTCTCTTATTTCATCATCATCTAAGAAAGAGTTTTATTTTATTTTATAAAGATGATGAATGATGAATGAAGATAAAGATGGGGAAGAACATGAAGAAAGTAAATAAATTAGGTGTTGGTGATACACTATAATCTGATAGACCTCCCTTATCCAACGATCTTCTTTTTTTGGGACCATGTTGATTAACGGCAATTGAGTTGAAGGATCAGTTTGTAAAAATTAAGAGTTATGAGACAAATCGAAACAAAGAAATAAGTTAAGGGACCGGTGGTTCAATTAAACAAAGAAAAAACAAGCAATTGGTCTGTGTTTAGAATCAAGTTACAAACTCCTTCAAATGAATTGAATCGTACACTGATACTCTGGTATTCTAACTTTCCAAACATGTGCTAAGAGGGTACAATTACCTGTCCTTATAAGCAAGTCTCCTTTTCAAATATTAAACAACACGCGACCGCATTATTATCAAGTTTAACTGCGTGTTCGGGTAAGGAATTTCAAATAGGTAATGCATGTGTTCGAGAGGAACTAAACTGCTTTATTTGGATATAAAACAAAGGAATTGAAACATTTCTCTGATTTTAAACAAAGGAATTGAAACACCTCCTACAGTCCTATGGGAGAATTGATAAATACCAACTCAAATCTTACAGGCAACATTGTTGAATCGAACACTTTCTTGCACACAATATCCAATGATGTCGCGATCATGTACTTATCTCCTCGTTTGTGTTGAAATATCTTCTCTTACATGCCTTTCTCTAATTCTCTCAACCAAACACTAACTGGCTAAATCCTTTATCTTTGGTTATTTTGAACCAAAGTCGCTGTTAAAAAAGAACGCCAACAAAATTTATGCGATTTATTTTCCGTACATTTGATTTCCAAATATTTTAATTACTCTATCCAAAATGATGTTAGTGTTTAGTTGTCTGTGTTTTTCTGCTAAACTGCAGTCTCATATTCCTGTCATATTTGATGCCTTACTGAAACTCAATGGGATATACAAAGGTATAAACCACATGATACTTAAACCATAAATCAATCTACTGCCACCTAGCCAACCTGTCCCGCCTCTTCTCAATCTCCTCCCTAGGATGTTAACTAGAGTATCTAAACAGCCAACTTACAAGATTACACTTGACCCAACTAAATCAACTTTGGCTTACTTGTTCATTTCAATATCACCTTGACTGCAGAAAATTGTGTTCTTCACATCAGGACTTCATTATTCACGTGTCTCGGTATTACAATTTTTTTCCCCGACAAGTAGAGATTTTTTTTACAATAGAAATGTCAAGTACAATATCAACGTAGACACACTCTATCCACCTATTATGAAGGTTGCAAAGAGTCTACACTATCATGTGTTAGACACCAGGACAATCAAGCAAATTACAAGAACAATAGTTCTCAAAATCTCAAGCTAAAACACACCCCGAAGATACAGTATAAAATGCCAAATTTTCTTAGTACTAGAAACACTGATACCTAAAAACTAGCTACTTAGGAGCTGCAAGAAACCCAACCAACACAAAACAACAATACATCAAAACTCTAAATAGCCTTCAGAAAGTAACACCATTATAGTTTATTTGAATATTATCCATTTGTCATTCCTTATAACCTCTTTTTCCTTTTTTACTTCAACAAACCAGTATCTATATATTTCAATAAGATCACACACAAACCATCAAAACCAACTCGCTTCCATGTTTAAGAAACACTACAAAGAAATGCAAATCTCATTCTCCAAAAGGACGATGCCCTTAACAAATTTGCAGCCGATATAAAATACACAAATCATACACTAGTTGTAACATGACTCTCCATGTCCATGCTCCGTTACATACCACCATCATTACCACCAAAGCATTCATCAAGTCAATATCTAATTCTCAACTTTACTAAAGGAAACGAAGCAGCCTCAATGAGCAAGAAAGTGTTTGAACTTTGAAGCATCAAACTCCACAACACAACAACAAAAAGTCACAGCGTGTAGCACAAATGACTTAGTGAATGAATCTATTGACTGACACTTAAATTACAGGAGGAAAAATCATGAACACAATCAGTGGTTATCTTTGTTAGATGTGTATAGAGGAGTAGTTGTCATCCTAGTAGTTGTAATAACCAGTCAAGAAGCTCAAAATAAGCATTATCACATCAGAACTATTAATATAGTATCATTGTAGTAGTAAAATAATGGATGCATACAGGGAGGCCCAAAGGTAATGCACAAATCTATCCCCAGTCGAGAAAGGGAAGGTTGGAGTATCCACCCTCAGGCGGAGGCTGCAGTGACGGAGGCAAATTTCCGAATGACACTCCCATGGTATCTCCTACTATATTCCCTACATACATGTATAGTAGATAACATTAATTAATCATGAATTCAACACCATAAGGAAAGAAACGATAAATCAATAAATAAACAAATACTGGGGTAGCTGACCTGGTGTTCTTGTTATTGGTTGTTGTTGTTGTTGTTGTGTATTGGGATGAAAATATTTGCAAGAATCGCCGTAACGACAAAATCCCTAAATATATATAGAGTGAATCAACTTATAGCACTAAGAATTGATAATTAATGTGGATGCAAATTTAAATTGATAGTACCGTGTTGACGAAGTGGAAGCAGAAGGTTTGATTAGATGGTGGTGGAATAGGGTTGTGGTGTTCGGGTTTGAAGGAATCGTACCAACGAGCTTTGGCTTGTTTGTGTTGAATGCCGGCAGAGTGGCGTTTACGGTCTAAGGGTGTATCTTGAAATTGCTTATCGCAATACTCACAGTAGTACTTTTTCATCGGCATTTTCCCCTCCTCCTTCTCCTCACCACACCCACGCCTCAACTCTACTTCAAACCCAACTACAATGATCGATTCAACAATATTAAGAAACAAAATCATCAAACATTTTGAATTCACCCATTTTCAAGTTAAAACTCAATTAATGGCAACAGAAACACAAATCAAAGAACCCATGTGAACATGAAACAAGAGCAAATATAAGGATTCGTGCGGTGGCGCCGCCTATTACAAACGACTTGTATAATTACCTTAATACGAGCGTAGAAAGGAATTGGTACGGCGTCGTCGCATAGAATGGAAGTGGCAGGCAGAACGGCGGCGTCCCGGAGAACAGAGGTGGTCGAAGCAAAACGGAAGGTATCAGACACAATGCATACAAGGAGAATGGGTTACAGCTTCAGTTTTATAAAACAAAATTTAGTAATAATTAGTTATTAGTTATAAAATGGGGGTTCTAACAGATCTCACGTTCAAAAGAAGTAATAAAATATATATAAGTTGGTCCCATTTTTCAAATTCATGTTATTTTGACTATATTTAATTTCAATTAATTTTTTTAAATGAATACATAAATGACACAATACATATGCACATGATGAGACCTATTTAAGGACTCTCCATTGAAGTCTCTATTAGTGTATCATCATTGGAATCATTGGATCATTAATAAGTATTTTTATTAAAATATTATAAATAACTGATGTGTATATGTGAGATCCATTTAAGAAGTCCTTATTAGTTTACTACCATCGTAGATGCTCTAAGAAATTTAAAAACATTTCCTTCAGAAAAGAAAAAAAAACGCTCGATTATTCTAGAATTATATGAAACACGTCTTACTATTATTTTGAAATATTTATTTAAAATGTCAACTTAAAATAATAGTGTAAATTATCTATCTAAAATGTCAACATAAATAGTTATGTAAATCATTTCATACATGTAATAATGGTAACCTTAGTAGTATAGATACTCTCCTTTGGTTCAAGTAAATTTGTACCTTGTTATAAAAAAAAAGTAAATTTGTACCTTTTGAGAAATATAGATATATCATCCTATTTTCTTCTCTCTTTATTTATTTAGTTTGATATATCATATCATTATATATATTTGTAGTATTATATAATTAGAGTAATAACTTATATCATCCTATCAATTCACAAATATCATCAAAGAAGTATTCAAATGTTTGGTTTTTTATCACGTTATCAGCATCGTTTATATTGGAAGTGCTTACTAATGCTAAGTATATCATCTATCCTAATCATTTTGTTTTTGTTGTTGTTGTTATTATTATTATTATTTTCCCCGATTATAGAAAACTGGTAACTTGTCAAGTGATTTATGACTAGAGTGACTATTATTGTTATTTACTACTTTAGCCCCTTGTTGTAGAAAACTGGTAACTTATCAAGTGCTCTATAATAAGTGTGGCTATTATTATATAAATTTTGTGTGGAGGTCTAAAACCTCATTTTTATTATAATATCACGAAAGATAACTTCAAGTAATGATATTAACTATTATACTTAATCGAGGTCTAAAACCCCATCTATACTATAATATTACCAAAGATAGTTTTGAGTAGTGATACTAACTTTTTATACTTAATGGAGGTCTAAAATCTCATCTATATTATAATACCAGGAACGATAATTTCAAGTAATGATTTTAACTTTCACACTTAAATGGAGGACTAAAATCCCAATTTATAATATTGTTTCACAAAAGATTTATAATCAAGTAGTGACACTTGATATTATTCAAATTATTACTAGTGTGTTATTATCATCCGTGTTCATTTACCATATATGTTATCTTATAATCATTTCTACCAGTTGTGCGTCTTCACAACTAGATGATATTTAACAATACACTTAAAATATTTTTTCCCATTTTTCAACGATAATGAATAGTAAAATTAACATTGTTTCCTTATCCCAAAAAGTCATAGCGTGAAGCACAAATGGCATGGTGAATGAATCTATTGAAAGCCAGTTACATGATGAATATAAAATCATGAACACAGTCAGTAGTTGTCTTTGTTAGACGTGTATAGAGGAGAGGTGGAAACAACATAACAAGGTAACAAAATGTTATTATCTATTCCAGTGGTTGTAATAACAAGTAAAGAAGCCAAAAATCAGCATATCAGATCAGAACTATTAAAATCAACATACCACATTGTCTTGGATCAGCATACAACAATTCTAACACAAAATTGAATTAAGAACAGTACACAAGAGTAGGTAAAATTACAAATTACAAATGAAAGATAAGATAAATACAAAGGGGGGGTTGAAGAGATTATGATTGACTCATATAACGTATCGTGCTGACGAAATGGAAGCAGAAGGTTTTGCTGTTCTTGTTGGGGTTTGAAGGAATCATACCAACAAGTTCTGGCTTGCTGGCTGGTGCTGAATGCTTGCAGAATGGCATTTCCGATCTGACGGTGTGTCTTGAAATTGCTTATTGCAATGAGAAATGTTAATGTGCACAACACATTTTGTCAAAATTGTACACATGCAATTTACTGTCAATGACATTCAGTTGGTTTTAACTGTTTTTTTTTTTAAGGATTGACTAACAACAGGGACTAAAACCAAATTTTTTACAAAGTACAGACACTAAGCTAGATAAAAAGTAGGATCAATACCAAAAGATGGTGTAACAGCAGAGACCAATGACATATTTAAGTAAAAAAAATCATAAATATATGCTAGACTCTTTAAAAATTTGATTACACTAAAAAATGATCAAAATACTAACTTAAATTCCTTAGAACGGTGTAAGACAAATTGAAATTAAATTCCTTAAAAAGATTTTATGTAACACAAAACAGATTTCCCCTTTCTAAACTTATGTTGAAACTTGAAAGTATACAAAATTAAGAGTTCAAACGATGCTTTCATACGCCTTTATACTCACTCTCTTTGTTTATTATTTTTTATTAGTTTGATTTTGTGTTCAATTTTAAGTAGGAAAGTAGTTCTTATCGTTTTCTACAAGTTTTGTTTTTTTGTCGCACGAGTGGATGAAGACTCGGTTCTCTTAAGTTTATGTACACGTATACAAACTTGTAAAATTTGAGTTTCTAAATGCATGTAAACTTTAATAACATAGGCAGACATAAACTCATTTTAAGGTAAGAATACATAAACTATATTTACAAACATATACCAACTCAATTTACGTGAAATTTGAGTTTTTAGACATACTTAAACTTTAATAATATACGCATATGTGATTTTAGTTCATGTTAAGTCTAAAATTAGAACTTAAACAACACAGAAGTGAATTGAGGTCACGTTAGATTCACATATGAGGGGAAAAAAGCAAAGAAATTAATGATTGAAAACACAGACACTCATTAACATATGCAATAGTATTAATGGAATAGTTATTCAATCTTTAATTTTTCATTGAACATGATTATATCCAAGGATGTTTGCGAGAGAGAAGAGATGAAAATTTAGAACAGAGAGATGAAAAAAGAGTTAATGATAAATTTATAAAACAAGGGCAATTTCAGTATTAATATTAAATCATATCGAGTTATGTGCTTATATCTACGGAAGAAACTCTCTCTCTACAAAACTCCAATATTGGGTGATTTGAGGTCAATTTTATTCTTCTTAATCTACCGAATATTGGGTGATTTGAGGTCAATTTTAACTCAAAACCACCCTCCAAATCGTTTTTCTTTCTCTTAGTTTTTTTTTTGAGGTTTTTTTCTCTTTTAGTTAAATAAGTGATTTCAACATATTTTCAGTCTTCTTTCGTCTGTTTTGTGATTTTGTCGTCTTACAACTCTGTTTGTGTTGATTTCCCGCCTTTGTGTGTTATGTTTTTTATTTTCCGTCTTTGTGTGGTGTTTATTTGATAAAGGTTGAAAGATTAGCTTTGATCAAGTGCATATTCAATCAATGACTTTAACGTGATCAATGTTGCAGATCCGAGGATATAAGTATTCCAGAGACTTGAATATAATCATATTTGTAGGCACATTCACTCTGTCGTTTTATGCTATTAACATGGATAATGTGAGTTTGTTTGCAAATTCATCCTTTTTTATTTTTAATGATTTTAAAATTGTATTAAATCGATATACTCTATCAATTTGAATGAATAAATATAATTTATTTTTATTCAAAAAAAGTATTAATATTAAATTTTAAGATGTAACCGGATATTTTTTAGGCGTGGCTAGAAAAATTCTTCAACTAAGTGCACACCAGCAATTTAAATTAGGTTGAGAAGAGTGTTTCATAAATCGAGTGCTAACTCGTAAACTCGCTTGAGTTTACGTTTTTAGGTGCCAAAAACGTGTTAACCCGGAGGTAAACTCAGTTTTTGGTGAAATCGGAATGTTTGACGAGTTTGACCGAGTTAACACGTGTTAAACTCGGGTAAGCTCGACCAAGTTTACGAGTTTACGTTTAAAAAAACTTTTTTTTTTATTTTGGGCCCATTTTCTTTAATACACAATTCTTTTTTAAAGTCCAAGGTACTGAAATTAATGTTGAAGTGAGTTCAAGCCATTTATTTGGTTCTAATATCGAAAACTCTTTATCATCTCGAGAAGAATTTGATGAAGTTGGAGATGAAAACACTTATGATAATGATGTTATGAAACTTTAAAGGATTGAACTTTTGAAGAAATTAACTAGTTTACTTTTTGGATAGGTTTATTAACAACTTTAGAAACTTGTGAAACTTGCTTTTT
This sequence comes from Medicago ruthenica, assembly GCA_018208015.1. Lineage (NCBI taxonomy): Eukaryota > Viridiplantae > Streptophyta > Magnoliopsida > Fabales > Fabaceae > Medicago > Medicago ruthenica. The sequence continues at coordinate 27,882,556 of CM031371.1, read as the reverse complement.
TTGATGGTTTTTCGGATGGTTTAGAGTCTTATGAAACTTATGATTTTGCAAGTTAATTTTGTATTTTGATGTTAAGTTGAACATAACTCTTTATTATGGTGGTTATGTATACTTTATCTTTATAATTAAGTCATATTTTACACTATTGACATATTTGCAATATTATATTAGCTTACATATGTCATGTATATAATAAATTTTATATAATTTTAATTTTAGGTAAACTTGTACGAGTTTACGATTCCAGTTTACATAGGTAAAGCGAGTTGAGGGAAACTCTCGAGTTGTAAAACCTTTTGAGAACACAAAAATATATCTTTTATAATTTTATACTATCACATTTTCTATTACATTAAGATGACATAAATATAATTTTACTCACTATTTCATATTTTTTAGTGGACCAACCCATAATAATAAATAATAACAATTAAATATAATCATTTTCAGGCAATTAAATATAATAAATTTATTTTATTATTATAATTTGTTCATATGATTTTTTTTTCTTGTTTTCGTTAAATTTTTTAATACCTACAAGTGATCATGGATGCTCTTCACATGTGTAAATATATTAATTAATAATTTAAGGCAAAATTACATAATTCGTCCCTTAACTTAATTTCAAGTAACACTTTCGTCCTTTATCTTTTTTTTTCCCGATTTAATCATTTATGTTATAATTAAGTAACATTTTCGTCCTTTATCTTTTTCTTTTCCCGATTTAGTCCTTTATGTTATAAAATATCAACATTGTTATCCTTTTTTATAAGTTGTTTTTTATGATATTTTTTTATTTTGATTTGATAAAAAAGGACAACAATGTTGATATTTTATAACATAAAGGACTAAATCGGGAAAAGAAAAAGATAAAGGACGAAAATGTTACTTAATTATAACATAAAGGATTAAATCGGAAAAAAAAGAAGATAAAGGACGAAAGTGTTACTTGAAATTAAGTTAAGGGACGAATTGTGTAATTTTGCCATAATTTAATATAGAGATAGATATAGCGGAAGTTTTTTTTTTTTTTCTTTCTGGAAAAACCAAATATATATTGATGAAAACTATCCAAGGCAAAATAGATGCCAAAGATAAGGAATACAATAAGATTATAAATATAGTGAGAATTTAATACGTATATATTGACAACTTCAATTTTTTATATTATTATATTATTTCTTAAAAGACATTTACAAATTTCTCTGATATATGATGGAATGCTGGTCAAGTCTATAAAACTTTTTCAACATTAAATTCCAAAGTATATAGAATAGTAGTCTCTATATATGAAATTGTCATTATACTCTGCTATTAAATTGCTATAGACTCACATGACATTCTTATATATTTTAAGGACTAAAATGATGAATTTTATATGTTTTAGAGACTAATTATTTTTATAAACCTTAGGAACTAAACTGCGAAAGATACTTAAAAAACTCAACTGATGGTATTTTTTATGGTTTGTTGTTATAAAATCAAACTTTGACATTTGATTTTAGTACAACTTGTTTGTTTTACGTTTACAAGATGAAAATTATCTTGAATAACTAGAATCTCAGTCAACCAATACTTGTTTACATTTGCACACCTTGCTGTAGACTTGTACTTGCATCAGTACACCAAAAATCCAACCACTGGAACCACCAAATTGACCGTAAACCGAGACCAAAAATTATGGTTTTAGTCTTAACTTAACCATTGGTTATTAGTAAGATTCAAGTCCCTAATCCACACCGTGTGGAATTTCTCCCAAATAATTGTCTCTGAAAATTACTTGGAAGTTGGAAAAGTAGTCTAGCAAAGGTACACAATTATTTTATTTGGGAGAAATTCCACACGACGTGGGTTAGGGACTTGAATCCTACTAACAAGAAATATCCATGACAAAAAAGAAATAAAAAATTACAGAACACATCTATTAACTACTCTTTCTACTTTATAGCAGATTAGAAGAGCATTTTAGAAGAAAATAAACAGAAATAAAAGGGATGTCATAAAAAATCTTTAGGCTGATAACCAGAAGAAGACCATACCCACAGCTGGTTTTCCATTCACAACAAGTGTAATCTCCAACAGATTTTCCCAGTGTAGACTTGACCAAAGGAGCCATTATTCCCTTGACCAAAAGAGCACAGGAATGAGCACCTAAACAGCCAAAGGCAAGAAGCTGAGCTGTGCTCTTTGAATGATTACCGCGTCATCAAGCAATGTCCGTTATTTCCTATGCTATTTTCTTTTGGTAGAAATGGCAAGCACCTGGAACTGATTGGAAGTGCAAGTGTAATTGGTACAGCAGACACAAGTCAAGGTAAGATCTGCCAGTGGAGTTCAATATTACATAATAGAGCAATTACAAGCAACGAGACCCGGTTGTATGTTGAAACTACAGGAACTACCAACACAAAGGAGGCAAAACTAGATTACACAATAATCCGTCATTATCTCCACAAATACAAATACAAATACTGATACAACATTTAGATAATTGTAGACACTTGACTTCTATTGCATGTTACAATCTGCTGTGATACAGGAAAAGGGTATTCTGAATACCCATATAAGGGTTGGCTAATATTGGGTAGCATATATCTCTAAATTTTCTATCACAGGCAACCGAATACAACAAAGATACTAATAAATATCATATCATCAAATAGAATGAACATGTAGCGTTCATATGGAAACAACACTTGCAGTTTTGTTACATTTTACGACATATTACAAGCCAAGAAACGGGCATTGCTTCCTCGCATGCTCTGGAACCAATTTCACCAAGGTCTCGACTGGGACTCCTTTCAGTTCTGGTACACAGGCACCAATAACACAAATTCAGTTACAAGCCCAGAACTATTGATGAAAATATACGATCACCAAAGCACAAACACAACAGCCTATTCAAAAATCAACATACCGTGAGGTTTGAAGTTAAATAGTGGTGGGAGGAAACGGCCAGTTGGCAAGCGAGCATTCGGGTCACGAAGCTCATCGAAGAAAGGATGGGTCAAGCAATCTAACTGCAGCACATAAGCAACAATACAAAAATTGTATTATATACACCATCAGAGGATGAGAAACAGCCATTGGCTAACTAGATTAGAAACAATAAAGCTGCCGAATAGAAACTTGAAGAACCATTACATGACTGAGCGAAGCACTGTTTTAATTGTTTAGAAAAGATGGGTTTGAAAGGTCTACAAGAAATAGTATACTCACAGCTTGGCACCTCAGGTTTGGGGAGTATTGTAATAATCTTGATACCAAATCAACAGCTTCTGCAGGCATGCGCTTATGGAAGATCTAGTAACAGTGTAGTATGGTTAATAAGGAGATCCTAGTACATCAGTAAAATGAGCTTAAGAATAAAGCATGAAATGCTATAAGATTCGTTTATTACCTTGTGCCATGGATGTGCTTTGATTTGAGGGAATTTAAATTCGGTATAATTAGGATTCATGCACTTAATTTCTTCTCTTGTCGGAGTTCCCAGAACCTATCAGAAAAACAATAAATGGATCATTTACATGTAAGATGCTGGCATTGTGTTAAAAAGCAAGGCCACATATCCAGCTGATCAACTCATCAATTAAGCCAATTAATTTTTAAAGGGTAAAGCAGAGACAGTATCCACCATTCAACCAACATGCATTCAATAATGTTGCAACTTGAATTATTACCCAAGTACATCGAGCTCAAAAAAGTGATGCAATGCAAATAATAAAATATTTACAGCAATAATGAGGAGTTAGAAAGTCGCAAAAAATACCTTGATGATCTCAACAAGCTGATCAACTCCACTCTCACCAGGGAACAATGGCTGGGAAAAGCAAATAAATACTTCAATTAAATATACTAAATTACAAAGTTATAAGAGATCATATCAGCGGCACCAACCTGTCCAAGCAGCAGCTCAGCCAAAACACAACCAACAGACCATACATCAATAGCTGTAGTATATTCAGTTGCTCCAAAAATAAGCTCGGGTGCTCTGTAGTATCTAGAACATATATACGATATATTTGGTTCGCCTTTAACCTGTCAAAAGTTGGACCAAAATAAGCTCAAAAATAATCTACCATCTAACTGAAGACAACAGAAGGTTGAAGAGAAACTAATGAAAGATGAAGCAGTCATGCAGCAAGCATGTAACATACCAAGACTTTCGCACTTCCAAAGTCACATAATTTAACCTGGTGGGTGTGTGGATTGACCTGCATAGAAAAGCATTTCAGTTAGTATTTTCCACCCAGTAGTCTTAACAAAATAAATTGAAGTAGGGTATATGCACAATAAAATAAAGGTCACACCAATAGATTTTGAGGCTTGATATCTCGATGACAGACTCCAATGCAACGATGAATATAAGATAATGCTCTAAAGATCTGCAACATACCAACAAAATGATTACAAACACAACATGGTAAACGCTGGATAAGGAAGGGTGACCGTGACTGGCATACCTGGTATGTATAGAGCTTCACATAAATCATTGGCATCCTTTGGTTCAACTTGCTGTAATGCTTAATCACACGATGAACTGTTTCAGGAACATACTCAAGTACCAAATTCAGGTATAGTTCATCCTTTTCGGTGGTTGAAAAGAAACAGTGCTTTAAAGAGACGACATTTGGGTGATCAAGCAGTCGCATTGTTTGCAATTCCCGGTTCTTATACCTCTTGTCTTGAAGAACCTTTTTGATAGCCACAGTTTCACCAGTTTCCAAGCACTTAGCCTACAATCATAAACAATATCAGAACTAAGGCCATTGTATGCTACTATGTTGAAAAGGATAAAGTAACGCAAGTCATCTAGTCGACGAGATACATATTGACTATTGTTACCTGGAAGACAACTCCAAATGATCCATGTCCTACAACACGCTCTGCCATATAGCTTATAGTCTGAAATAATAAGATAAAAAATTACTCCAATGTAAAAATATTAAAAAAAAAAAAATTGAGAAAGAAAATGTAGAATATGATAAACCACACCATATGATCTCATAGAGCATCATCAGTTCATCACTTATTAACAATTGGTAAGATACTTGGTAATCATGACACATAAAAAAAAAAAAAACATGTTGGACTAGATAACCAGTCATATGCCAGTAACTGTAAACAGATTCTAGTTAGCATGCGGTTGAACAGGCATAATTCCAAAACCCTGAAGATTTGTTTCGTTTTTTAATACTTCAACTTCAAGGACAAATGCAACTAATCCTAATTCAAAACCATAACAACTATTTTTGTAGGGACATTTGCACACAACTGTAATATCATGCTGGTAAGAAGGTGCAAGAGTTGAATGATTTCAAAGCGCACAAACAAAATTGACAGCACACAATTAAAGTGAGAAGGTATACCTGCTTTGGCTGACCATTTCTACCACCAATAGTAGTGACAATGATATGTCCTGTCTCCGTTCCATTGCCGTCAACAACGGTGGCTTCCATTTCCTACAAGAGAAGCAAGATGTAAGCAAAGGGTCCTGAAATTTAAAATCAACCAAACATACAAAAATAAAATTAAGTGTGATGAATTAACAGAGTGAGCATCTTACTCTATCATCCCTAATTTTCATATCACTCATTTCCTCTGGCAATATATCATCAACACCAATTTCGCCATCACCAAGGGCTTCTCTAAAACCTGAAGTTGGTGCAACACCAACCGACGCCATTGCCACTGAAACCCTTTCAATTTCAACCACTCATCCACCTGCCAGAATGAAAAATTCCATCACACTCAAAAAGCATTCCTTTATTATAAAAATTGAATTTTTATCAAAAACCAAATAGACCCACATAGATCAATCAATCCCATGAAAACACCACAAACCCTAAACTGAAGATCGTTGTAATTGAACGAGAAATTACTCGATCTAAATTAACAAAACAAAATTAACGAACATAGAGACAGACAGCTATGAAAGAAAAACTAACATGAGCTACATCAGAGAGAAAATTGAAAAAACAAAATTAAGGAAGAGGGAAAAAAAAAGCATAAATAAAAATAATGAAGAAAAATTGAAGGAAGAAAATCTACTATTTGGAATGGAGAAAGAAGGGGTTGAAATTAGATCGAAAACATAAACATAAACATAAAGAAGAAAAGTACATACATACCAACGAAACGAAACCAAAGCATGTGTTGTGAATGTTGTGTGATGTGAGGGACAGTTCTCTGCTTTTTTGTGTGGTCTGCTATAATGCGCTGGTGACAGTCAAGGAAGAAACACAAACACCCACTCCAATTATTATTATTATTATTATTATTTATTTGTCAGGTGAATAAAAAAGAATATAAAAAATAAAGAGAAGGTTAATGAGTGTCCTTAGAGTATTAGTTAAAATGTTAAAATTAGTAAGTTTGCATAAAAATGATGTAATTATTGTTTAGACAAAAAGAAAAACTTACATTTTCAATATAAAGTTCCTAATAAAGAATTCTTCAACCAATCCATTTAGGGCACCGGTAAAAAAAAAAAAATGAATGTATAGTGTGAACGTGAATGGCTTGGTTACCTAAACTTTTGACCGTTCAAACTTCAATGTTCAATGAAATTGTTGTGACCAGTGTGTGTATATGAGTTAGTAAACAATTATTTAATTCACCACAAGACTAACTAGAAGGAACGTAACATGGATTATATTTTGTTTTTGGCGCCTTCATTTACCACATTATGACAACATTTATGTGAATAAAATTTCCTATATGTGACACAATAATGCTTGGATAAGATGACATGGATATCTTATAACTTAACTAAAATTTTGGGTTTGAATTCAGTCTTGAGTATGCAGTAATGTTAAAATTTTTGGAAAGAGTTTGCTGCCCATTTGAGTCCCATAAACTTAAGGATTAATCTTCGTAATTGCGCACAGAAGATATATGGTTTACGCTATAAAAAAAATTCCAATATGTGACAATGTTAATCAATCATATCTACACTTTACTAAATTAGATAGTAGTTATGTTTCTAAATATAAGTTACACATGTTTAGTTATGTGTTGACAAAATTTAATTTTGAGTGAATTGATTATAGCTTAAAGTGAGTTGAAGTTACCATAATTTATGTTTGAATACATTTATGTGCAAGTGAGTTGAATAATAAATTTAGATGATATGTACAAGTGAGTTGAATAATAAATTTAAATGGTAAAATCGATTATATAATCAAAAGTTTCAAGTGGAATCAAATTTTGAAACCAAACATAGGTTTAGTAAAAAAAAACAGTTTCGCTTACAAAAATTAACACGAATCTCTTTCAAAATTATGAATCAATTATATTTTTACGAAAGTATCTAAAATTAATTTACTGTTTTTGATTTCGTTGTTTGACGAAAACTTTAATGGAAAGTTAATTTTGACCAATGCTTCATTGCTTCTAGTCTAAACTCAGGTGTCCCCTATTACTAAGGATCTTGATATTTATCTCGGGACCCCATGATCCATTAGAGAGTTTCCAAACATTCTTTTTTAATGATCGTTGGCATGATGAGGCATAAATTGTCAAGTTGAAAAGCTATTCATCTGTTCTTGGTTGGTAGGGTAACTCTTAATAGTGTTGTCTTCTGAGTTATCTTGGACGTTATGCAAACCACTACAATTCCATTTTTTATTTGCGAGGAGACGGTTTAAAATTGCGGGAATTTCATTTGGGACAACTTGGTGTAAAAGAGAAAATGTACTTTTGAAACAAATTTGACAACCTAACTATAAAGGTCGTCCAGGCATTAGAAATCTTGAGTTCATTAATCAAACTTATATGATCAAGTTGGTTTGGAGTATAATTGCTTATTGTTATACTGAAGGATTATTTTATGCATGTATTTAATAATGTGTTGTCACGATAATTAATAAATATGACAACACATATATGTTTATATTCTTTAATTAACGTGTCAACACATTATCTGATGCATGTATAAAATAATTGTACACTGACAATATATACTAGTTAAATTCTTAGATTTTTTTGGGCTAAACGTTTTTGTGCTCGTCACATTGTCAGTGTAGCAATTCTTATCATGTGTGGAGAGCCAAGTTTGTATTTCGCTACTAGTGATTCGAAGCGTCTATTAGGAGCGGCGATTTGGAGAATGTATGAGGGTAAGTCGATATTTCAAAATATGTTTCGTATTTTAAAAAATGGGAAATGTTAACTAGCAAACATCAAAAATAGCAAAACTCGACCCAAAGAACAACATTGTAATAGTACGGGCCAAAAAAACTCGACCCAATCATTCTCTAAGTCGTTAAATAGCAAAACTCATCAAAAATATGGCATAAAGGCTCAATAAAGGAACCAAATTCAAGTCCAACAAGGTGACCACCTCGTCTTGTAGCATGGTGCAATACATGATTTACCTTCTGCACTACCTCAAGAGACATTATGTCTCGCAACGATGCGCAACATATGATAAGAAACTTCTGAATTAGACTAAATATATGTATCACTGGCCTTTGAGTGTCCCTGAGGGTTAGCTGTAATAAATATACTAGGTTGTGAATAAGGAGAAAAAGGTACATGTTGTATATGGATCAATTGAGCTTGTGAAGGTTTTGTCATTGCAATAATTACACTACAAAAAACGCGCATGGATTGCGGCGGTTTTTTTGCTATATTGCGGCGGTTTTGAACCTCCGCAGAATGTTTTGCGGGAGTTTTGAAAATTCCCGCTTATACTAATCCCACAAATTATCTGCGGGGGTTTTTTGCGACCCCTGGTATTCATATCAAAAACCTCCGCAATATGAGTGTTTTATTTGTGGGAGTTTTTAACCTCCTTAGATACATTGTTTTTTTTTTTTTGAAATTTCCTTTTTGTTTGTTTTCTGGGAGTTTTTAACCTCCTCTAATAAAATGATATAATTTTTTTTTTCTTTGTCTAAGCTACACTTATTTTTAATTGCAATTTAATGGTATTGTAAGATTTAAATTTTATCAATACATGACTCAATTCAAAAATAAATATGTTCAATAACTTAAATATTGTAGTCCAAAATACCCATATATAATCTAATATCAATTGTGACATTGTGACAATACAAAACATAATTAATAATAGCATAAAATATGTCTTCCTCTAAAAGGGATATCATCATAACAAAACATAGAGTCAATATCTCTTGTTCTACCATTATATATAATCTAAAAAACATCAGATGTTGCTTCCACCACATGATCCTCTTCCGTTCAAAGGCGAATTAGGCTCACTTGCAAGATCTGAAGACTGAAATTAAAAAAGAAAACACTTAATTAGTTAAAATATTTGACAAGATTTGCCATATCAAATTTAACCTGCCCACTAGGCTAATTAAGTTTAGCCAGGTGTAACTTCAGGTAGATTTTTACTCAGAAATAATTACACTATATGATCAAGACTAATAGCATAATTGAAATGTCCAATTTATCAATACTACCAACTATACATTATCACCAAATTAAAATCGCACCTTTTCATCAGCATCATTCAATTACACTGGTGCCATGAATAAATTGGAAAGAAATATACCTTTAGATGTACTATCCTTGAAATCTTTCATTCTCAGCATTTGAAGCTGGGTCTCTATTTGCCTCTCGTCTTCTTTTGGTTGAATCAGCACTGCATTTGCTGCCGCTGCTGTTTTTATCTGTATTGTAGTATTCGTTTATGGTTTTCTCAATGGCTTCCATTAACTGATCCCCATACTTGCTTACTTTAGTCCTGCGTTTTACCAAAATGTCAACGAAAGCTGGTTCGGTAACAATGAAAGCTGAAATTGAGACCAGAGAAGGCTGAAACGAAAATTCAGCTGAAACTGTGGTCAACTTAAAATATATTTGAGTCTTACAACATCGACGCCCTAATCTGGAAAATGATATCATATTCATATAAGCCCTCACAAACAAAAGAAAAACGAACTTTCATGTAAAGTTGTTTAACCAGTGAGCATTGGCACTCTAATTCACAAATTTAAGCAAGAAATAGCTTGATAAGATGGGCGAAACTCAATATAATTCTTTGCCCACCAAACAACACATTGCAGACCTTTGGCTCATTTACCTGAAAAACAAGTTAAAGCATTAGACAGCTCACATTTACTGAAATATAATTGCGGAAAGTAACTAAAAAGCTATAGCAGACATTTAAAGCACAATAAGGACATTATTTTTTTGGAATAAAATTGCACCATACGAACATATTAAAGTAGACTGAGTCTTTAAATATGATTTCATTCAACTAATCAATGCAAAAATACCCATTCCAAATGCCACTGTAGCACGTTGATCAAGATTCATGTTCCCATGATAAAATGCACATATATGCCCACATTCCTGAACAATGCACAAAACGAGATAATAAATTCATAAACCATACAATTAGCGGTCACCTTTGCATTTACACAAGACTGAGAGTGCAGGAAGGTCACAAGACTACAGTCATAGTTCATCACATCACATAATCATGCAGAAACAATGAAACACAAACAAGAAAGAAAAGCTAGAACACACAAGAAAATCACAGACAGTACATCACATCAATCCTTCAAATCAATTTAACACGTATGGAGCGATGAGAAGACCAACCTGTAATTTTTCAGCAACCTTTTCACAGTCCATTCGTGAGAGACAATAGATGATGCCACATTCATCAAAATGATTTTCCCTAATAAATTTGTCAATATCCTCCAAACACCAGTTGGTCTTGTGGACAACGGAATACCTGCAATGTTCAGATCAAATGTGATTCATTTATTCAAGGTTTAGTAAGAAGTTGGTACTTGTTTAGCACACCATAAGTTTGGGCGATTAAATCTGTGAAAACTGAATATATTTCAAAGTTCTAAATAATTTACAACCACTAATGTGTTTATATAGGCTAATGTAACTCGATGGGCAAGACTACTAAACTAATGGGCCCAATACTCATAACCATTAATAATAATTAAAATAAATTATTTACAACAAAATCTTTGCAGAAAAATAATGCAGTTAACGAGACCGGGTGCTTGCACAACATCTTTTACACTAGCTGTTTCTGTAGCTTTTAAGCCTAAAACAGGAGTATTTGGGAATTTCTTTTTCAATACACCAAGCCCCTGAGAGAATTAGAGAATTGGTTATAGTTTAAACAATATAGCACATGCTATTGCATCAAGTGGTAAGGTATAAAAGCTTGAACCTGATAACTTGGTCTGAAATCATGCCCCATTGGCTGCCAGTGAGCTTCATCAATTACAATCCTTGAAAGCAACTCACGAACCTGTAAACTCTCCAAGTGTCGCAGATATGCACTCAGTTTACAATAAACAATGTGTTATGAAATGAAAAACATGGATCTTAAGTGGAAATGCGTATATACCAAGAAAAAAATGTTTCAAAGAGTAAGCAATTATTAACAACGACACTTACTTGGCAACCTTTTCGGGTGTCACATATAACAACTTGTATTTACAATAATCAGAATTAAGTTTTCTGAGGATCTCCTGCTGTTCAGTCCATTCCATATTTGCACTTAAGTGAGCTGCAGGTACACTTGCCTATTGCCAAACCAGAAGGAGCAAATAAGCATACATCTATGAGAAAAATATGTGAAGAATGAAAGCATATTACTTGAAAATTACTAATACCTGCAATAGGTGCATTATTTGATCTTGAATAAGAGACACAAGGGGAGAAATTACTAATTTTATACCAAGATTAATAAGAGCTGGTAGCTGCATCAATGACTGTCTAAACTTGTAAGATCACAGTAAAATCTAACTTTTCCATTAATACATAGGAAATTGATCTTGCATAAAATGACATGTGTGAGCAATTGGGTGCAGAGGATTGCAATGCAATATTAACATTGTAACAAAGAAACACTTCTATTTTCCTTCACTTCTAAACACTTCTAGGCCAATAAACATAAACATCTAGACACTGTGCATATCATAAGTAACAACCAGAAAATCAGATCAGCAAAATCACAATCCTAATCCCCAAATCCCCAATTCAGAACAACCAGAAACAAATGGCTCAACAGAACAAGAAACCCTAATACCCAAATCCCAATTCGCATTTACTGTTCATCAAGCGAATCTCCAGATGAAGGAGGATAGAGATTTTAAACCCTAATCCTCAAATGATACAACAAATTGACAAAGGCATGAGAATTGAAAAAGGATGAAAATACCTTTGAATATGCGTGAAGCTTCGATTGAGGAAGACAAACGGATGCAGAAGCGGATGCGTGAGAGAGAGAGAGGGAAGCTTCGATTGAGGAAGACAAACGGATGCAGAAGCGGATGCGTGAGAGAGAGAGAAGCGGATGCGTGAGAGAGAGAGAAGCGTATGCAGAGAGAGAGAAGCTTTTTTTTGTTTTTCTTTGAGAGAGAGAAGCGTATATGAAAATAAAGGAGCGCGCACATGAAAATAAGCCAGCGGGAGAGTGAAAAAAAATGGAAAAAGGCACTTTAACTTGTGTGGGTTTTCAAACTGCCGCAGAATAATATTCATAAACAGCCCGGGTTCTCTTTTTAACTAATTTGCAGGGGTTTTCTGCAACCTCCCAAAAAAAACCGCCGCAAAAGAGCGCGTTTTTTGTAGTGTTAGATGGCTTCGAGTAATAACACTTTTCTAACCTTAGTTCCCTTGAATTCCTTAAATGGAAGAGTTGATAGAATTATCACCTAAATTTGTTCGCATGGTCTCGTACTTGTTAAACCTCATAATGAACCATGGGTTTAACAACGTCAACAAGTTGCCGAGAGACATAATACACGATGTCATGTATCCCCGTCTGTATATGATGTCCAACAAAAGAAGTTTTCATTACTAATAAGGCCTTAGGTGGATTAACCGATGATTCAATAAAAACACTATTTGGACTCACAAATGTTGGCATTCCTAATGTATGTGGATGCTCGTTCGGTATTTAATTGCTTAATCTCTTGGATGCAGATGATGGTTAATCCATAATGTTGATCTCATGAATTGAATTTTTTAGTGGTCCTGGCAGTAGCTTCCCACTGAGCATGCCAAATTTGTTGTTGAACTTGAAAGTTACTAGAGTTATCAGTTAATTACTCTCACCAATGATTCTCTTTCTTCAAACGATTAAGATGTAAAAGGAACCATGTCTCTCGGTTGTGGGTTCCTTAACTACATCAAAAACTATTAAGTATTGTTTTGTGTGTGTGTGTGTGTGTGTGTGTGGTGGGGGGTGGGGGGTTGAACTGCTAAACTGAGAAATAAATAAATGAAAGATAAATGTTGAAAGGTCAAATGATAAAAATGTGTAAAATAGTTTGCTTGATTGATTATGTGTGTATAAAAATGTACATTTTAATATTTAGAGGTAAACATAAGTGGCCTATTGGCCAAAACGACGTGGCATACAAAAACCAACCTTGCTCGGTTTTTTACACGGATAATGTGAGTTTTTCCATCTGTGAGGGGTACGTACGTAGTGCCCTACGTTTGGCCTTAGTCTTCCACTTCGAGGCATGTTTCCGTTGATGTTATTTACACGTGCACAACTTTCCCTTAAAATTTATGGCTTTGTGATTGAAGCCTTCTTCGTTCGGTGTCACTATAAACATAAAACACGAGTTAAATTTCTAGTTGTCCAATTTTACTGAGTTTTGACCAAGTTTGATATGTTTACGACCTTCATATACCTCGGTAGACTTGAGAAAGATTCTACCAACTCACATTCGACTGTATTTACACCCGTATAACCCGCCATCAGTTGAGGGAAACTTATCTGACCCTAAATTGTATGTCTGCCAATTTCAGTTCACATGTCATTTATTTTTAGGTGTAAACAAAATTATATGGTAAAAAAATATCAAAGTTTGAGCAGATCATTTTTTCCTTCTTCTAAGTTCTTGGTCCAAAATTTTAAGTTTATAAATTGTTGGGCACTTATGCTAATACACACACACACACACAAGTATTTGACCTTTTTTTTCATATATTTTCTCTTCTAAAGTAGTCATATTCAATTCATTATGAAACACTAAATATGAGCACCTCTCTCAGAGACGTTATTTGGATCTTGGTTCGTAGGAGTTTAGCCCTTTTTATCCTAACAAATATACAATACATTATATTAAATCAAAACCCTAGAGAAAAATTAGGTTTTGCCTTTTTCAACTCGTTTATTCTTGTTATTCATTGGTCCCTATTTGCTTCTAGCCTTATTAAGTATGTGAGGAAGAGCAAAATAAAAATATCTACTGTATTCCACAAGAAACTCATTTAACTCTTTAATTGTTTTTGAGAAAAACACTGTAATAAAAATCCTATTATACGAACGTGTCTTTGTTCAAAAACAATATATTCTTAAAATTTAAAATGGTCCCGGCGGGGCTCGAACCCGCGACCTTCGGCTCATAAGACCAACGCTCTAACCAACTGAGCTACGGGACCATTCATTCATCAAATCTGCATTTAGATATTTATTCGTATTTCCATAAATTTAAACTTTTTTTATTTGCTTCCGTTAAATCGTGGAGCTATCAGAAGGGGAAGAGTATATATACAGTTACGCGGTGGAAATAGGCCGGGCCGAACTGAGCTTTGCTTAAATAGGTCAGACCTAGTTGAAAAAATTAAAGTCTAAGTCTGACCTATTAGCCTGTCAAAAACTTTATTTTAAGTCTGACCTGACTTTTTTAAAAGTTCGGTCTGACCTATTAGCCTGTCTAAAAGCCTAATTCGTACTAATAATTTTAAATATAACATTTGACCTATTTATAAAAAAACTAATAAACATATAATTTTTTAAAATGCTAATAAGTCAATAAAATTTTGTAAAACATGTACATCCATTTTCCCCAACTTTATTAGCATATATATATTGCAAGTATATCCAATAAAATTTTGTAGAGTTACCACATCTATTTTGTAGAGGTTAATATGCGTGTATTATATAATGTATTTTGTAGAGGCTAATACGCGTGTATTATATAATGTAGTATATATAATTACACATATATGTGCCGGCCTGATAGGTCAAGTAGGCTTTTTTTATAAGTCTTAGTCTGACCTATTTAAATTAATGAGCTTTTTAAAAAGCATGAGCCTAACCTATTTAATAAACGAGTTAGGTCGAGCCGAACTTTAAGTAGGTCAGGCCATAGACCTCTGACGGGCGGCTGGCCTATTCCCACCCCTATTGTAACATCCAGGATCGGCATCTGGGCCCCCGCGATCCCCCACGATGTACTCATGGACTTCTCCACCCCCCATGTGGAGTTTCATGCCTTCCGTGGGAATCGAACCGTGTACCTGGGGCTTAAGTACAAGTTACATGCATTCCCACTACCAATTAAGCTACTAGCTCAATTGGTAGTGGGAATGCATGTAACTTGTACTTAAGCCCCAGATACACGGTTCGATTCCCACAGAAGTTTTTTGTAACACCCGGGATTCGGATTCGGGATTCGGCATCTGGGCCCCCGCGATCCCCTGCGATGTACTCATGGACTTCTCCACCCCCATGTGGAGTTTCATGCCTTCCGTGGGAATCGAACCGTGTACCTGGGGCCTAAGTACAAGTTCTTTGCATTCCCACTACCAATTGAGGCTCAATTGGTAGTGGGAATGCAAAGAACTTGTACTTAGGCCCCAGGTACACGGTTCGATTCCCACGGAAGGCATGAAACTCCACATGGGGGTGGAGAAGTCCATGAGTACATCGCAGGGGCCCAGATGCCGAATCCCGGATCCAAATCCCGAATATTACACCTATATAGTTAGGAAACTTGAACTAATTGCAACATGTTTTATCAATGGATTTTTTTAGTAAAAAATTATTTTTGTCCAAAAATAAAATGAAATTTAGTCTGATTCATTATATAAAAAATTTAAATTTCAATAATTTGTTTTGTTGGTAAAAATTGGCACTGTAAATAATTACTTATAAAATCGAGGAGGAAATTAATTAGATAAAATGATTCAATCAAAGGAAAATGAAAAGTAGCTCATCTCCGACACAACCTCAAATTGCACTTGGTGATCACATGTGGGTAGTTATGAGAAGGATTAATGTCAATCTCTTGTTGATGGTGGTGGTTAGGGCTGGAAATGAACCGAACCAACTTGATTATAGTTTGAAATTCGACTCGATAATTAATCCGTTGAATTTGATTCATGAACCTAACGAGCTGAACTTGAGCTGAAAATTAAGTTCGTTAATTAAACGTCTGAACTTGAGTTGCATATAGTTCGACTCGTTAGGTTCATGAGTTGGCTCGATTATATATATATAATTATATATAATTGATTTTATATATTTAAATCAATTTGAGTTTGTTTTTAAAACTTTTTATTTACCAAATTAATTAAATATTAAAAAGAAAACTTAGAAAATGTTTGGGTTACATCAATGGATCATTATGAAGCATATAGGAAATACAAACTTTAACTTTTCTTTAAAAAAGTAACATTAACTTTTATCATGCTTTGATATCCTTTGATCATTCACTTTCATACTACCAAAAACTAAATGCTTCATCTTTATCCGGGAGGGCAAATGAAGAAAATTGTTTCATCTTCACCAAGTAGCAAGATTAGTAAGGCTCGATCAAAGAAGAAAATTGTTGCTCTCCATTTCTCTTAAGGTATTTGTTTCTAAATTCTAATCAATTTTTTTGTGTATTTTTACTTTCCTTAGTTTGTCTCTCTTATTGTGGTGTTCTTATATTGATTATTGAGTGATTTAGAGTATAATTTAGGTGGGTTTGTTTGGAGATTTTTGGATCCAATGGTAGTGTTTAACATAGAAAAAATGGTAGTTTTCCCTCTTTAAATTCTTATTCAAAATGGGTTAACTTATTGATAGGATTAGAAATTTAGAAAGCCATCTTACGAGCAAAAGCAAATCTAGATTTCTGAAAAATTTAGTCTACTTATTTAATTGATTTATGGGGTATATACAATGAGAATTAGTTCCCTTTATTCATCCCTTAGAAAAAGGATAACGTGTTCAACTAGGTGGTTGTAATGAGAATTAGTTACCTTTAGTTACAATGAGAATAAGAATTAGTTACCTTTAGTCCATGCAACAGACTCCTAAATTTTAGCTCTTAATTCTACTAGGTAGTTGTAGTTCAAGTGAGGTGGAAATGATCCTCCAACCACTAAGATGTTATACGGTTCCTTTGGCTCTTTTTAGAATTGAACTCTTTCACTTTACTTTGCCTAATTTCACCATTGTGTTGGCATGTGTCTGTGTTGTCAGTATGTATCGTAACACTTATTCTCTCTTTTTTTTGGGTTAACTTGTTATGTATTGTGTAGTACAAATATATTTCTATTTTATAAAATCATAAAGGTTTTAATTTTGTAGAGATGTCATGTAGTACGTCAATTGAATCATTGGGAGGTTCATCACCAAATGATGGAGAAGAGTGCTTAAGTTTGTTGAATCCTATCATTGATTTAGATGCAAATACAAATGAAGAACCACTAACAAATGAAGCAACACTGGCAAATGAAGTTGGGAATGAAGAGAATGCCGAGAACAACGATGTTGTTATTCAAAAGGCTAAGAGAAAGAAAACTTCTCCAGTTTGGAATCACTTCAAAGAAGTGGAGTTAAGGAATGGAACAAAAAAAAATGGCAATGTTTACATTGTAAAAGAAATTATGTTGTTGTTGTAAGTGGATCAACTAGCCATTTGAAGAGACATTTAAGGGAAGTATGTCATGTTTACAAGAAGCTAGCAGCACAACAACAAAAATTAAACTTGAAGCCAACAAAAAGCATGATTGATGAGAAGCTTTCTGGACCACTACTTATGAATCCAAGTGCTAAGTATGATCATGAGAGACAACGAGAAGCCACTGCACATTGGGTTATGATGCATGGACATCCATTTAGTATTGTTGAGGAATAAGGTTTTCTTCTTATGATGAAATGTTCTAACTTTTCGTATGAGAAAATTAGTCGAAAAACATTGAAGAATGATTGTGTTGCTGTCTATGAATCTGAAAGGAAGAAGTTAAAGTCAACTTTGAGGACATTAAATAAGATTTGCTTGACCACAAATTTATGGAAGTTGCAAAATCAAAAGATAGAATACACGGTGCTAACTGGCCATTTCATTGATGCTGATTGGGTTTTGCAAAAGCGCGTTCTCAGTTTTGTTCATGTTCCTCCTCCTCGACGCGGTGTTGATATTGCTGATGCAATCTTCAAATGTCTCAAAGAATGGGATCAGGAACAAGCCTAAAGTAATATATTATCTCTTGATCATTATATATAGTTTAATCTTTCAAAAATAGTGTTGGTGATTTATTGATATTTTTTATTAACAGGTGGAGCAGGTTCCGACAGAAATCACTTTATTCTCTTGATGTTAAGTAGGTACGTTCTTTATTTTTCCATTTAATTGACAAGAAAATATTGTGGAACTATATCAGTATGATTGTTTCATTTGATGATCATTGTTCTTGACTTATATATAAAACTTCTCTAAGTTGAATGTACTGTTTGGAAATATAGCATTTTATAAATATAGCATTTTGAAAATATAACAGTTTTGAAAATATAGCATTTTTTAGAAATATAGCATTTTCCTTCAAATTTACCTCATCCTTTATAGGTTCTAGAAAAAGTCCAGAATCTTTTATTGTGCTGCTGTTAGCAACTATAGTTGTTCCTCTTTTGAGTTGTTTATTGATATGTAGACTTTTTTAGGATGTTGATCAACTTTCTTTTTCTTTTGTTGTTTAGAATTGTTGTTGTTTTGGAGTCCACATCATGTGTGAAGTTTGTTGCTGTGAAATGAGTACAGATTAAGTTGAAGGTTGTTGCAACTGTGGCTGTCATAACTGATACAATTTTGTGTTGAAGGGGTTTTCTATTGGAGTATGGAATCCGAGAAATATGTTGAGAATGATCTCACTTCTAATAATTGAATTTTGTCGGGTTTCTTTTTGCCCCTATTATGTGTATCAGATATTTTTCCGCATATTTTGAACTTTGTATAATTTGTGTCTATCCTTTGTATGTCTGTAGTAACTTTTATTTTAATTCAAAATTTGATTTTTTTAAAAAATAAAAAAATTAATATAAAACGGTCAAAGATCGATAAAAAAATTTGATAAAAAAATTGGACTTTATGTGAGTTGAGAAAACGAACTGAACCGAACTGTTTGTGAACCTTAACCGAGTCGAACTCGAGCAGAAAAAAGAGTTCGTGTCGAACTCGAGTTGAGTTTCGAGCTGAACCAATTCTTATCGAGTCGAGTCGAGCCCAGACGAGTTCGACTCGACTCATTTCCAGCCCTAGTGGTGGTGCTATTGAATTGACTAACGATGACAAGAAAAGGAACATAGTCCTTTCCTATGAATTATATATACACACAAACGTCGGATACCACATGGATACCGGCAATACCAATAATATAATTTGAAAAAAATAACATAGTTCTATGTAAAAATTGAACACGAACACACATTGGACATTGAACACACATCGAAAATGAGTGCTAAAGAGGTAATATATCATCTCATAAGAGGATGCTTTGTAATCCCTTGTGTGTATGCAAAATTGGATTACACATGAAAACAAGGTAATAATTGTTGCAATAATATATTTATTGAATTAAGTTTGCATTCAATCTAACCAACAATTTGATTTTATGTTCTAGCCACTTTTGGTAAATACATTTGAAAGATAATGTAAAATTATCAATACTATAATAATTTTGATGATGATGTAAAGTTATCGAAGAATTTCGTGTTATTAATTGTGCCTATAGCCTCATAATCACAACTAATAATGTATCATTTTTTTTGTGAATAATAGGACTTCTCTAAAAAAAATCACCTTAGGACTTGCAAGTTCGTAAATTATTGTTTTGAGAGTTTATTGTAATATGTCCTCATTTGGAATGTTTTGAGTTGGTAAAATATTTCAGTTTATAATATTTTGTGATACAAATTGGAAGATAGTCGAATGAATTTTTAATTGAATCACAAGCATAATAATGCTATAAAGTTTGTTATTTATTGGTTTATTTTAGTTAAATAAATGTGTGCAAGAAATTCAAATATTTTACCTAGTATATCCAACGAATAGATACATCATACCCACAAAGGTACGACTACTACACCCCACCCTAACCATAGTCACCCCTAAAAATAAACAGCTTCAATTGAATTTAGCATGGTAAAATACTAGTCATTACTGATGCTGCTTTCCAATTCCTTTTTATAGAAAATCTATCGCTGTATCAGTTGAGTAGTTGCACAACATACACACTATAACTTGGAAATATAATTAACTCCTCTCCTCTGTCAACGCAATAAAGATTTTTAAGGACCCTCTCTCTGAATATTTGTTGGGCCATTCATTGATACTTCAACGGTGATAGTAAATGTTCATAAAATTTGCTTAATGGTTTTCACCAACGCAGATGGTTTGACATAATGTCTAAGTATTACCCTAAATTGCAAGATGACAGATAATGTACTCCCAAACTGAGGACTGGAAATGATCATTAATAAGAGCAGGCTTGGTTGGTTGGGTTTACTTATTGGAACATTTACAACAACAAAAAATACAAGTGTGTCACATATACGATCTATTGCAATTTGCATCAATCAGCGTGATACAAATTAGAATTCAAAAACTGTTTGGGAAAACCCAAAACAAACCAATTAGGACAACATTATTGATGTTTTAGAACATAAATTTAAAGTTGTATTGGTGTTACACATTATCAACACTCTCTAATCTTAGGATCTACCTAAAATGCTTGAGATCCAAGCCCATATATTGTGTGTAAAAATGGGAGGGATTATTTGATTTTTGTCATCCCTTGACTTGAGTACTTCTTGTACTCAATTTTATATATATTTGTACTTCTCCTTTTTTTTATTAATATATAATATATTTGCCATTCAAAAATAATATACTCCCTCCGTCCCAAAATATAAGCAAAAATTGGTCAACAAAAGTTAATGTATTTGGTTCAAAATTTGTATCAAATACATCAACTTATGTTGACTCATTTTTGCTTATATTTTGGGACGGAGTAGTATTGTGTATGTAAAAGAATGAGCAGAATTCTTCAGTACCCTATAATTTTGTTAGATAACTGTACCTTGTAGCTATAATTAATTCAAAATTTAAATCACTTCAAAATAATGAATATAAGAAAATGAAAATGGTCCTCTAAGAAAAATGAAAAATGACATTAAATGATTGGATATATTAGATATCATTTCCAATCAATTCTAAGGTGCCCGAGTGTTCACCATAGAATAAATAGTTATTTAATACTCCCTCTGTCCTAAATTAAGTGAGTCATTTGCTCATTTTACATTTATTAAGAAAAATGTATAAGTGAAGGAGAGAGAAAAAAGTTTTAAGTGCTCTGGTTAAGTATTTGTGCATTTTCCATTATCATAAATGCAAAGTGGAATATCTTAAATTGAGAGTGATGAAAGTGATATTAATTAAAGTTATAATTGGAAAAAAGTAATTAATATTGCATTGAAAAGTGAAATGAGTCAGTTATTTTAAGACAATATTTTTTTACAAAAAGATCGCTTATTAAGGGACGGAGGGAGTATTTTATTTGGTTGAACCATACACATAATATGATATAAAACATAAACGATTAAAAGTTATCATATGATTTTTTGTGTTTTTTTAGAGGAAACATTAAATGATTTGTTGTGGTTGTGATATATTTCTCTGAATGCGAGTACAATTGTCATTAAAGCAAGAAAAGAAATTTGATGAAATTTCAAATGTTGTCATATAAAAGTATTGTATTTACATAAAGGCCACATTGAAATTAAAGGCCTTGGCAAGTGAGAGTAGTATAAAAGAGGGAATGTGTAGTACCATTCTTCTCTCAAAATATACCTAAGTATTCCAAAGTAAGAGCAAGATTAGAGTACTTTAGAAAAGAAAAATGGTGAGAGTTGCAAAGGTGTTGGTGATGTTGTGCATTGTGTTGGTTGTCCTTGGTTCAGATCATGTGGAAGGAGCTGGAAGGTTGCTGAAGGAGAGTGTGAAACATCCTGAAACTTTCAATATGGGAGGAGGGAATGGGATACTTCCCAGCAGCCCAGGTAACTTTGCTGCAGGTGTAAACTATGGTCCTGATGGGTTAAGGTTTTGCACCTTCCCTGGTGGCTGTACCAGTGGCAATACTTTTCCCACTATCCCTGGAACTCTTGGTGGAAATGGAAATGGAATTGGAGCTGGATTCTTACCACCACATCCATAGAATACAACAAACTTGAAGCTGCTAAGGGAGTGCTTCTAGCTTGGTTAAAAGAGTGTGTGTTAGTATTTCTTAATGCTAAGTACGTAGTAATAACTAGTAGTAGAACTTGTTTAATTAAGTTTGATTTTCCTTTTGGTATTTGTGTCTTAATTAGGTTTGTTTTCATCTCATGGATCATGGGTGTTATATTGTCACTTTCTTTGTATTTGGCTGTTGCTCTGACCTTCAACCTTACTAGGAATATTTTATTATATTATATATTAATTACTATTATTATTACATTATGGTGTCTCAGCTACTATATATTATATGAATGCCAAAATTTGTTTAGATTATCATTATGAATTAAGAAGCAAGATAACGATCGACATATGATTTGCCTTTTATATTTTATTTTCTTGTTCAATTATATTGAATTGAACAGACTTTTTCTTTTGTACAAAAAATGAACTTTTTAATTCTTGTTGTGGAAGCCCGGATATTGCGGATGTGATAAGATACGATACGACAAAGATATGTTAATAAAGTTTGTATAATAAAACTTGTATGCATATAAAATACTTGAAAAAAATAATATTTTGTGATCAAAATACAAATAATAGTCTTAAAACTCAATTCATATTTGTTTTTTCTTGTTTTATTAAACACACATCGATCGTTTAGGTTATTGTCTCAATCATGATTACAAAGATGTCATAAACTTCTACTTTACAAGGATATCGTTCAACATCATTGATGTTTAAGCAATTTTCAGGTATCGATTACGGCGGACCACCTATGAAGTGGTTCACCGTGGAATTTGCCATCATTTATGAATTTAGCTACATGTTAAGTAACTTTGGTCAATAAACACTATGGCTGTCACACAATTACATTGAGATACACATGCTAAACAAATGCCATGTATCAAAACCCACCCTGCAGCATACATACCATGCGCTACACAACATAGGAAAATCAGAACCTGCAACTTGGTGCAATATGATAATTCCATATGAACACAACATATACACAATTAATTTATTTAGCTAGGTACGCAAGTGTTCCATATAGTTGTGGCTAGGCTGCATTCTCATGAGTTATGTGTCCCAGTTAAATACGGTTTGGACCTGCAGAAAAACCAGAACTTGCAACATATAAACTCCACCAGAAGAAAAACTCTCTAAGCAATTTACCACCAGCATCACCATACATCCGCAGAGTTGGTCGCAAAATCACCATCTGATCGAATTCTAACTGTTCCAGGTCACAGCACCGGCAAAAATTCGTCATTGTTGCAGCACAAATCAACCACTGTGCAGACAAAAAAGGCGATTAGTCCACCAATCAGAAAAAATTATGCTTTTATTTCTCCCCTCCCAACTAACGAACCAAGGCCAAGCCAAACATTTTATACGTTCTACCACCTCCGAAATGTTCACAACTTTTCCATTGAAGAGAATATCATTTCGTTCAAGCCAAATACACCACTGTTGCTAGCCAAATTAAGTGCGATACTTTTTTGCTTTTCTTTCCTTACAGCCATAATTGAAGGCCAAGAAATCACCCACCAACTCGTCTCCCCGTCCTATTATTTTTTATATTCCATAAGGTACAATTAAAGAAAGCACTCTAAAAAAATTGATCTAGTTACTTCTAAGAATTTCTCTCGGACTCATGACTGGGATGCTCCCACTAAAAAGAAAGCACTCTAAAAGAACTTCACTTTACATTTTTTGATCTAACTCATATACAATGTTTTTTGAGACCAAGCATTTACAGACTACAATAGATACAAGAAGTGACAACTGTTGTGTACCTTAAGCTAAGAAAAATGATAACAAAGCTAAAACTTGTCATACTTGTAACTAACTAAAATCTGATTCATCGATTGATTTCAACATGCTTAAGCAGAAGAAATCTCAATCTCAGCCCACCGAAGTGGAGAAAGTTTTGGAACTACAATTTCAGGCGACATTTTTGTTCTCTCTCTCAATCTTTCACTGACTTCCTTCATCGTCGGTCTCTTGTCCGAATCCGGATCAACACAAACTCTTATCAATTCAGAAACTTGTTCCACCTGTTCTTCTTGGTAAGATGCTAGACTTGGATCCACCATTTCCTTAAGAGGTTTGTCCCATTTTAGATAATGTGATGCCCAGTTTTCATGTGAGCTATTATCGACCAAATAAGGAATTCGACCGGTAACTATTTCAAATAATAAAACACCAAAGCTATAAACATTACTTGATGGACTTGCTGATTGCATCATGTCAATGTGTTTTCTACCATCAGGTTTCTTTTCAGATGAATCTATTTCGTTGGAGAAACTCAAATCCGAGATTTTCGCGGCGTGGTCATCGGTTAGCTGGACGGATGAAGAATTCAGGTTAGTAAGGACAACAGGAGGGTCCAATCCATGCATATGTTGTAGGCAGTAAGCCATGCCCATTGCAATTCTAAGTCTTGATCCCCAGTTCAAGTGCTCACCTTCTTTTACTGGAATTTCAAACATGATCAAATGCATCAAACTTATATACAAAAGGCATTATAAAAAAATGGTTTAAATGTGTTTTTGGTACTTGCAAATTTACCACTTTTTTCTTTTGGTCCCTCTAATTTTACTGTTTTGTTTTTTATCCTTATTGTTTTATTTAAGTCCTTCAAAACTTGTTCATTTTAGAATCAGTATATGGAATATTACACTCATATTACAAAGACTGATTCCAACATAAACAAATTTGACTGGAACTAAAACAAAACAACAAGGACTAAAAGTAAAAAGTGGTATATTTGCAAGAATTACAGATAAAAACAAAAACTACATGGACCAAAAGTAAAAAGTGGTATATTTGCAGGCATCAAAAAATATTTAAACCAAATGAACCAACACTTGGAAAGCAGATATTCTGTTAGTATGTGTAATGACTATTGGCTAGTGAGTACTCACCGTGTAAATGCTCAAATAGTGTTCCATTTGGGGCATATTCAAAAACCAACATTCTGGTGAAAGGCTCCTCTTCTTCACAATATCCAATAAGATTGACAAAATTCTTGTGGTTCACTTTTGATAATGTGTCTATCTAAAAACCATAATTGTTTCCAAAGTTGAGTCACAATGGAAATGCTTAAATTGCAACCATACAAAACTATTTTAAAAATTAATACCTTCTTCCTAAATTGGGCTTCTAAAGTCTTTGTCCAACTCTTGGATAATGTCACAGAAACAGAAGCTACAGCAATTTCAACTCCACTAGACAAAGTTCCTTTGTACAATGTACCAATTGGTGAATTACCAATTACATTGCTAAAATCTTCACATGCTGCTTCAAGATCTAATCTATTTAGCTTTGGCACACCTGAAAATTAAAATCAGGAAAATAATATAAAAACTAAAAAGTAATCTACAAATTGTAACAAACCTCTAATATTATATATAAATTTATAAACTGATCTTAAGAAATATTGAAATAAACTAAGATACTTTAATATAATAATTCAAACATACTTTTCTTATACTCTAACAGTATCCTTTTATCCGTCAAACAAGACCATGTCTTATTATCCAAACATGTGAGAAGATCTAAATCATGCAATATGAAATAACAAGTGCTCTGTGTATATTAACTCGTATTTTCTGCTACTGTTACTATGAATAGTTTGGAGGAAAAGAGATGGTTAGACTTACCGGTGACAAGTGCTTTCTGAAGCTGTCCACTTATTCCAGTATTCCAAGGTCTAACAATAGCTAACTTGTTGGTTTTACAAAGATATATGCCAATGCTTGAAATAACAAGAAAAACAGCACCACCAATAATCACTCCAGCAAAAATAGGAACTTGATTCTTCTTTGACAGGGGAGGAAGAGGATCAGAAGCATTTTGATTAGGTGAATCAGAAGCATTTTTATTAGGAGATTCTGAAGCATTTTGAATAGGAGAATCCGAAGATGGACTTGGAGAATGTGAAGGAAAAGATCTATAGAGCGGTGAAGTATGGTTATGACGGTATTGATAAGGACGACGATGTTGTTTGTGATATTCCAGCAGGCTCCTAGGACCTTCATTTTCATGAACATGCCTTCAAAGATAAGAAGAAAAAAAATGTTCTACTTTTAGAATTGAATAATTAATGTTACCTTATAATAGCATAAAATGGACACAGCTTAGACTATAGGAAAAAAAGTGCATGATAAAAATGTGAAAAACCTTTTAGAGTTGATTAGTAACATACCATGTGATGGATCTTTCAGAACAAGATGGAATTTTATCTGCATTGATTAACTGATTTTCATCTACTTGATACTCAGAAAGCATCTTCAGTTCATTGATTTTGGGAGAGAAACTAACAAGGAGCTCATTGTTGTCTAGCAAACTGTAACAAGAAAAAACTCAGTATATGCTAAAACCAGTTATTTTGGAAAGGATGAAGTAATAAAAAATTGAGCTATGGTAAGAGTATCATCATACAGAATTGCTAGTGATGAGATATTATGACCAAAATTAGCATCTAGATGTCCACTGAAGTTGTTATATCCCAAATCCAAAATCTCCAATTCTTTCAAGCCTACAATTTCTTCAGGTATGGTTCCATAGAAAGAGTTGTTCCTTAAAATACTACACAGCATATTCACAGTAATGTTATTAGAATGATAGGGGCTAAAAAAGAAGAAAAAACAATAAAATAACAATGCTTCTTAAGACAATGCAACTAAACAATTAAATAACAATGCTTACATAGATTTTATGTGAACAAGGTTCACAAGCTCTGGTGCTAGAGTTCCTTCAAGGCAAAGGTCTTTCAAATTCCTAAGAAAATAAACAATTTCTCTTGATAAGAAAGAAAGCTCTCAAGTTCAACAACATGAACAATAGTGATTTTCCATTTAATACAAGAAACTAAAATAATCAAAAATTGAAATGATAAATGCCACTTTCTATAGTTGGTACTATGATAAGTGAACATAGGGTTTTGCCATATAAACTAATGTACAAAAATTCAAAACTTGGATCTCTAATTTTATGATACAAGTGTAACAAACAGGGGAATTAAAAAGAAAGAAACAAGGGAAAAAAAAGGAAAATTTATAAAAAAAAATGCATATTCCTTTCTTCTTCTTTTTTCTTGTTCTACACTCCACACACAGAAGAGTCAACACAACATACAGCAAAATCAATCGGTACTTACAAGACTACAACATTTCTATCTGAACATTCAACTCCAAACCAATCACAAGGGTCAATAGAAACTTCATCATCAATCCAATTTGATAAAGCACCAAAAGGGTCACTAATTATTCTCTGCTTCAACTTCAAAAGACTATTACCTGCACAAAGAAACCATATTTTAGAATCTATAGCCAAATATATAATTAAGACTCAACAAGATTCGAGTTTTTTCACTACCTTCTTCATTCAAAGAATAGCAGCACAGACTCAAGTTAAGAAACAAGAAGCACACAGTAACAAAGCACAAAGCTCTAGAAAGATTCATGTTCTTGGTCATTCTTGTTTTTTTTTTTTTTTGTTGCAAGAATATGGCTCAGTCCTACTAAAGAAACAAGCTTAGGAAGCTGTGGAAGGAGTAAAAGCCAAAAATGTTATCTAAATTCTAAACCATGCTCTGACACTTGCATAGTTAGTTCAGTTACATGATATTTTTATCAAATCCTGTTTTTTTCCCCTCAAGTGATGATCACCACAATACATCAAGTTAGTATTTTGACCAAAAAAAAGTATAGCACCGATTCTTTCGCTAATGCTTACTCCGTTCACATAATTATGTACTTATAGCACGGATTCTTGTAATATATTTCATATATTTATATAAATAGAGTTAATGAAAATAATTTTAGAAACTAAGTTATCATTTTTATAAAATTAACAAAATTAAGTATATATTTCCTAATCTGTGTTTCATTTGTTAAACTTGCTACTCACGTTTTTTTTCGAAAGATACTCACTTAAAAACTTGTTACTGTGTGTTTGGAAAACACTAAAATCGTAGTCAAAACCACGGTGAACCAAATTTGAAAGTTCTAGAAATCTTAGTGGGAGACTATTTGAGAGAGCTTATTAAAAAGTATATATGGTGTTTTCATCTTATTTCTGTAAGCTCTTAAGAATTGCCTATAAAAATATCTTATAAGAAAATAATTTGAATTTATTTAAGTTTTGTTACAAAGTAACTTATAAATAAACACTTATATAAACGCTTATGATTGTATAGAGTAAATGAATGGCTATGTTTTTAATCATGGAGTAGATAAGATGAGGTGAGAATGAGATGATTCTCGTGACTTGACTTTTCTATATATGAGGATCATAAATTCACAACAGTACATCAACATCGTGTCTTTGTCTGTGTCTCCTCTTATACTATTTTTTGTAGACTTCATAAGGGACCCCTTTATGACAATGTCAATCTTTTTTTTTTTACAATGTCAATTTAATGGCTCAAGTTTTTCTGAGTAGGGTTTGATTGGCTTTGCTCATACCCATTACCCACTCTATCAAAATTTATTGGGATGGGTAAAAATGCATAGTTTTTCTGCTAAACTCACATAATAAGCCTTATTTTTTCATAAAAAAATATGTATAATCAAATAACATTTTATTTTTATACAAATTTCAACCAATTAAATTTCACAAGTTAAAATTTTAGCACTTAAACTAAATTGAAACACTTCTAAATTTATATATAAAGGTCTTAAACTATACAAACAAAACTAGCAAAAGACTTGTGCATTTGTATATGTCTTTCATCTGTATTAGTATTTTTAAATTATAAACATTAATGTTGTATTTCTAAAAAATATTTGTTTATTTTATATATGAAAATTCCGTTAAATATTTGTATTGCACCGGTTTCGACTTTTATGTGCTTATATCTTTGAAAAAAGTTTTTTAAATTATGATATGATAAAATCAATATGATAAAAATTCGAAAACAAATGAGTATTTTTAAAATATTTCAACATTAATGTAGTATTTTTTATAAATACTTGTTTATTTTATATGCAAAAATTCCTTAAAGTACTTTCTTTGTGCCTATTGTAGATTATATATGCTTATATTTGCGGGTTCGGATTATTTTGCTACCCCGTGTATGATGATTAATACAAAAAAAAATATATAATTGGTGTATTACAATATTCTTCAAATATTATTTTCCACCCCGTATTTTTTTATATTACAAATATTCATAACTTTTCAATATTAAAAATTAAATTTAATATTAAAATTCATAAATCAACACGACATATTTCCGTAAAAAAAACATATGTTCACATATATTTTATTAATAAAAAATATAAAATAGAAATAAATTAAGTTATATAAAAAACAAATTAAGGTGTTAGTGTGTTACCTGAAGTATTTTTGAAATACCAACAGTAATGTATTTTTTTTAAAGAAATATTTGTTAATTTTATATGTGAAAATCCGTTAAAACGTTGCACCGTTCTCGATGTTGACTTTATGCGCTTATATCTGTAAATACGAATTTTATTTCTGTAAAATATTTGGGAAAAACTCATGGCTATTTTTAAAATACCAACACTAATGTAGTATTTCTCCTTCCAAAAAAATAAATTAATGTAGTATTTCTATAAAATAATTTTTATTTTATATGAAAAAATCCATTGAAATATCGCATTGTGTCCATAGCGCATTTTATGTGGTACACATTTATTTCTATAAAATATTTGAAGAAAACTAATGACTATTTTCGAAATATCAACATTAAAATAATATTTATATAAAATAATTTTTTATTTTATGTGTAATATTTGCGGACATGTATTTTATTTCAATATTTAAATATTTTATATGCGGAATCTATTAAAATATTATGTGTGTTGCGGATTTTATATGTTTATTAATGGAGAGAGGGAGAGTGATATATTAGTTTAGATTAGAACATAGTAGATACTCTAAATTTAAATGTAAAATTGAAAGAAATGCGAGAAGAAAAGTTGAAAGAGAAAATGAAGTACTCCTTTGTCCCATTAAATCTTAAAAAGTGTCTCATTTGTATTTTTTTTCTTTGTCTCGTAATAATTATCACTTTAGAAAATCAATGCAACTTTTCTTTATTTTTTCACCAATATTCTCTTATTTATTACAATTTATTTTTATTTTTGACCAAGAATCATGAAAATTTATGATAATTGATGGTTTATAAATAGACAAAAAATGCACGTTCATACACACGCAAAACTTGCATTTTACCGTAAAATATTGGTCACATAGTACTGACATGTCCTATAGACCACCATGATATGAATCCTGAGCAGGTGCCGCACATTTTGCATCTCAACCTTCTGTTGGTGATCTGCATCCTCCTGCTGGAACTATGCTGCTTTGGGCTTAGGCTCGAGGAAATGCTCAAGCTCTTGCACCTGAGACGGTCCGGGTTTACCACATCTGGTCTTATTTTCCCACTATTGCCTAGCCGCCCGCTCTTATCTAGTTGAGGCATTCATGATGATCTTGTTGTCTCTGACACGAAAAGGGTGTGCGTCCATATCTAAAATTAAATCAAAATACATAGAGAAATCAAAATATTGAAAGCAAATTCTTAGGTAAATCAAAATTCAGCACATCTGACCTGTTTCAAATTAGGCTAAATTACATCGAAGGTCCTTTAAGTTATCTAATTATAACATTCTGGTCCTTTAAGTTTTTTTCGTACCACTTACGTCCTTTAAGTTATTTAATAATAACAAGTTAGTCCTTTAAGTTTCCTTCGTAACAGTTAAGTCTTTTAAGTTATTTAATTGTAACTTTTAGGCCCCGAATAACTTACATTTTTAAGATCTGAAATCCCTTAAATTGTTACGGTTAAATAACTTAAAAGACCTAATTGGTACCGAAAAAACTTAAAGGACCAACTTGTTACAATAAATTAACTTAAAGGACCTAAGTGGTATGAAAAAAACTTAAAGGACCAATTTGTTACATTTAAATAACTTAAAGGACATCTTGTGTAATTTAGCCTTCAAATTATATAAACTGAGTTCTTTGACAATACATTTCGGTTTATATAATTTGAAAGTGGCCAGTAACTAGAAAGAAAAAATAAAAGCAAATTAAACACCAAATGACTGAGATTATGCAAACTAACCTTTTGTTTAGTGTTGGAAAAGGTCTCAAGATGCAATATATTCGAGCAACTTGACTTCAAGAATGGCAAAACATAGTAGGGGGTTGGAAGTATTTTAGGGCAAAATGCGAAAAATGAAGAAATGAGGGAAGGGGGTTGAGGTTGACCTATTTATGTGTATATTTTGGATTGTATAATCTGACTCATGTTATTTTGTATCATATTATATAATCTAAACATGGGTAAAATTGAAAACACAAAGGGCGCACGAGAGGCTTTAAGGGTGTGAAAAGAAATTATCTTATAAGATTTTAACATTTGAAGACTTTAAGACTTCTTAATTGCTCATCCTATCAAATCGTATTTTCCTCACAAAAGCTATAAGCAACCCATTTCCCATGGGTGTTTTCACTATATTTTGAACAATGCAGGGTCCGTAGAGCAATAATTGAAACAAGAAAAACATCACAAAAGTCAATAGTCATTTGAGAACGACACATTTTTGCATAACAACAAAAATTACACATAAATTATTTAATAAAAATATGAAAAATTCAAATATTTCACGTGAATTTACGCTAATTATAATAATCAACTAATGAATTCCCCTAAAAAAAATAATTAACTAATGAATTGAATCTTTTCAAATATTTAATCATTCTTAACAGACAAATAGTTAAATAAATACCGAAAGGCCTCAAATACTTTGTATTATTCTAGTTTTTGTGGTTTAGAGATTTACAAGGGACGCTTTTCGCATATGCAATACATCATCACCCTTATCAACCGTGACTGTGCAACCATTTTCTATTTCTCTCTCTTTAGCTGCTTTGCCTTTGGCTGAAACTAGTCAGACAGTGCTTTTGATTTAGTTGAAACTTGAACAAGGAAAAGGCAGAATAAGATTATCTTCCACATGGTTTGTTTTTCCCACCCATGTTGTCCACATATCATATCATATAAATTAAACAAGGCTTGCATGACATATGACTAGACATAGATACGAGTACAATGCACACACTGAAAAAGAAATAGCCAAGAACCAAAACAGACTTTTCGGTCCTACTCAGCTGAATTTCATATCATACTTTAGTTTAATATCAATCTATTAGTAATTTTGTAAAAATAAAAAAAAAAATATATCTATTAGTAATGGTTTTGAGTTTAAGAACCATGCATAGAAAGAGTGTAGTTTTTCCTTAACTGTTATCTAATCCAAATTGTATTATGTAGATGTTATTTAAATATTTAATAAAGTATAATAACAAAATTAACAATCAACAATGAATTGATCCAATTGGCAAGAGATATGAATCCCTGATATCAATGATTCGATTGGGAGAGAAGAACTCATTTTGTGTGCCCCGAAATTTCTGACGAAGGTTAATCACTATTAAATGGCGGTGAAAATTTTGTACCTATGACAATAAAAAAAATAATTATCAACATAGTGGTATTTGATTCATTGTGTTAAAATATTTTACATTTGCACTTAGTTGTTAAGCTCAATAATTTTTTGAGATCAAAATTTTGATGTCAAATACAGGGTCTTTTGATTTTTATTTGTAATTTTAAAATGTGTAATAAATAGTAAGAGAGAAATAAAGATAATCGTATACCATATAACAGAGTTTTAACGCAAGTAGCACCAGTGTTTTTTTCATAGAGAAGACTTTTTTGATTTTGGCATAAATCTTAGCTCATCCACCATACTTGATTTTGGTATAAATCTTAGCTCATCACCAGCTTTAGATCGTTATTAGATATAGATGCTCAAAAGCTCACAGTTAGTCCACAATACCGCCTGACCTCATCCAAATTAAAGCAAAGCCATTATCTTTTTCTGGCCCCTTATCCCTCTTTTACTTGTTACACTTAAATCTTTCAACTAAAAAAGTTTCCAAAATAGTAATTTTCAATTGAACAAAATGTTAGTTTGTAAGTTTGTTCCACTGCAAAAGCTAAGGCTTAATATTTCTCATGCCTAATTTTCCTACTATGATTTTGATAAATACCCTCCAAACACATGGTTTGTGTAGTGGGCAGTATGGAATCCAAAAGCAAAAGCCCTTAGCTGAGAAACACCTACACAGAATCACATGTGCACAATTTCAATCGAAGGGTATGCATGTGTTCCAGTATTAGTCATGCACATTCATTTTTAGGACTTTGGGAAACATATATATAGAGATGCAGTAAAAAGCATATACTCCATATTGTTATCCAGCCGACAAGATATTTCCATTTTTCAAATCAATTCTTAAAAGACAAAGTAACATCTAATCCAACATCTTTTTTTCTTTATCATATCATTACAGCTTGGCCCTCTTTCTTTTTTGACACCTTTTTTTCTCCTTCCCACTCATCTCCTTTATCTAAAGTTATTTGCTATGTCTTTAAAACACTCCTCCTGTATATATCAATCACACTGAAATTTCAACAAGATCATTTTACTCTGTGATAATGGCCAAGGAAGCTTCTTTCTGCCTCTTGTTTCTCTCTTCTCTCTTAATTTCATGTTCTGGTTAGTACTTAACAATGATAAATGATAATAACACATAGTACTCATTTTTGTGCAGATTCTAATCATATATTATTTCTCTCTCATGCAGGATCTTTGGTGGGTTTTTCATATCATGAGAGAGGAGACACTTTGACATCATTCCTCCAGCAGAGCAAAGTTTCTTCGTCTCAGATTCGAGTTTTCGTCACAGATCATAGGATTTTGAGCACTCTTACCAACTCAAAAGTGTTAGTTGATCTCTACTTAAACAAAAGCCAAGTAGAAAAATTCATTACTTCAAACCCTTCAGCAGTTTCAGAGCTAAAAGCTCAACTAGTGAACTTTCTTCCACATTTAAACATCAAAAACATCATTGCTAACTGTGGAAGTGAGTGCTTAGTACAAAATGAGATACCTTTGATTATGCATGCTCTTAAATCAATTCATTCAATTCTCAGTGATCTTCACATAAGTAAGGAAGTAAAAATCTCGGTCGCATTTCCACTTCAAGTCTTAAGGAAGTTGAATGCATCACAAGAACACCAAATTCATAGATTACTTTCATTTATAAAGGAAACAAAATCGTTTGTGATGATAGAAGATAGCATTGATGGAGAATTAAGGGTGGATGATCATTTTGCTCAAACAATTATCAACCGCGCTAATCTTGCTGCTTCTGTTCTTCCTTGCAAAGATGTTCCTTTGGTTCTTACAATCAAGAGTTCAGTTATACCAAGTTCAATTGAAGTAACTCAATTTAGTAAAAGAGTATCCAAATATTTAGAAGCAAAAAGAATAGCTGCATTATATGTAGAACTGCATACAACAGAAGATTCTTCAATGAAAGAGCTCAAAAGGGAAGAGGAAGGTATGTTCCCTTTGTCTAGAAGAGAGATCTTAAGCAAATTCCACAGAAGAAAAATTCTAGATAACACAAACAGTCCAACAAACACAGTTTACCCTACAAATCCAACACCAGTTATTACACCCTCAGATACACCAACCATTATAGCAGTTCCTTCCACAAATCCTGTCACAATTTCCCCTACAAATCCAGCTGCAATGCCTGTAACAGTTCCTTCAACTACACCTGTTGTTCCTTTACCTCCAACAACTCCAACCATTACACCGGCACCGGTCTTCAATCCAGCTACAACTCCTACAACAGTTCCAGGTGCACCACCAGTAACATCTTATCCACCTCCAGTAACATCTTATCCACCTCCATTAGGAAATGTTCCAGTGGTAAACCCTCAACAGCCACCTCCTTCAAACACAAATGCTCCTTCTATTCAGGGACAGAGTTGGTGTGTGGCAAAAACAGGTGCTCCACAAGCTTCCCTTCAATCAGCATTGGATTATGCTTGTGGAAATGGCGCTGATTGTTCTCAAATACAGCAGGGTGCAAGTTGTTACAGTCCAGTTACTTTGCAGAACCATGCTTCTTTTGCCTTCAACAGTTACTATCAAAAGAAGCCAGCTCCAACAAGTTGCGATTTTGGAGGCGCTGCTATGTTAGTTAACACAAATCCAAGTAAGATCTTAACATTTTAATAACCCTTGTTTTTTCTCTTTCAAATTCATGCTTCAAAATATTGATTATCATTTTTAATAGGTTCTGGTTCTTGCATTTATCCGTCATCATCTTCGTCATCATCATCATCCTCAACTTCACCAATGATATCATCTCCAACACCACCTACACAATCAACTTCAACTTCAATACCACCACCAAGTCTAACAACACCTTCACCATCTATTCCAACAATAGCTCCACCAACAATGTCAACAGCTCCATCATCAATTCCAACAACTCCACCAACATCTTCAGGATCAGGAGCAGGCACTTTTGGGTAAGTGAGATTGCAAGTTTTTCACTGACTTCAATAATTATATTCTGTGATACCAATAAGCATATACTAATCATGGTTCTGTATAAATAATGCTATCTTTTGTAGTTATGGTACCCCGCCTTCAGTGTTAAATTCAAGCAACCCAGCTTCAGGTACAATGCCAGATTTTGGGTCTGATAGCCCTCCTATAGTGAACACAACATCGGCCTCACACCCTCGAGCTCTGAAACCTTTTACTGGCTGTATAGTCTTGATGATTCCATTTGTCACTGCAAGACTCAGCATGCGCCAATAGAGTTCAAAAACAGGTTTTCCAGTCGGATCATCACACTATTCTGTAGACATTCATTAGAGTTGTGTTGTAACATTACGTGCTGCAGCGTTAAGGTCTATAGGTGCAGAAAGAAGGCAGAGAAAAAAGAGAAGAAACAATTATGTGCATCCATGAGCTGCTTAGAGTGTTTTAGGTTGTACAATATATTATGGTCAATATTGGTCATGTACATATATTTTGAGAGCTTAGGTAGTCTTTTGTTTTTTCAAGGTACAATCTTGGTCTATTTAGTTCAGTGTAAATTGGTCAGAGTTGTTATAATTTGAGGTTCTACCAAGATTCAGATGGCCAAAAATTGTGTCAAATGATGAGGTACTCTATAACCTGTGACAGGCGCTTCTAAATGCACAAGAATACACCTACGTGTAGCTTAATCCAATGCATTGGATGCTGATTCTAAAGTAAGAATATTCATTAAATTATCAAAGAAAAACCAGAAAGCACTGATGGCGATCAGCTACCAAACACCTTGACTTTTTAACCTACGCACATGTGAAATGCTTTCAAGGCACACACATTACTAAGCAGCTGAAATTTCATGATTTTTCTTTAGATATGAGTGTGAACAAGGTCAACCAGCGACTAAAGCAAGCATATGTATTGTAAGTGCCAGTGGTAACTTTATGGCCACATTAAAATTTTACTGCAATGACCAGCTTAATGATAAGATAAACCGTAAACATCCTTAAAAGCGCACCTAGACAGATTAGTTTCACATAGAACACATCAAAATTGTGATCCCGGTGCTGCTACATACTGCATAAGCTAAAGCTAGATTATCTCTAAAACTGCGTTTCTACAGCATGAAACGCCTTCTAAAACTTCTCTTTACTCCTACAACAAACTTGAGAAGGTATTAGGTTCCTCTATATACAAGAATCCTTATGGACAAAGGAATGGTTTCACCGCTTTGAAAATACCACCAAGACTAGCATGGACATAGACATCACAATTTTGAATCCAGAGGTGTCCCAGAAATTCTGATTTTGCTTTTCTGTATCCAAAACTGACTGTTGCTTTCCTGCTAATTGATCTTTAAGTTCTTTAATAGCTTTGTCCCGTCGCTCTCCCATCTGCTCGAAAACACATACAATGAAACACGTGATTTCAATAGGACACTAAGCAAAAGACATATAATTCACTAAGTTGACTATAGTAGGTTCAGATGATGGAAGTAAATGATCGCATGATAATATGAGTCAACCAATCATGCCCATCAGGGAAAACTTGCATAAGTAAACCTTATTTGTCCAAGTGTTTCTTATTTCAATGCATAAATTCTTGCCCAAAAAAAGGTCAAATAATTCATCAAAAACCCAAAAAGCAGAACTATGAGAGCCCAATTCACTGTAACCACAAACATTTAAGCATTTCCTAAATGACAGAAAATGAGTGCAAGTGCAAGAGCTAGATTTACCCTTTGGAGTTTGCGTGTCTGAGAACGAGCTTCCTGCAGACAGAATTCCAACTTCAACACTCTCTTCTTCAGATCCTGATCAACACGCCGTTGTTTCTCCAACTGTGTTTTGAAATCCATCAATGAACTTAAATGGATTAGCTATGGCCTCAAATACAGAAAAGAAAGCACTAAGTATATGAACGAGTAATAACACGGGCAAAAATCAGGACGGCAATACCTGTGATTCTAATTCCTTAGTCTTGAGCTTCCAATGAGCAGACATGATCTTAATTTCATCCTTAAGTCTAACTATTTCATCATCCTTAACAACCAGTAGCTTATTCATCTTCTCTATATTCTTAGGAGAAACCTCATCCAAAATTTTCCGCAGCTCACAATCCTTGTTCTCCCCGGATTTTGCAAGAGCTTCCATAATATCACGCTCAATTCTAAAAACTTCATCTCTCAATTGCTTTTGCGAAGATTCCCTTGCCTTAAGATCCTTCTGCAAATTATCAAGCTGCTCGCCTAGTTTAATTACGCGTTCCTCATGCTCTCTTAGTGAAATATTTTTCTCATCTAATTCTTTTTGAAGTTCGAAACATTGGAGCTGCGCTGATTGAGCTGATGCAGCGCTTGAATCTGCTGTTGCTCTAGCCATTACGAGCTGTTTTCTAAGATCATCCAACTCCTTTATGTGCTGTATCAATATTACAACATATCATGAGTAAATGATACCAAGACTTTAGTAACAAAGAATGTGCTTACAATCTTGAGTTACTATCATAATGTTCTGTTGGTCAATAGAGAACCAGTCAGAATCTAATGCAGTTTTGGTAATGGTGAGAATGAATTGTCATCTTTTTCTTCATTAAGGATACATACCATTCTTGCAAACAATACTTTGATCATATATTTACTATTTCTAGAGTACAATCTATTTAAAGGCTAATGCATAATTGGCTTTCTAAAAGTTCATTACTTCATCGATAATTTGTAGCACACCCATAAGATATGATGCATAGGTGACACTGAATTCATGATACAAAAGCATTTAATGTGTAAGATAAGATAAGATCGTCTCCATTACTGGCTAGAAAAATTATTTTGTCAAATGTTCATTCATAAATAAATATGCGCAGTCCCTATTGAATATACTCACATGATTTTCCTTCCATATTCTAGTACAATTTAATATAGTGATAAGTCAATAAGTGACTTCAATAGTGAAGGAACTTATAAATATGAATTCTGGCAGCATCTATAGCAATTGGGTAGCATGGTGCAAATATGGGCACATAGGCTTCATTTAGATGTAGAAAGTTTTCAAACTACCAACGCTCTAGCACGGGAAGGGTCATTTGAATGTATTATTGGCTATTAGTAATTAATATGCATCTAAAATCAACTAGTTGCCGTGAAAGACAAAACATATGCAAAAAAATTATGAGCAATTCTCCAACTTAGGATGGACCAATCCCAATTCCCTCCCTACATTAAAATTAATTTTAATTTTTTGATTTGGTAATAAGCTTGTTGTTATTCAGAAAAATGTGGCCTATACAAAATTGAAGAATTAACATTCCTAGTTAGAAAGGGGCCACAAGAGTAAGAGAGTTTTCCAACAAAGGTTGATAAGAATTCAGTTCATATCCTACAAGGACGTGAGATCAAATTCCGCTACTAATGTGAAGACCTTGTTGTTGAGTAAAATATGTAATTAACGTTATAAATGTTCTATAAGTCTCAAGACTTTCTTTGGCCCAAGCAAACTCTGTGTCCATCTCACCTAAACTTTTTGTTATTATTATAAAAGAAAAAAGGTAATAGACCAAAGTACCTACTCGACCTTCTCTCCAAAGACCAATGGGATATGCTAAAATGAAAGAGGACAACTGAATAGTAACAACATCCTAAAAATGGGCATCTAGTGTGTTATATTTATTTAATTTAATGAGAAAAAAATATATACAATCAATTCAATTTCATCAACACCATTTCAGCTAGAAAAGCAAACAAAAGACAAAAAAATAGAGAATCGTGCAAAACAAAAAGTGGAAACATTTCAATTTTCAAATCAAACAGCTGTATACGACCAAGAGATATTAATAAACCATGAAAAGAATAATAATGAGGTACAGTATATGAAATTGAAACCTTCTCAGCAGAAGAGGTTGAAACCTGAAGCTGCTCATTTTTTTCTTCCAATTTCTTCTGCAATTTACCAATTTCCAATTCCATAATCTTTGCATTTGTCTCTGCTTCCTGTGAAAAATATAATCCATAAATTGCAGGACTAAAAAATAATCAAATTTTCCTTGACCCCACAACCACAAAGACTCCAAAAGTAGATGATTGATACTACTATCAAAGTTATAATTTTTTAAGCATGGCCAAAAAGAGAAAAACAAAACAACACAAAAAGACACGGAAGTAATAATTCAAAACACACAAAAAATGAAAATCTTGTACCTGTCTTGTTTGAGTTTCTTTAACATATGATTGTTCCTGTGAAGCCAAACGACTCCTAAGCTCCTTCAACTCAGAAGCTAAAGACACCACG
The DNA here is from genome assembly GCA_018208015.1 of Medicago ruthenica. NCBI lineage: Eukaryota > Viridiplantae > Streptophyta > Magnoliopsida > Fabales > Fabaceae > Medicago > Medicago ruthenica. The sequence continues at coordinate 27,842,581 of CM031371.1, read as the reverse complement.
TTTCGGCGAAAGCTTTGTTTTTTATCATTCAAATCCTTTAACAAAGGATCAACCGAAGCTTGTTTGTCGGAAATTGACATGGGAAATTTGAGATTTTGACCAACTTTGTTGAAATGAAATTTATCCTCTTATGTTATGTATACATCAAACTCAGATCCTATGGACCAGGGATCAAAGTCCTTTAAATGAAAGTAACTGAATTATATACTTCATTCCCTGCATGTGAATATGGTAGTTGTGCATTTAATTTAATTACAATTCAACCATGTAAGCAAAAATAAACTAAATAATACTATCATAAAGAAGCTTAGAAAATACAATAACTTGTTTTCACGAAAAGGGTACTAAACAGTGAATTTAGATTCAGATTCAAATTCAAAGTTATCTTCTCAACTATTTAATTTTCTTTTTTTTTGACTAAAATTTAATTTTCATTTGATTAATTAAATAAATATTTGAATTCCAATGAAAATTTGGCCTACTTTTTTTTTCATGGCATAGAGTGCAATAGTGCATCAAGCATTCAGTTTCATCATAATTGAAAAGAGAGAGAAAATTAGCATGACCCTTCATGTGTCTATCTGTCATTGTCGAATAATAAATTAAATTGAATAAAAAAATAGCACCTATAATAATAATAATAATGCAGATGTTGAAGAGAAAGACGTGATGATAATAATGATAAATTAAATTAAAAAAATGAAAATAATTGGAAGTGAAAATTCAAAATTTGAAGCAGTTGCGAGAAAAGAGTGAAACAAGGAAGTAGCATAGTTACTTACCGGTTTCTGCGTTTGAACTGATCTTAAGAAAAAGATGAAAGTGTAAAGAAAAAGAGAACTATTCTGAAGAAGAAGAAGAAGAAGAAGAAAGTGTAACGCAGCAGCGTAACTTGTTGTTCAGAATGAGAAATGAGTTTGGGAATGAATGAATGAATCATAGACTCGTAAGTAACTTCTTCATTTTGTGTTTATTTTAATTAATTATTTTAATATTTTTTGTCTTATGTGAGTGTTATTTGGCTGGGATTACGCGACATGTTTATGTTATGTAATGTATTCAAGCCTCGACCTCGGGTCGGTACAGGCTAGGTTCGGACTTCACTTTTTTTTTAAGGGTACAAACAATCTAAAGTCCTTGTGCTTTATTTGAATAAGATAAAACTAACGGAGCGGAACAAAATGAAATAGAGATTTTATTTTATCGTTTGGATATTTTATGATGGATCATAGCTAACTTTCCACTTCATTGTTTGGAAAATAAACGGAATGGAATGTATTATAATTTTTTATTCCAATTTTAACCTTTATTTAAAAAACATTAAAATTGCTTCACATTAAAAAATGCATTATAATTTCTCTACCTATTTCAATAAAAATGCTTCACATATAAGAGTGATGCTTCAAAAATATGAACTCGTTGCAAACTAAAACATGGATATTTCATTATCTACCTCTAATGACGAAACACAACCTAGAAGCATAACTTAGTTGGGTATGGTTAGAGATTGCAAGAGGGCAAGAGGTGGACAAGTTGAGTTTTAGTTCGGTGGAGAGAGAAACAGGAAACAAAAAAATTCAAGTTGCACAGACCCAAGAAGGAAGAAGAAGGTGAAATAGAAAATGTAGGGATAAAATTGTAATTAGATTATTAATGAGTTTCATTCCATTGGATACACCCCAAGTTGGGGAATCAAAAATTGGACGAATGGGTGGTATTAGATGGAATGGGTTCCATCACACTTCATTTCATTCCATTCTATTCCTTTTTTACAAAACCAAATAATGGAATTTGGTTATATCCCACTCTATTCCATCTCATTCGATTACTCTCCATCAATTCAAGCATAGCCTAAAGGATGCTCTTAAGGCACTCGTTAGCATTTTTTTTTTATTTTGTAAATATAGTAGTTTCTCATAGAATATTAATAAAAACAAAATTTACATATATCTTATATTAAAATTTCAACAAATATTCTTAGTTCATTCACTTTCACTAACCGGATTCAATTCAATATTTCTTACTTTTTTTTTTAATTCAATATTTCTTACTTATTATTACTCGAGGGTTTTTATATATCACTTATATATAAATGTTATGCAGTCTGATCAACCCTAAAATAGCTAACCCTAATTCTACCCTAAATATTTCCCTCCTTCCTCAAAGCAATTAATCCTTCATTTAAATTATTATTTGCATCCCATGGGTTAGCGGTTATCAATTTAATATGTCAATTAGGGGTTATCAATTGAATTGCATGAGTTATTAATTTATGGATGTAGTAGTGAGTTGGCTGCAAGCGTTATTTGATGGAACAAATCAAAGCCAATTAGCAAGTAATTTGAATTTGATTTTATTATTAGTAAAATAATAAAATACCCATAAAAAACGGTTGACAGAATAAAATAATTATGCCGTGAATTAAGTAGATGTCTTTTATTATTAGCAAGTAATTCAATCAAAATAATTATGTATTCAAAGCCAATTAGTACATTCAAAGGTACAATAAAAAATGGTTGTTATTTTTTTGAATTTAATGGTTACTCAATTCAGTATTATTCATCAATTGAAACAATTAACTATGGATTTAATTTTTTTGCGTGGAATCAAAATAATTATGTATTCAAATCCAATTAGTACATTCAAAGGTACAATAAAAAACGGTTGTAATTTTTTTGAATTTAATGGTTACTCAATTCAGTATTATCCATCAATTGAAACAATAAACTATGAATTCCCTACAAAGTTTACATGGAAAGCTAAAAAACATCGGTGGGATCCACGTAAGCAGGGTTCTGTAATTGGAAGACTACATTTTGTGCCACCTGGGTCTGGTGAACTATTTTACTTGAGGTTATTGTTGAATTATGTGAAAGGTGCCACATCATATGTTGACTTGAAGACAGTCAATAATGTAACACTGGATTCATTCAAAGATGTTTGTGAGGCAATGGGGTTTCTAGATGATGATAAAGAATTCATAGATGCAATTGTTGAGGCAGCCCAATGGGGTACGGGAAGCTATTTGCGTTTGTTGTTTACAACTTTATTGTTATCGGATCAATTCTCCCGACCAGATTTTGTTTGGAATAACACTTGGGAGTACTTGAGTGATGATATCACTCAACGACAACGTCATAGGCTGCGTGTACAAGGTAACTATATTGTTTAGGGGTATGTTTATGATATATAGTTGTTCTTCTATGCTTATGATATATTAGATTATTAATTAGTTTTTCACTTACATTTACAGATTTAGTCTTGACGCCAGATCAGTTGAAGAGTTATACACTGTCTGAAATAGAAACAATGTTGCAAAGTCATGGCATGAGTTTGGAGGATTATAAAGAGATGCCTAAATCAGATAGATCGTTAGTACATGAGGTGCAAAATAGGTTGATCTATGATGAGTTAAACTACAACATGAATTCTTTGGCTGAGGAGCATGATCGGCTGATGTCATCAATGACTGATGAGCAGCGAAAGGTATATCATATAATCATGTCAAGGGTAATTGAAAACAAACCCGGCACCTTTTTTCTTTATGGTTATGGAGGCACAGGGAAGACTTATATTTGGAGGGCAATGTCGGCAGCATTGAGGTCAAAAGGTCACATTGTATTAACTGTGGCTTCAAGTGGGATAGCCGCCTTACTTATTCCAGGAGGAAGAACTGCACACTCAAGGTTTGCTATTCCTATAAATGTTAATGAAATCTCTACATTTGACTTCTTTCTGGTAGTTCTGACTCAAATGTCCAAGAAAGAAAAGCTTTCTCAGACTGGATTTTGGGTATTGGTGACGGTACTATAGGAGAAAGCAATGATGTTGATATCCAGGTTACTATTCCGCATGATTTGCTCCTTCCAAGTAATGGTGATTCACTTGCATCGATTGTCCAAAGCACATATCCTAACTTATTGGAAAATATCAATGACTCATCGTTCTTTCAAGATAGGGCCATTTTGGCTCCAAAGAATGCAATAGTTGATGCAATCAATAATTACATGTTGGACTTGATTACAGGTGAAGAAAAAACATATTTAATCTATGATTGTCCGCATTATGCCAAATCAGGTCTTGACAGACCAGATGATGTGCATACTCCAGAATTTTTAAACACAATTGTTGCTTCTGGAATTCCAAATCATAAGATAAGATTGAAAGTTGGAATTCCTGTAATGTTGTTGAGAAATATTGATCAGACTTTGGGTTTGTGCAATGGAACAAGATTGGTTATCACAAGAATGGGAAAGTGCGTCCTTGAAGCAAAGATCATAACAGGAAGCAATATTGGTCAAAAGGTTTACATCCCGAGGTTATCATTGACTCCATCTGACAAGAGAATCCCCTTTAAGTTTCAACGAAGACAGTTTCCACTGGTTGTTTCATTTGCAATGACTATCAATAAAAGCTAAGGGCAATCACTTAAACATGTTGGAGTCTATCTGCCTCAATCAGTTTTCTCTCATGACCAATTATATGTTGCCCTGTCTAGAGTTACTTCCAGGGAAGGCTTGAAGATATTGATCCATGATGACGAGGGAGATGATACAAATGTAACATCAAATGTAGTATATAAAGAAATATTTCAGAATGTACTTTAGTTTGTTCATATGAATATAAGTTTGCATATCATCGTTATTATGATTATTTATACAATTACCTTTTGTATTCAACTTTATGTCCTTGATTTCTCTGTATTCTATAACACCTTATATAAATGACTAACGCTATAACAGACCCGTGCGATAGCACGGGTCAAAAGTCTAGTTAAAAATATACATTTGGTCGTGAGTATTAAATAATTTTACCAATCAACATCTCTTTTTTTTTATAAAGACAGAGCACCTTTATGTCATAAGGATATTTATTTAATATATAAATACTTAAAGTGTTAAATGTATGTTGAAAATTCTTTCAAAAAAAATGTATGTTGAAAATGAATTTAGTTAAAAAATTGTTGTATTGGTACGATAATAAATTAAATTTTAAAAATAATATTTTATATTTCTGATTGAGAATTTTTTATTACTAATGGTAGTTCATAAATTCAATTGAAAAAAGGAATAATTTATTTAATTGAGCACTCAAAAAAGTAATATTTCTTTAATTTAATCTAAATAATTTTGAATTTCCAAAAAGAATATATAATCTTTTTATGGATAAAAAATAAATTAAATACATCTAAATTTACAGCATTCACACACATGAATTTATTAGGTTGAATGATTTTAATTGTTTTATTAGTAAAAGATATTACTCCAACGTTTAGTGGTTAGGGGTGTGCAAAATATTCAGTTAACTGAACCAAACTACTAACTGAACTGCACTGAACCATATTTTAACTGAACCACTTCATACAGTTTTGAACTGAACCACTTTTTACAAACCAATTTAAATTCAGTTTAAAACCAGTTCAAAACCGGTTTATATATATGAATTGATTTTTTCACAAATCTCAATCATCTTCACCCAATTTACGATCCATTCATCTCTTCCCCATTTACGATCCATTTCATTCTTCTGCAACCTTTCATTCATCTCTTTCATATCCGTTTCAATTCGAAACAAAAATCGAAAAATCATTCATGTGAATCAGTTTATGAAAAAGAGAAAGCTATCAATAACTTCTGTTTTCTAGCATCAGTGAGTTCCTGAAACGAAAGAATTATAAAATCATAATCCGAATTAATCGATTCAGAAAAAGTGATTTCTAATTGCGGAAATGAGTAACCTTAGCATGGTGACGACGTTCACGGCCAGTAAGGGGAGTTTTGTTCTTATCTTTATCATCGGAGTGAGGTTTAGGCTTCTTTGTAGGAACGAACTTGGTGGTGGACTTGTTCGGATTAGAAGAAGGAGTTTCAGTGTTGGTTCGCTTTCTCTTTTTGATGTCTATCTCTTGCTGCTTCTTCGCTGCCATTGATGTGTCCTAAGGAGAAAGAGGAGGTAACAGTGTTGGTTTTCAGCTTTGCTGTGTTCTTTTCAACAATTTTTTCATGGATTTAGTGAATGATTTTTGTTCCACAACGTTTTCATGGATTTGGTGATGAAGATGGCTTTTTTTTTTTCGCAACTGAATAGTGCATAATGTTTCAGCAAATTGATCGTAAATGGATCGTAAATTGAAACTTCATTTAGTTTAGGTTTTATTATTATTACCATATTAATTTATCAACGACAGTTCTTTTGTTTCTGCATCTAGTTTTTTAATTTTTTTTGACAAATTTGTATCTTAGTTTGATCTCAAAACTGTGTCCGTAAAAAAAAACAAGTCTGCAGAAAACCGGTTTAAAAGTGGTTCAAGTCTGCAGAAATCCGGTTCAGTACGAAAACCGGTTAAATATAAGTAAACCGGTTTAAAACTATAAACCGGTTCTAAACTAGATTGAAACTGTTTCTAAGAATTAACCAGTTTTTATTGAAATGGATTTTATGAACTGAACCAAACCATTTATATAGTTCAGTTCAGTGCGTTCATGAACCATGAACACCCCTATTAGTGGTGTGTATTTTTCTTAATTTTTTTTCCGGTAAACTATAAGGTTCGGGAGAACGAAGCTACGGAATGGTTAGGTTGGGAGATTCCAAACCTCGGGACCTGACAAAATTCAAAACTACAGCTAGCTAGGATTGATTGGTGTTGACTATTTCCATGATGAGCGCGGCAAATACAAATTTTGGTTTCGTCGAATCCTTTTGGAACACGTGGATAACAGATTCAAAATGGGCCTATTTTGTTACTACTACTAGGCAGCCATACAAGTATCATGGTTGGTTGTTCTTTTAACACCCCTATTTGTTCAAAAAGTTTATAAAACAACGTTCGGTAGATATCTGTGGAAGGGATTATAAAACACGCAAAAATAATAAATAGTTTGGGAGTAACAAACCGAACGGTTTTAGAGGACCAACAAAGCAAAATTATACCAGTACCATACTATTATTATAGAAATTTCTTATCCCACCTTCCATGTGTTCTCGCGCCTCCCAAAAACTACAAAAATACCCTGCTTTTTCATAATTTTTACAAATTCAAATTTTAAAATTCGAAAGTAAAGGTCTTTGGTAAGCATTTTAGACATCCGGATTTTGGAATCCAAACGCGCCATTTACATAGTTCAAAATGAAATTTCAATATTTGTTTTCACATCTTATTGGTGATAAAGTGAATAAAAGAATAAATATTCATTTTAGCTTCCCCTAAGTCATCTTTCCATTCTGATTGCCTTAACCATGGAATTTGACAAGACACTAACTTTGCAAAACTGAATAATTATATTGATGGTAAGTACTAACGAACCAAAATTGTCACTAGTGACTAATAGAGATGGTTAAATTCTAAACTACACTTTGCAAGATAAGTATGTTTTTAATATTGAATGAAAGTAACTACGTATATACCACATAAAAAATGCAAAGACCATATAATTCTTCTGTAGCAAATTAGCAATAATTTGGATATGAAAAAATGTTCAGTTGTATTTTTTCGCAAAAGGGGTTTGAAACATGTAAAGGGTGGGTTCAGATTTTAAAACTCAGACTTTATAAAATTGTTATTTCACCATTCAGATTTTAAAATCTGAATTTGTAAAAATTCTGAAGAAAAAAAACTTAATAATTGTTTAATTGTGGTTAAAGTTCTCACTAGAAGGGAGCGTACACATTATGAACAGTATTCAGATTCTAAAATCCAAAAAATGGAAATAGTATTTTTCGGCTTTTAGGGGGCGCGAGAAGCATGGGGGTGGGATAATAAGTTCCCTATTATTATTGAACGCACTATGTACTAATGATGCACATAAAGGTGGACAATGTTTTACCATACATCTTTGTATAGGGGTTGAATCAAGTGTGGTCTAAAGATGTATGCATATCTTTTGGACATGTTACGATATCAATACTTACATGTACATAACATTCATTTGTTGCCTTGCAAGGTTCTCTTGAAACTAAAATATGTTGGCTCAACCCTATTTGTTCTTGTGTTCTATTAGTGCATAAATCATGAAAGATCTAACCGTCAAAATAATTTTTTTCAGACACGAACAGTTGTTGCACATACTTAGCTTCATTAGATTAACATACAAGACATTTTCACACCTTCATAGCTAGATGTTTCTCCTTGAAAACAAAATCATCTTGCATTTGGATTTCACATTCTAACATGCATGAAGTAAAAATATTACATTTATTGTTGTTAGAAAAACATGTTGTCTTTGTTCTTTTAACATATGTGGTGCTCATACAAAGTAATCAACACAATCGAATGAAAAATATACAAATGTCTTTAAAAATGTCATGTTGTCAAGTAATGACAATTAGTACATGCATATGTTGTTCATAGTAAACACTAAGTAGAACTTTTAACAAACGTTGTGGAACCTCACTGTGACCATAATATGTTCATTAACTCATCAAAAAATTTCACTTTTCTATATTGATAGACATGCTAAAATAATTTGATCAACAACACTAGATGTTGCATTTGAGACCTATTATCCTTGATGGATGAACGATATGACTGACATGCATTCTAAACTACTCGATGGTAGTAATTTATCCTCATTATGATCCTTAAATATCATCAATATATTTTTTTAGTTTAACCATGTTCTTTGTCATGTCATCGAGTAAATTTATCTCTTTATGTGATAATCGGCCGATAAAAACGACAAATTAATAGGTCATACAATTCATGGTTGTGAATACCATATTCTACATGTAGATTTCACCATTCACCATCTCTTTAAGGTATTCCCCTCAATCTAAAAATACAATAACTTTTTTTGTGTATGTGCCCCTCACATGCATAAGGTTCTTCGAAGGCTTATATTTTTCACATAAAATAATTAATTATGCTTTATTTTTTGTCGTGTTGTAACTATTTCAGACCTAAAGATCACAACAACATCACAATTTTCCCTACCAACTTTACTAGTTCATTTCAATAAATAATTTCATGTGGCAAATACCTTTTCAGTGATAACATAATTACTTTTTAGAACAATATGTAGGTTAATTCATTTTCCGTAGCCAATATGAACTTTAATGTGTAAGGATGCATAAATCCAATTCATGAAAAATATAAGTTCAAAATTAAAATGTGATACATTAAACGAGTTTACCTACATTTTAATTTAAAAAAAAAAACACATATGTGAACTGAGCTCACATAAGATTTGCAAACATATAAAAAAACATAAAATTACTCAATAATTCACTTACTTGTACAATAAAGTATTAATTCTAGACTAATCAATTTAGTTTTAATATTTCATCAATCTTGGTTACCTTTGATAAATGTTTTTGAGAAAGAGAGGTGAAAAATTAAAATTGAGAGATGAAAAAATTGTTTGCGAAATTTATCAAATTGAATTTCAATAACATGATTATCTTTTAAACAGTTTGAGCCTCGCTGTGATGTTTTTAAATCTCTTTTTTATGTAATTGGATATAGCAGGGGTGTAAACAAAAAATATATAACTTTTGAAGACTCGATTTGAAGAAGTGATTCATTAAACAACAAATACTGATTTCAAATGTTACAAACAATAATCGTTGAAAATGCCACCTCAAAATGTGATTGTTCTTTGACTCTTTATTTTTGTTTTAAATGTTGTATTATTTTAATTTTTATCGTGAGTTAAAAAAGATTAACCGAAACTAAAAGCCCTGATATAATGATCATAGTAAAATTTAACTTGTTCATGATATAAAGATCAAATATTAACAACAAAAAATCTAACCATTCAAAAAGATATACTCTTAGGATTTACTTTCTTAATCTTCACAATGAAACTAGTAGAAAACCTATTGTCTTTAATGGATGGTTAGAGTAATTCTTCAGCCTTTCACTCTTTGGCAAATTCAAGAACTCTATTGACACATTCAACATGTTACTTATCACCTCTTATGGATCCCCATTTTAAAAAATAATAACAATAAAAATTAAAAATCAAATGTTTATCAAAATACAATTAGTCCCTTATGAGGCTATGATTAGAGGGTGACAATAATTAGATTCCATGCAAAGTGAATAAATTTTAAATTATTATAATACTAATATATAACAAACAAATCATTATGTAAGTGCATATCAAATAGTATATGATGACGATGATATTTGATACCTCCCTCTAGTTTTATATATTAGAGAAAATTGGGTCAACAAAAGTTGATGTACCTAATTCAAAAATTGGACCACATACATTAACTTTTGTTGATCAAATATTTTCTTGTATATAAGACCGAAGAAAGTATGTTGGAGTGTGTACGTTTTCAGAACTATGTGTGTGAATTTCGCGACTAAACTTTATAATTAACAAAAAAAAAATAATTAAGGCTTTGATTTGATGATTTATATTTGGAAAAAAGCCATAATTATGGCAAGCATTTGCAATTTTTTGGATGATTTCATAAGAATTTGAGAAATCTAGACCTTGAAGATCAACAATATGATCAGAAACAGTAGTGGTGGATTGATGTTGAAGATCTGGACGCTCATCGATGAGTCTGATAAAATTTGAAGGGACGTGATTTAAGATGGAAGCAAGGTCGGTTTCAAGTGGCTTCATTGTGGTCATATTGCAGAATGAAGGTAGTTAGGTGGTAACTAGAATTTTGCAATTGATAACATAACATGTTTTGTTCATCAACGATGTTCATCGGTGGAGTTTGTCTTGTTAAAAAGGATCATTTTTTAACAAACTTGTGATTTTATTATATTAGTTTATTAATAAATGATGAATAGTATTTAATTTTCTTTATAGTTGATAGCACTTACTTTCAACTCTAATAAGAGGTTTTTTTTTAAATGATTGTGGGTTTAGAGGAATTAGATGAAAATCGTTAGAATCAATATACTTAATTTTAAATTTATCTCATTTTTTACATTATCATTTATTAATTTATTTTTTCCAAAATCAAACCAATAATCTCACAATGAAATTGGCAACGATTAACAATCATGAACAAGCAATCGTGTAAAACCACGTGAATTTGGGGACAAAAAACTTCACCATAGTTGATAATCGTATGCAAAAACATAAAAGCTTAGCAACAATCCGCATCCACTTCACCAAAAACATAATCGAACAAAACGACAGAAATTCATAGTTTCCAAAGAAAGAAATACTCCTAAAAAGCAAAGCAACAACATGAAATTATGATACTGAAAAAACCAACCTAGAAAAGATGAAATCGAGCGCTTAGTTCTTTACGTGTCTTGGTAATCCTCTCCATCTCGGCGTCAACAAAAAATCTATTTTTGGTCTCCTCGTTTAAAATTTTTTTATAATAGTTCACATGCAAAACAATTTTTTGGAGCTTCTTGTCCGCTTCATCTCCTTCTTTTGCTAACTCGTCCAATCGGCGATGCGAGACATCACCGCATTTCACAAGTTGGTCCTCCAAAAATTCCAACCAAGAGCCACTAAGCTGAAAATCCCTGCAAGTAGCAATGCACTCCATAACCGTCTTTTTATCTTTTCGTCGTTGACGACTCCAAGCAGGGATCTTCCATGGCCTTCAAGTACGTTGATAAGCTCTAGCAGATGAATGAAACATGAATAACATGGTCTAGCAGCTGATTTAACACGGTAAGGATATGTAATCAAATCTTGATTCGCCGCAAGAAAGTCACGAATCCTCTGGGCATCGTTTCTGTTGGTGAGAATGTTTTCGATAAATGCAGGGTCGGAAAGTGGACACGAATTGCTTCCACTACCCTAACCACCATCTCCGGTCACCATCTCACGGTGACGACGACGACGGGGCAAACAAATGCTCCCTCCAGTAGCGGCAGCGATGAAATTCGTCGTTGTCCTTGGATGAATACGAACTCGTCGTGGACGTTCATCATGTATGGATAAGATCTAAGGTTCAAGGATGAGACTTCTGTCACGAGCTTCAGAGAAGACAGAACCGGTCATGGCCCTGCCTGACCTAGGTGGGTTAGCTCGTGGTATTGGTACAATGTTGGGATCGGGCGGTAAATTTGAATCTTACATTATCATTTATTAGTTTTGTTATAAAGTTAAATTTAATATAATCAAAACAAAGTCAGTTTGAAGTATGCCGGTTATTAGTTTTGATTTCATTATCAAGTATGAAATTTTCATAAATAAATTTACAATTTTAGGCAAGACTACACACCTAATTCTTTAAGTTTCCTTTTCTCGGTTTGATGCTTTGATATGTTCTTTTTAACTAATACTTCATGTTATAGTATGTTTGCAGTGTTAGCCTTTTTAACAAGTTTAGTTAAAAAAGGGGAAGGAGTCCTCGACCCGCTAGAGGAGGATTTATTCATGTGTGGCATTTTAATATTTAAAATAAACAAAAGGTATAGCATTTTTTTATGGTTAATTGATAAGAAGTTTAAAGTAGAAATTTTATCTTAGGATTTATGTATTCAACACATTGAAACATCAAAAAACAACTTATTTTTTTACATAAAAGTTATCAAATGTATCCATTTTTGAATCCTTAATATTTTTTAAGCACAATTGACCCTTTTATATTAGCAAGACCCTTTTTTTATTTTAGACACAAATGACTTAACATTTTTATCTATCATCATTTTTATTATGTTCAAAGACAACTTGTTAGACCTTTCTCAAGCCTCATAGAGAGAATCTTTATCTTTTCTACTATCAACTATAACGGCTGCGAGATTTTCACATACTACAATGACAATTTCAATTACATTACACCAGTTGAAACCGGATCTGTTTAGACCAATTAACATAAATCTTTCCATTGCAATCAATCATTCAACTTCTCAACGTAAACCCATTACCTTCAACTGCAAATATTCGTAATACACTTAGACATTAACACTTTGAGTAAATTTCATGGATTGAAACAAATCAACTTTAATCATGTATCTATGTTCATGTTTGGGTAATACCCATATACATTTCAAAAATTGTAATGATGTTAAAAAAATACTTTAATGAGAAATCATCCATATTAGAGGTGGCAAAAAAATCCGTACCCACGGGTATCCGTGGATAAAATCTGTCATGGGCACGAGGCAGGTAGTTAAACGGGAATCCGCGGGTATAATAAACAGGTATTTAACTACCCATTACTTTATGAACATGGGCACAGGTTTGATGATACCCATGCCCGCAGGTATCTGTACCCGTTAATAAATTAAGTAAATTACTAATATATATATATATATATGAGTTTGGTGTCTCAAAAAAACTCTAGTTTAATCATGTGTACGGCACTCTTCTTTGTTCTTTCTCTCAAAGATTCTTTCAAAAATTTCTCTTCCTCTCCTCTTCTTGTGCGGCCATATTTTCTTCTTCTCCTTCATCTCTTCTCTTTTCTTCTTCTTCTTCTCCTTAGCATGATTAGTTGTTTATGATTTTAGATCTAGGGCTTTCTAATTTTAGAGGAATACATGAATATTTCAATTGCTAATATATATATTATACCAACCTTTTGTTTATAATATCAATCAATTATCAAACTAGTTACCCTCTTAGTTGTTTACAATTTCAATTTTATGTTGTTCATAGATGCTCATGGCGGTTCATGAATATATTAAAGAAATTAAGGGAATGGAATTGTTCACCGTGAATTCTTGTTTTATGGATTTGAATTAAGGTAATAACACTAAACTACTTTATTTATGGTATTTTATATAATGTTAGTGATATAGTTTTTTGTTGTTATGGTATTTTGAATAATGTTAATGATATAGTTACAGCTCACTTTATATTTTATATTTTATGTATAATGTTTTTTAAGGAGTTCTTTTGTATAGTGTTAGTGATATAGTTTTTTAAATTTTAATTTTTTGTAGGTTCATTTATGTGCCGGCTTCCCATACTAGCAAAGCTCTAGCTGACACCTTATATGAATGTTTGTGTAACACCCATAATAAGATTGCCTAGGATCTTATACGAGTATTAAAATTTCGTACTGGATACATTAATTTACAATATAAAAGTTCATACAAATATTACATCACATTGTAATATTACATCCAAAGTTAAAACAATTCTCTTATTACATGTACATCAAGTACCACAACATATAATACATTCAAACTTTAAACAATTAACATCAGCACGATCAGTCCGTAGCCTTCTCCTTACCCTTGTTGCGTGCTGAATGCGATCCTGCCTGTGAACCTGCACCAGAAGGAATGGGATGAGACATAATGTCTCAGTGAGCTCTACCCAACCTACTGTTTGGCGACCACAGGGAACCTAGGGTCGCCATGCCTACCTTGGCAATTTAGGGGAATTCTAGAATCGCCAAGTCTTTAACCTGCCTATGACTATAAACTTTCTGTAACTATGACTCTAACTATAACTGTATAACATAAAGCATATAAAGTGTTTTATGTTAGCTGTTAGCGTTGAACAAACAATTATCTGAGTTCATTTTACGGAGGGCACCCCGGGTGGAGCAACCCCGAGATACGTCTCCCTATAAACCGGTGAAATTCCTATCATATCAGGCTAACACCGGACTCCCTATGAAACGTGTGGACAACCCTCTCGGAGGAGTCCCATCCGGCGAATCCCGGAGTCTGATGAACACGCCCTATGACTGTGAAACGTGCAAGCACGCCAATATCTTTGAATAATTCTTTAATTCTTTAACTTTGACATATAATCATATAACAAATACTATGATCGTATAACATTCCTATGACATATAACATATAACCTATGATTCTTGGCTCATCGTTCTCATGAGTCACCTATGATTGTTGGAGAACCAACACTATAAACATGCCTATAACTATGATTGAAACATCACTCATACTCTCATTGCTCTTAAGCTTGCACATACTTAAGTAAATATAGGGACTTCACTTACAAAGAGAAAATCCCATTACTAAACCCTCTATATGTTTATATAACTTAGGAGTGTAAGTATACATCTCCTAAGACCATGCCTATCCCTCATCCTACCTTAATTCCAAGCCAAAGCTCATGAACAAGAAGCTGGAAAAAGTGAAAATCGTAGCACGATTTCAAGGGATCGGAGCACGATTTTATGCGAATGTTTCTTGAAAATCAGGACATAAAATTGTATCACGATGCCCATAAATCGGAGCACGATTTTGGCTTCAGCAGCATACAAAATTTTGCTTCCTAGGCTAACCCAAACATACCCAATCATCAAATAGCTTATGGGAATGGATTTTCCATGACATATGAACAAGTTATCACATACTAATTCATGTATTCACAAACCAACAAGGGATTAAGGCATGAAATCTATCAAATTAGCTCTTAATAACATAACATTCAGGCTTAAACAAAGTGGGTTTCTAAAACCCTCTAAGAGCTCACCTTAAACTCAAAAGATTGCTTGCTAAGTTCAGAATCCAAACCCTAGCTTCAAGCTCCAAAGTCTCTACTCAAACAACTTCTATTTCCTGGCTTTTCCTTGCTCCAAGTTTCACCAACAAAAGCTTGCTTATCTTACAAAGGTTTAGGAAGAAGTTTGCTAGCTTAAGGGATGATGATTTGATGAGGTGATGATGGTAAGGATGGGGCGAAAATGAGTGAAGAAGGAAGAGCAAATTTCAGATTTTGGGGTGGAAACAAATGAGTAGAAACTTAACAATTATTCATATTTATCCAAATATCAACTTCCCCAAAATTACAACTTCGCCACTCATCCTAATTACAATCTTGCCATTGCTTGCACACGAAGTTTCTAACGCTTATAACTGATACTTCTAAGCGGGATATTACAGTTTGTTGGATTAGAATCTAGATAGAAATGTGTCCACAATAACTCTTGATAATTGTTATACGAATGATGCTATGATTGAACACATTTGAATAAGATTACACCTAGGTCACTTATATCGTGAGGACATTGACATAACCGGTGAATGACATTGTTAGTGAATGTTATAAGATTTAATTTCAAATATCATTGTTATGTCGATTTATTTGGATTTTTATTTGGAGGTTTTTATGCTTTTATTTTAGGAAGTGGGAAGTGAAAGTGAAGTTATTGAAACTTGGAATGCATATGAAATTTTGGATGTTTATTTAGATTTTAGTCTTTTCTAGCTTTTATTTGGAGTTTTTATGCTTTTTGGATGTTTATTTAGATTTTGGATGTTTTTATCCTTGTATGGATTATGTAAGAATCATGAATTTTGTATGCTTTATGGTATGGTGAATTTGCATGGGATTATGTAAGAATCATGAATTTTGTTTGGATTATGGTATGGGTTATGAAATTTGAATGGAATATGTTATGTATGAATGTTTAAAAGTTGAAGTTTGTAGGTAATTAAAAAAGTATTTTTCTCTGTACAAAAAAAAATTCAAAAATTCATGGGTACCCGCGAATATATGTGGGTATCTAAATATATGTGGATTACCCGTATAGAGATACCCGCACGAGTATGGGGACGGACACAAGTATCATATTTATCCAACGGGGTGGGGATGTATATCATACTATCTGTACCCATGGATACTTATTGACATCCCTAATCCATATTCAAAAATAAAATGCATGTCTATGTTTGGATAGACAATCACCAAGCATATCAATAGATTCTTTAATTCATTTAATTATAAGAAACAATCAATCTTTGGATGATCTACATAAGTCTCATAATAATAAGTCTCAATGAACCCAAATATTTTATTCATGTAAGTTTCCAATCGCAATACAATTGTATATTTTGACCCCTTTGATGATTGACAAAGCTTGCATCAATAAACAAATTCAAATTAAAATAAGCAAACCACACTATTTTTTTCTAGGACACACGTTCACTAATCAATACTCACACAATACACCATTTGGAAAATACTAAAGTTGTTTTTATTTACATTTTTCATTTAGCCGATACGAAAAATTATGAAGGACTCAATTCTCACATACTTTTTTTTTTACTTTATGATTCATGTTAAAAGCATTTTTAATATACTATACAAAATCATATCTTAATTGAATAATACATGTTCTTGTATGGCCTTACGTTTTTCAAAATCAATGCTAACATTAAATCGATATTTATCACATATGTGCATGCAATTTTAATAATTAATTTAGTGCAAAGTCACAACTCACAAACAGATGTATGTATGATGATTCATTCATATGGCCACATGAATATAATCGATTAAGGCAAACATATACAATGAAATATAATTTGTAACCGCCTTAACTTTTATAAAGCAATTTTATGCGAAATATATAACCAACTGTCTCTTATTCAGTTATCAAATCATTGTCCATATCAATCAATATTAATGGAGAATCATAATATCAATAAACATACTTTGATACCAACTCTTAGGAAAATTCAATTTAAGAATCTTAATATAATGACTCTCACTATACAATGAATTTTTGTAAGAGACTAAGAAAACATAGACTAATCCTTGATGTGTATTTCTTTTAATGGCCTTGATTCTTTTCTGCAACTACTTTTTGTCTCTTTGTCTTTTCTTTGTTCTCTTGATGGTAAGAAAATTGATTTTATGAGAAGTCAAAAATGTATTTCTTCCCTTTCGGCTTAATATATCTTTTATAGTTACATTTAGTTTATGACTGTCCATTCAAAAGAAAGAAGATATATATATATTATTTATTTTGAATTTCAAAATAAACTATGTCGACTTTATTTACCATTAGGTCAAACAACCATCACATTGGACCGTGCTTTATTTAAAGTTGATTTATTAGTTACATGGACCTGATGATAGTTAAACTACGCATATTATGATCCTTACATGTCATCAATATATTTCTTAGTTTAACCATGTTCTTTGTCATGTCATCGGGTAACTAATTATCTTCATAAGATATTCAACCAATAAACATGACTAATCAATAGGTCATACAAGTCATGGTTATGAATACCATATTCTACATGTAGACTACATCGCTCACAATCTCTTGAATGTATTCCTCACAATCTAAACACACGCCCACACTTTTTTGTGTATGGACCCCTCACATGTTTAGGGTTCTTCTAAGGCTTATACTTTTAACTTATTTGATAACCATTTCAAACCCAAAGTTCACAATAACATCGCAATTTTCCCTACCAATTTGACCAATCCATTTCAATAAAACATTTCGTGTAGCAAATAACTTGTCGGTAGAGCTGACAAAACAGGCTAGCCCGTATAGGCCAGCTCGTCAACCTACATAAAACATAGGGTTCACGCTTTAAAATTCCAACCCGGATTTTTTTAGGGCTTTTATCCCGACCCTAAATAGCCCGCTACCCGTATGGACCACATGTAACCCGCAACCCCAAAAAAACATATTTGTGAGCTATGAGCGTATATACTACTGAAGAGTAAAGACCATCATGTGCCTGTCAAATACCAATGGCCCGATTTCAATAGAAAAATGATATATTATTCCCACAATTTATATGTTGAACAACTATTTATAAATTTAGAAAAATGATTTGTTAATTTTTTTTTTTAGAAAAAGGATCCTACAGTATAGGTAGTACAGGTTAAATTCAATTGAACAATTGTTGAAAGTATTTATTTTTGACGAATTATTATATATATTTTTAATTGATTTTTTTATTTTTAAATCACACTGTTTAACTTGTTGCAATTTTTTTTTTATAAAAAAACGGGATGGCCCGTTTTCCTGTAGCTCGTAAAGGGCCGGGCTCGAGCTCTATATTTTCAACCCAAATTTAAACTGAGCTTTTTCAGCCCGGCCCTATGAAGTACGCAACCCGTTCCGGCCGACTCTAAACGGGTCGGGTAGCTCGTTTTGACAACTCTACTTGTCGGTGGTAACATAATTACTTTTTAGAAAAACATGTACTTTAATTTATTTCGGGTAGCCAACATGAACTTAGACCGCGTAAGGTTACATAAATTCATTTCATGCAAAATATAAAGGCTTAAATGCACTTTCTCCCCCTATATTTCAAAACGTTGCGATTTTGACCCCTTTTAAAAAAATGGATATTTTAACCCCTAAGTTTAGCCCCTTTTGCAAAACGATGATTTTGACCAAATCAAAGCTTAGGTGACATGTCACTTAAATGATTTGGCAGACAACTGTGTAATTTTCAATTTAAAATAAAAAAGAAAAGTCACGCGTGTATTTTGTGAATTAAAAAAATAAAAAAAGAAAGAAAGAAAGAAGAATGTGTCTTCTTCTTCTCCATTTTTCCACACCTCCTCTCCCAATTCCCCCCACACCACCATCACCTCTCTCCCTCCTAACAACCACCAGCCCCTTTTCTTCTTCTCGTCATAAATCAATGTGATTCCACTATAAAATCTTAACCTACACAACATAAAAAAAAACTAGAATTACTAATCAGGGAGAGATCTGTGTATTCGGTGATGGGGTGTGGCGGTATGACGAACACGGCCTCAAGCTCGCGGATCTGCGAGTTCACAGCCGCCGCCGGCGACGCTAAACTCATTCCCTCTTCTTCTTCTCTCTGTTTCTAATTCTCTCCGTCTCTCTGCTTTTTTTTGTATTTATTTTATGGTTTATTTTTTTGATTTACACAGTAAATTGACACAATGTTCTTGATGGAATTCTGAATTATTGGTTTTCAACCCTCTCTTTTCCAGCCTCTCCTTCAATTTCAGTTTCATCACCGTCTCTTTTAGTTCTTGTTTGTGTTGAAAATGGAGGAGATCTAGAATGGATTGAGAAGGATTCTGCTGTTGTTGTTAAAGAAAGTTGCTAATGTTGTTGATTCTAAGGGTGTGGTGGAGTCTATTGATTCTGATGTGATGGAAAGAATCGAAAGAGAAGAAGAAAAGGGAGGTGGTGGTGGTGGTTTTGGGAGGGAGGAGGTGGTGGTGAGGTTTTGGAAAATTGGAGAAGCTCACGTGCTTCTCTCTTTAATTCTTTAATTTTTTATTATTTTTAATTATAACAATACACACATGGAATTTTAATTTATTTTAAATTAAAAAAATACACACGTGACATCCTTGTCACTTAAGTGAGGTGTCACATGTATGTTGACTGAGTCAAAATCAAGGGTTTGTAAAAGGGGGTAAAGTTAGGGGTTAAATTATCGATTTTTTTAATAAGGGGCCAAAATCGCAACGTTTTAAAACATAGAGGAGAAAAAGTGCATTTAAGCCAAATATAAACTTAGAATTTACGGTCTCTGAGTTAAACGAGTTTACCTACATGTTAATTTAAAAAAAAAAAAAAACACATGTAAATCGAGCTCACGTAAGATCCGCAGACACGTATAAAACGAAAAACAGAGCAAATCATTCAATATTTCACTTACACATGCAATGAAGGATTAATTGTAGACCATGCGCTTCAATTTTAACATTTCATCAAACTTGATTACCTTTGATACATGTCTATGAGAGAGCAGTGAAAAAAAAGATCGAGAGATGAAAAAAATGGTTATATGATAAAAGGGATTTCAAAAGTATGATTAAATTTTAAATGTTTTTCAGTGTAACATGATATATTGAGAGTGTAAATGCATTTTTCGTCCCCTTATTTTTAAAACTTTGAAGTTTTGATCTCCCTATTTTAAAAATCAAATTTTTAGTTCCTCTTATAATTTTTGGGTTATTTTTAGATGATGTGACATATTTATTTATGACGTGACAACACTTATTATGCCACATTGAATATCCATGTCAAAAGAATACGTCTAATAAATATTGTCAAATTATAAATAAATAAATCACGTCATCAAAAAATAATACGTTTTGTTCAAAAAAACAAAAAAAAAAGATGTGGGATCAAAATTTAAAAAAATATTGAATAAGAGGACGAAAAAAAATGATTTTTAAAAGTAAATTTAAACATATTTCTGAAGGCTTGAGTGAAGTGAAGCAACAAATACTTTTTTATTTTAAATGATAAATGTTAATAATTAGTTGTTAGATATTTTTTTATTCGTTTGGATTCAAATAGATCTCTAATTTCTTATTCAAGCCGATTAATATTCCGAAAACCGCATGAAGAACACAAACGAGTGAATCATCAACTTCGTCCTTGAATTTGCAAGGACCAATCAAATTTGTCCCTCAATTTGTCGAAATATTCAATTAGTCCCTGAATTTAAAGGACGTCCATCAAATTCATCACTCCGTCCAATCTCTCTGTTAGTGAGGCTGATGTGTCAATCTGCATGTTGTGTTGTGATGTCCATGTGTCATCCAGTCCTCCACGTGTACAAGAACCATTTTGATTGAAATGATACAAATTTCACTTTTCACTTCCAATTTTTTATGTTTTTCCTCTTTTACCCCTCTTTTACCCATCCTTCTATCCTCACATTTCATTCAGAAACATCAAACCGGTCCCTGATTCTTCTCCTTCCCGCTAAAACCTTCACCATCTTCATCTCTCCAAAAGCATCATCATCTTCATCGATCAACGTTGGAAAAGATACCGTTTTGAAGGAAGATTTCGTCGTCTGTGAAGGTAAAGCCGTTCCTGTTCATTTTTCCATTCACTCTTGTGCGTTTTCTCCTATTTTTGTGACCGTTTTTTATTTTTGCTTTCATTTTTATCCATTCGTTTTCATGTTTAAACTTCGCTTGATGCTTGCTTTGTTGTTTTTTTTGTGACTGTTATGTTTTTGTGACCATTTTTTTTATCATCCATTTTAGGGTTTTCAGTTTAAGACTTAAAAATTTGTTGTTTTTCTGGTTGGTTACTAAAACTGATGAACATGAGATAAGTAATGAAGGAAATTATTGGTTGATTAAAACAGTTTGCTAAAAAGGGTATCTTTTCTATGGTAGTGAATTCTGATTTGCATTTTGTTGTTGTTTTGTTTGTGATTATGACTAATGTTGCCAAAATCCGTAGGATGGAAGAAAATATCACGCTAATCCTGCATCACGGTGGGGGTTTAGAGCGAGATGAGTATCAGAGGCTTCAATATGTTGGTGATGCTAGTCAG